>VWYP01009327.1:90818-106278 GCA_013400435.1 Pycnonotus jocosus
AAGGGGGGGGGGGGGAGGAGGACAGAAAAAAAAAGAAGCAGCTTAGAATTGGTAACACTGAAGAAATAAACACAATTGTTTTAGATTCTCATTGGTGGAGAATTAACCACTTTCCAGGATTTTCTTAAACAAAAAAACGAAACAACCGTCTTCCATTCTTAAGTATTTTTAGACACATTTTTTAAAAGTGATAAAGTTTCACCATTCTCTTATCCACTCTTCCACCATTCATATAAGTGCACATGCCTCAATATACACAAATACACAGGATCCACTCTGTACAACCCATATAGAATAATGAAACGTGGTCCTATTTTCTGGAGAAGGATTTCTGTAGTCACTATACACCTCTTATAGATGAACAGGCATTACCATGAATTTACAAATTATCATAAACGGACAAAGAATCCCATGTGAGACCAGAAAAATAAAAGATCTAGAAGACATAACCAACAGAAAGAATGAAGAATTGGCATTAAGAAGGCGGCAGGAAGATGTGATAACAGCTTGCAAACACAAAAGGCTGTTTTCAAGGCACAAGTTTGTTCTATCACTGATAAAGAAAGTTATCAACAGGATTAAGTACCAAAGTGAGAAAAACCCTCAGAAATAATTAAAAGGGCTAACTCATAGCTAGATCATGCATACTTTCTTCACTGAAAATCCTTGCAGAAAATTATGACTTATAAAGGTACATATTCTGTTTCAGGATGGCTGGCATTAAAAACTAATTTAAAATATCCTTTTTGATCCTATAATATTCTAATCTAACAAAACCAACACACCCAAGTTCCCTTAGTTTTCTCTTCAATGAGTGATTTCTATTAACTTCACAGAAGTTAACAGAATATTTAAGCAACAAACAAATCCAAACCCACCCAGGTATCACCATGTTTCTAAATCAAACTCACCCAATCAAAGTATAACTGCATGAGAAAAGGATTTTGATATTCTTCAGTTAAGAAATGAATTGTGGTGGTTCAGCGAAATGTGAAAACAAAACAACAAATCTCTACAAGAACAAATGTCTATTTTCACAGACAGACAGGAATCATTACCCTACCTTCACTTTCTTTTTTAAAAATAGCACATGCCATTCCTTTACAAAGTATCTTTTAATAGTTTAATTAGTGATTTCCTTTGTGAATACTTTCAGTAAAGATAATACATAATAGATTTACTCATATAGGGAGCACTGTAATATAATATACTTTTGTAATGGTGGCAAATATTTCAAACAACAATATTTCTATGTAACAAAAATGTTACCTATGAACAATATTACCAGGCCTAATAAACAAATGAGCAGAAAAAGAAAATCATTATCCTTTCAATGAAAAAAGTAAGATGTAATAACCAGATACTCCAGAACAAAAGGCAAGACATATCATGGGATGTACTGCAACAGTCTACATGAGCTCTAGCACCATGTCCTTGCCACAAACAGGGCTCAGGCTATCCTGGGAGTCATGAAGATGATTAAGAGACTGGAACATGATGTCATGAGAGATGCTCAGCACCTTCATTATTTTTGTGGCCCTTCCCTCTACTTATTCCAGCATGTCCCTGTCTCTGTTGTTACTGGGAACTGCACTCCAGATGTGCCTCACCAGCGCTGTGGAGAAAGGAAAAATCTCCCTCAACCAGCTGGCAACACTTCTCCCAGTGCAGCCCAGGATGCTGTTGGCCTTCTTTGCCACAAGGGTACATTTCTGACTTCTCTTCCTCTTTCTGTCCAACTGAACAATCTGTATCTTTTTCAGCAAAGCTGCTTTCCAGCCAGTCAGCCCCCAGCCTGTCCTGGGAGACAGGGTTGCCCCTTTCTAGGCACAAGACTTGACGTTTCCATTTGCTCAACTTCATGAGATTCCTGCTGGCACATTTCTCCAGCTTGGTAAAGTATCAAGCACTCCTTCCAGTTTGAAGCAAGCAAACTGGCTGAGAGCACACACTGTCCCACCATCCAGGACAGCCATGAATTTGTGTTGGATCCAGGATTTACCCAGGGGTAAACCACTACTGACTGTCCTCCAGTTAAACTTCATGTTGCTGACCACAACTCACTGAGCCTGAAGAGTTTAGCCACTTTTCAATCAAGCTGTCCACTTATCTGCTCTGTACTTAGCAGTTCATCTACATACGAGGATATTGCTGAAGACAGTGTCAAAAGCTTTACTGAACTCAAGCTAAGCTGTATCCATAGTTCTTCCCTCATCCACCGAGCCAGCCTTCTGATCACAGAGGGTTATTGGCTTGGTTAACCATGATTTCCTGGTCATGACTCACTCCTGGCTACTCTCCCAATCACTTTCTTGTCTCTTCAACCTTTCCAGCAGGACCGAGATCACCACTTGAGCCCCTGTGTCCCTGTGCTGCCTCCAGAGCCATGCTGGAGTCACATTTCATGCTTTCCAGGTCTCCCCTGGAAATGGTGTTGACCCCCACACAGAAGAGCAGCAGTGGTAACAGTCTGAGGGCCAGACAAGCTTTAACAGTTGACAACACGCTGAATCTGAGGTCCAGGCAGTCCCAAACCTCATGAGAGAACAGGTGAGGAATGGCACATGGGGCCAGGAGTCTCTCAGCAGGGACCACTCCCCCCTTGCTCCTGGTGCTTCAGTGCAGTCCAGGCTCTGCTGGCTTGGATGCTCCCTGACCCTCCTCTGCTACACTGGTCCTCCAATCTGTTCCACAGCTGCAAATCTGCAGATGGGGCAGAAGTCGTCTTCTTTGTGGCAGAAAACTTCCATTTTTCCCCATCATGGAATAATTCCACTCAATAGTTTCTGCAGAAAGTTGGAGTTCTTGTTTCAGACGTCCCCTCTCTACACAGTCCCCCTATGTGAAGGAAACTAAATTCAGACTAAGCCATCTACCTGCTCATATACATTTCTATGCATGAAACCAGACTATAACAATCCAGAGTGAAAAAAAAAACCTGTTCAGCAGTTCTACAGAGATTGCTGACTTTCTTGACTGATTCCTTCTTTAGGTGAAAACACAAAGCTATCACTGGCTACAGGACCACTTTGTATTCAATGTCTTTTTTAAAGTATCTTATTTGCAACTAGTTTTGTCCATTTTTTATTACAGTACTAGCAGGATTATTTTAGTGAGAAAAGGTTAATGCTCATCTATTTATGGAATACTAGCAAGGCTAAATGGCAGTAATACCTTTCAGAAGAGAACAAGTTCTTAGCTACAACCCATACTGTACACAGAACAGTCTTCTAATTTTTTTTTTAGGTGCTATAATTTTTTTTTCTACATTATTATCAACTTAAAGCTATAAGGTTTTTAATTTCCAAATGTAAAAATACCCCTGTTAAAAACAATTTGTTATAAAATGGGTTCTTTAACATTGGTATGTATGCTTTAGTTGTACAGTTCTACAAAAACAAACTATGAACTAGAACACAGAACATGTACATTCAGGAAAACTAAGCTAATTTCAGTACATTCCTCTTTGAAAATTAATTGTGCAAATTATTAGTGTATGTTTTCAAATCTCCTCCTCATCTTAAATCTGAGAAAAAAAAAAGTTAAGGAATGACTAATTGAATCACGATGAAAAGTCCAGCTTAGTGAATAATTTCAGTTTGATACTACTTCCTCAATCATGCAAACCCACAGATGTTTAAGTAATATAGCAAACAAGTAGCTTGGTAGTAGCTGATAAAACTAACCACAATTTGAGTATTCAGACTAATTCTCTTGTTCTAATCACAAGGTTTGTCTGTACATTATGAGACACTTTAAAAATCTATGCAGTCTACCAAACTTCTAGAAGATGTAATTTTATACTGTTTTAAGACAAAGAACCCAGTTTATTATATAATTTATTTTTTTTCTTGATTCATAGGCAAAATAGAAGCAAATGGACACCATAAATACCTTCCAAAAGTGGTCCCTATCCTGAAGTCTTCATACCTGCATCCTGCATCTAACGTTTTTACATAACGATGTTTTCAGATTAAACAGCAAATGACAAAATATTTGCATTTTCTTTTGTTTTCATTTTTGTTCAGTGTATTGCATATAGCAATTAACACATCTACTTCTGTGCTATCTCCTAAACAGACTTCATGGAACAACTGCATTGAGCAACACAATGAATGCTGAAATTCAACATTGAGAAACATCTCCTGCACTAGACTGAAACGTTTATCACAGTGGTTTCTGTATTAACTGCCACAGCCTAAAAGAAAACCAAGAACAACCTAGGAGATGCCACTGAGAAGTGACACTTTCCATTGATGTGACTAAAAAGCATTTCAAAAGGTTGCAACACAGCATATGAAACACAAACAGGGACTGTGGTACAACCCCACTGTCAATATTTTGATTATTACACACCTCTGCTAAAAACCAAGCCTACCCATTCATTCCACCATCAGTCCTTACAGCATGAAGCATGGAAAAACAAGTACACAAAAAACCTGAGATTCGTGCTACTAAAAGTGGTCATTTAGACAAGAAGTACCATTAGTATATATAATACCAGAAATTCTCTTTATCCACTTAATGTACAGGAACAAAGACAAACACCAGTTTCAGAAATGTTAACGACAAATCCTCTTCCATTTGAAGCTGAAGCTCAGAAATTAAAAAAACATTACTACAGCTAAGCATTTTACAGGACTGTTAGAAAAGCTTTGCAAATAAATCTTAAGCCATTAAATGTGTTGGAAGGAATATGAGCCTTCAAACTCCTGGCATAATCAAGCTTTCACTGTTTGGGCTCTGAAGCTAAGTTCTCCTTGCAGATAAAGTTTGTTGCATCTGCCCACCACAGAGCTTTGTTTCCTGTTCTACCAGAAGCACCCAGCAGTGACACACACTCTAATCTCAGTCTACAGGTATTAGGGAGAAATTCCTTTTTTTTGTTTTCTTCTGTTTTGTTTAATGTTCTGCCTCCCCCTGCCATCACTCCAACATTCCTTTCAATAAAGTTGTTTCAGGTCTGCACTTGGTTTCCAAACATAATCAGACCAGCAAGATACACTGTTTCCAACTTAAGAAGAGTTTTCCAAAAGGCAACTCAGAAAAAAATAAATCCTTATACCTGAAAAAGTACAGAAATAACACTGACAGCAGACACACAAGCAGCAGAGTGAGAAGAAAGGAGGAAAAGAACTTCGTCATGGGCAGGAGAGAGCCCCCCAGCCACAGTCCAGCATGATAACAAGGGGTTTTCATTCTCTATTTTGGGCACTGCCATGCCATCATGATTTTCTGGAGAAGAACAGGACCCCCCAACCTGTGGTTCTGACAGAAGTTACAGCAACGGTGCCAACACAACTAACTGAGGAGTCCTATGGAGAAAAAGGGAGTAAGCAAAGAACTGCCAGTTGATGAATCTTTTATGAAGCACCAAATCTAAAAACTTTCCATATTTAAAAAATAGCTTAACAATCTAATTTCCTTTCACCACTTAAGGCAATGCATAATTCTCTTAGTTTAGCTAAATTCAGAGAATGCCAGCTGGTTCTCTGCAGCAGAACTAACAGGGCACTGGAAAAACAGCGTGCAGGATTTGTCACTAAATGAAATTCTGCCAGAAGCCAGAAACGATGGTGTCTTTCCACAAGATACTGCAACTGAGAGAGGTGATGTGCTTTGCAGACTCTAGAACCAGCTCACTGGAAAAAAGCAAGATTCCAGACACTAGTTACACTTTCCAATGAAGTAGTCTGTGTGTCTTGTCACTCAAATCTCTTACAATTCTTCCTCTGCTGAGAGAAAACAAATTTTGTTATCTCCCTGAAAACCAAGAAATTCACATCTTACCAAAGCTCTGTACTGAGAACCATATAACACATACATTGGAAGAGGTTAAAAAATAAAATGAAAAATAAACCCCTTCAGCCAGTAAGAAAAAACAAGTTAAAAACTAATGAGCATCTCAATACATATTGGGTGATCTGAAGACTCTAGAAACCTTTACAAAGTGAAAAATACGTACTGGAACGTAGAATACACAGGGCCATAAATAAAGTTGACAGAAGTACAAAAAGCAGCCTCCAAACACTGCCAACCTTGTGGCTTGATTTGGCTGCCATAAGCAATACAAATTCTCAGAAGAGAAGCTACAGAGTATTTTAAAATGCCAATTAACAACTTCCTGCTAAACGAGTTACGGAAGTGTAAGACTTTTGTAGGAAAAGTTAGGCTCTACTACAGGCCAGGAGGATAC
The DNA here is from genome assembly GCA_013400435.1 of Pycnonotus jocosus. Taxonomy (NCBI): domain Eukaryota; kingdom Metazoa; phylum Chordata; class Aves; order Passeriformes; family Pycnonotidae; genus Pycnonotus; species Pycnonotus jocosus. Next base: position 97,015 of record VWYP01009327.1, read on the forward strand.
AATTCCATGGGATAAGGTGTGATTTTTCTCAGGAATGTATTACAAGGAGGGGACTAACATGCCCTCTACTGTTACTTGTGAATGGCCATATAGAGACATGGTACAATCTCTTTGTTAGTACAGCAAAGCCCATCACCACCTACAATACTGAAGTGCTGGCATTGTTGTAATAATTTCACATGTAACATTATCCAGGGTACCTCCCAGGAAATACATAATAAACTCAACCTCTCAAACAATACTACAGAGAGTAGGTGCTCTGGTATTCCCACTGGTTGCTATAAACACGGCATATCTCTGCACAGAAACTGTGTTTTAAAGTTTTTCAGTTGTAACTCCCTGAAGATTTAAATGAGACAACTGCTAGAGAGGTAAGATGTATACTTGAGGGGGTAGAAGACACAGCAGGCAAGTGAGCTGAAGCGACCAGAAGGATTACAGTTGACTTTGCACAAATCCCGTGCACCTGCTGTTCTCCATAGTGTCAGCTACTCACAGCTCCATTCAAGCCAATTCTCTCCACCTTCTCTACTCCTTCCTACCCTTCTGCCAGTCTGCATTTTGGTTCATACTCTCACACCAGTCCCAACACTCTGCTGACTGTAGTGAGCTGGCTCAGGCAACTAAAATACATCTGAAGGACAGGAAACTGGGCACTTCTTACAGTGTTTAGTATCCTGCCAGCTCACGTCCCTTAGCCAGCTTCCTCCAGCAGCAGAAGTTTCAGCACTGGTGTAAGAGAGACAATATTAAATGGGAGGGCACAGGGAGAAATGAATAAGGTACTGTGGAAACATCAACTGTGATGGTCCTTAAAACATCCCATAAACCACTAAAATCTAAAATCACGGAGAAAAAATGTAAGTTATAGCAAATTATAAGTATGCTGAATAGTACTGCAAATCATTCACTACATAAGCAGCAAGATTAATTCTTAATAAGCATTAATCTAACAGCAGTTGTGCACCAGCATTTATCCATGTGTTCCACAAACCTGACAGTCCCTTATATTCTAGAGGCATTCTATACATTCTACATAACCACTTTGTTTATTTCCAGCCAATTCACTGGGACTTATTATGGCTGCAGGCACTCCTTTTTGAGTCTGATTTTCATAAGCACTTCTAATTTTGAAAGTCCAATCCAGCCAGTTTTCCAAAGGCAGACATTATTAAATGAAATTAAACATATAAAAATTAATCAAAACTACAGGACAGACCTAATCTGTAAAGTGAGCAGAAGGAGAGCAGTACTCAAGTCAGCAAGTGGAAGGCAAACTGTGAATCTGAAAATGAGAGCTTCAGAAGAGCTGACCATTTTTCCTGGAGACATTCTGTTTTCCAGCCCATTGTTCTTTTTAGAACAATAGTATTTTTATGTGTTTGTCTTATTGGGAGGGTTTTGGCTTTTATTAAGAGAAAACCGTTGGGTTAGGACACACCCTCAATTCTGAGTGTGCCACTGAACAAGCTTTTGAAAATTACCCATTTACAGTACAACTGCAAGCCACATAAACTTCTATAACTGAACCACAGATCAAAATAACTATGCACTGATTTCTGCTAAAAGTAAAAAAATAACTAAAATTTTGGGAATTGATTATCTGGTAAACGAAACCTTAATATAGTGAGAAATATGCAAAGAACCTCACAAATCCTGACTGTTAATCCAGTGCTACCTTCTCTCTAGCACTGACTCTCAGATTTAAAAGACTACTTCGAGCATTAGAATGCACGTATTCCCCTCCCTTGAAATGTCCTACACATTTGGGCTTATTTTATAAGCTGATGAAACTTTTAGCACCTTCTTCACAATAACCACAACAAAATACAGTATATAGGAAGTTTCATAAGATGTAAGAACTCCTGAAGGATCAAAACCTTTATGTATTACTCAGAAATATGAGAGTGGTAAACTCATAGGCCATGTTGCCTTATATAGTCATTAAGTCTAGCAAACAGATGATACAGAGCAAGAGGAATTGTTGCCAGTTACTTTAGACTGGAAAATATGAGAACAAACACTAACGCTAACTGCCAGCTAATTCTTCTCTTCTAACAAAAATATTTAAGAAAAGCTTTCTTTGGCTCCAGCCACTTGCTCTCTAGTAAGAGAACAGAATTTGGTTCTTGCTATAATAAGCATTATTTTACATTTTTCTACAGAAGTTAGAAAAATAAACACTGAGAAAACACACTGCGGTGGGGAGAGAAGCCTGCTTGGCAAAAGATGAACAGTCATGGATAACTGTCAAAGTCATGGACTATCTTAGGTTATTTTTTGAACCATTCACTCTTAGGTATGCTCAGACCTTGACCATTACCTTAGCTTTTTTAATTAAAGGAGGGTGAAAAACACTTTTAACATTTTTGTAACTGAATACTTTTGGGGAAGACTTGACATTTTAATCCAAGCTGATACTCCACTTTCCATCCTTTTTTTGTCCCACAAAGTGTCAGGGGTTAGGACAAAAGACAAAATTACTATGGACAAAGTATTTCCCAAAGTTCAGAAACTTTGACCAGTTCAGAAACTGACCCAATTGAGAGGTGTTTCATTTGACATGTTTTCAGTTCCTTCTCTCAGGTGCAAGTTGTCCTAGTTAAGCACTTCACAGATGCATCACACTTGGAAAAGAGTGGGCACAGGTACCAGAGTTAAAAATCTACTGGAGAAGGCTCTGGGAGTACCAAAAGTGGAAGGTTTGGATACCTCCTTCCAGAGCAGGATGCTGGCATGCAGAGCAGAGCCAAGAACTGCTTCTAAGGATTCCTACTGCTGATCTCTCCCTCCCTACCACTGCCAGCTTTCCTACCTCTCCCCTAGAAGGCACCAAACAGAAGCATCTGCAAGAGGTATCCCAGGGGAGCAATCCAGACATACTGGATCAGGTCATGGCACTAGCACAGTGTGTGTCAGACTGGCTTCTGCAGAAGGACTGTACAAAACAGAACTGAAGAGATAACCCAAACCACATCTAGACAATGGAGAAATGTTATTCCTGTAAGAAAAAAAAAGGCAACGTGTCCATCCACACAGCTACACTTTTCTCCTCGCTCCTCTAAACCAGAATGTCTGCATTTAACTTGTTTATCGGATGGTCTCTGGAATGAGCTGGGGACTGTACTGAGTATGGAAATTGTTTACGAGAAGATTAAACAGCAAAATTATATCAGAGAGTATGTTAACAATTACATAGTGCAAACCAGCATAACACAGCATTCAATCCTTTTCAGGGCCATGCTTACTTTGTTAGGATAAACATGAAGATTAACAGTTGTCCTACACTCACTGCTCAGCCAGAGATTAAAAATGAGGTGAAATTTAACAGACATCTCCTAGTGTTTAGCCTCACTTCAAAATCCGTGGAAATCCAAATTTGGTTCATCCCCATGTACTTCCTCAACTATTTCCAAATAAGAGCAACGATGTTTTATCAGTTTTGCATGAACTAATTCACTTTTACAATAACACTGACTAAATTGGGCACAAAATATTTCCAAATTCTTGCATATTTTACTAAGATTAAAGTCTCCATTCCTTATACCCAAGCACACAGTTTCTCTAGACAGATGAAACAAGCCATACAAATAACACAAGTGACGGAATTTTTTTCTAGGCCATACATAAATACCTAAAACCAAACCTATCTTTTCAAAATGGTAGCAAAAATTTATCATCAGACATTTGTTCAAAAGAACTGTATCACAAGAATGAGATTTCTTCGAAGAAAGTAACAAGATACCTCCTAAGGCTGTTAAAGAATTTATTCTCACTCCCCAAGCCTAGATCAGCTTTTCAAACTTTTCCAAGTTTCAGACTGCTGATGAAACCAAGATGATCAATTTGAGATGCTTCAAAGTGTCTAAACCCATACACTTGCAATTTGTGACCTGCCAGTCTGAAACTGTTAAACCTTGACATAACAAGTTTTAATGTTTAATTAGAACCTATTCAAGGAACACCAATGGAAAATATACTTTCAAGTAAGAGATGGAAACAATTAATTTCTTTAAAGAAGTCTGTGGAGCATAAGAATTTCCACGTTGTCCACATTTTCTGTTAAGCTCTTACAGATAGTCATTAAAAGCAGTACTAAACTTCAAATTGTTAAAAGTGCCTCACACACACATACACAACATCAAGTAATTTTCCACCAGCCAAGTGCAATGTGTATTATGTTATCCTTTATACTTTTATAAAAAAAAGATTTGTTGAAGGGCTGTATCTAAAACTGAAAGCATTTGAGGGCTGTCCTCTTGTTTACACATGCCAGTTTGGCTGTATCATTTTCACACCAGAAAGACCTTGTTGGCTCACCTTTGTTTCACTGCTATTCCTGCCCAAACATGCACTTTGGCCTAGCCCATCTTCCAGCTGAATTCTGTGACCTTTCCTCTTTTGCTACTATCACGATAATTTTGAATTCTAATTCCATCTCATGCTATGTGCTGCATCCCCCCCTCACACTTGGGTCACTGGTCAATGTAATAGAAATTGCCCACTTGCTATCTAGGACAACAACTTCACAGTAGGTGGGCAATTTCCCATTCTAATTTTAATTTCTGCTAACATCAACACTAGTTTTCTTAACAATCTTGCACAGATCTTTTGAAATTTTAAGTTAGATCAGGCTTACCGACAGAATGTCATGAGAACATCAACAAAAGCTTTTTTACAACCAATTTAGATGGTATCTATTGATCTTTCCTTACCCAGAAGGCTTGTAAGAAAAGTTTGACAGCTTTGACAAAACACGCTTCCAAATTCCAAGGTAATTATTATCCATCTTGGTTCCTGCTAGCACTCATAAATTTTTTCCAGTGCTTATCTGTCAAAATTCAACCAAACAGGAGTGATTTCCCTTTTCCTGCTTAATTCTTGCACCATCATTTTCTAACTACTGTCATCAGCATTCTATAAAAAGTGGAAAGGAAGATGAAAGTGCTTACAGGTTTCCTAAGGAAAAAAAGGGATAGTGCTCCAATTAGGGGCATGTCTCCAATTAGTGGTTCCAGGATAACCCTCATGGTGCCATGGATCTGTGAAAGGGGAAGAAAAGAAAAACAATGAAAATTATTTTAGTCAAGTTTTAAATAAAATTTATTTGCTGTCAATGTTCACAAATTTAATTCATTAAATTCTTGCTTATGGAATTGATATATATATAAATATATATAAATATAAAAAAATACATATAAATATATATATATAAACTATATATAAATATATATATATAAATTCTTTCTATGTCATCCAAACCCCAAAACATTCATACAAGCACCTAACAGTTGTGTATAAAAATTCATTACATTCATCTGTATCATGCAGTGCCATGTTAGAGGTAATCTCTTAAAAGTGTGAAGTAGATGATTTCTACAGCTCCATGTAAACAAATGTGACACAAGAAGCACAGTGACATCCACAGGTACTGGAGCAAAAGCAGGTAAATGCTTAGAGGTGTGTCAAGACACACAGGCAAAAGAGCCAATTCTGCTCCCTAAGGAGAGATCAGTTATCAGAAAGTTAAGGAAATTTCAGAAACAATATAAGAAGGCAAGGCTACTAACAGTAATTGCATCTAAACCAGTAATTCTATCTGACATTTAGATATTATACGAAATAACATTTTAAGCTCCATGGTGCCTTTGTAAACTGACACATCACTTGAACACGACACATTACATTGGCTTGATGTGAAATTATCTCCACCTTTTCCTGTAGTAAATGTTGGATATTTGTTCTACATCTTTAAAGGAATTTTTTTCTTTTGTTAAGTCATGTTACTGAAATTTTAATGCAGTATCAATACTATTCGAATGAGAAAAAAATTAAGAAGCTACAAAACTACACAATTACTGTTGCTTTCTTACAGACTATTTCATCAGAAAATAGTGATTTAGTGATACAAAAATCAAAAACTGAATTTCACCTGTATACTTTTCACACCAGCTCTGCAGAAGTATCTCTTGATCTCCAAATCAATTTCACAGTTTCCAACAAAACTAAACCAAAAAAGAAAATATACATTTCACTTTTATGGACTCAATTGCAATAAACTCTTAGTTCTGTTTTGCACTGTCATGACAATGTATTTTGTATGCACAAAAAATTATTAGAACATAAAACAATGTCAGTTTGCTAAAACATCCCCTTCAAAACATCATCACTGTCATCAAATTCAGTCCAATTAATACGTAGGTTTGCTACCATCTCCAGAAGGATGCATAATAGGAAACAAGCATGAGTTTCCTATTTGAGAGTTTCCTACTTTGGGAAATAATGGACATAAAATTCATACTCCATTTCAGGAAAGCTCTCCAAAGATCTCATTGATTGTAAATGTACCCAAATCTACTCTCATCTAACATAATCATGAGAAGCACTAGACAGAGATGGTGGTTATGCTAAAAATGAAACTTGTCTGAAATATTCATAGACTTGCAAAGCCAGTTGTATTTGGAATTTCAATAAGCAGGGCATGCTGAGTTGAATGATCTTCTAAGCAAGTTTTAAGCCAAAAACAGTTGAGCCCTTTCTGAAGGGAGAGAAGGCAGGAAGCAAATTAGAGAACATATTAAAAACTATGCAATTTTTTTCCCTGAACAGTTCTTGCATCCCATTTTTGGGGATGTAAGGTCAAGTGATTGAAATTTTCCAGATGCTGCCCTGTATTTCAGATTTGTCCAGGTTGGTAAAAAGAAGTCCCAACTATTCTGTCCATGCTACAAGGCTACAAGATTATTCACACATAACTCAGGCTTGGACTTTTAGCTGCTCTCTCTGAAGGTTTATGCAGGTCAAGCATGTACCAGCAGAGCTGAGCAACCTTTTTTTTTTCCAAGAGCTGGTACTGCTGTGAGACACATTGGTTCTGAAAACAAACTCATTTTGAGACTCAACAAGGAATTCAAGAAGAAAGCTTGAGACTCTGATTTAGCACTGAACTGGTCAATGATTCTGGAGAATGAGAGCTAAAAGCAAAACCCAACAGGTTCAATATCATGCTCCAGGTAGGGAGAGATGAGCTGACAGAGGCTGTAACAGAAAGACGAATTAAATTTGAAAAGCTTTCTGAACAGGCTGCCCAGGTAAAGAAAATGGAAGAAGGAACCAAGTGGGATGGAAATGAGCCAGATTAAAGCCAGACATTGCTGAAAGGAGGGGAAATTGTTTCCTCTGCAGGGTATCCTGTTCCAGGTTCTGCAGCAGAGCCCAGCTTTCTACACTGAAGTTCGTCAGACCTGGCCTGTACAGTGAAACACTGTTAGCTGTGTTTGGAAATATGAAGCAATCTTAATACAAAAACGTTTGGGGAATTGCGAACAAAATGGAATTGCTTTCTTCATGAGCCATTCTAGGCTCAAGTCAATATAAAATAAATTACTCTTACAGTAAGAGCAGACCAGCAGGATTGCTGTTCCCACCCCCTGAGCCTGATGGCCACGAAGTACTACCAAAAGAAAAAAAAAAGTGAAAGCTGCTGCATTCCACATGTCTATTATCCAAATCATCTGTATCCTCATCTGCTCTGTGTGTGGCGGTGCTGTCTTTGGGATTTCAACAAATGCAAATCTTATCAACCCCTTAAAGAGAAACAAACAATTGTACCAAGACTTTCACGTAAACATCCATCACTGGAATTTGTTTTTGACTATTCAAAAGATAACACTATGCAGAATCCTTTTTGTTCAATGGCCAGTTTGGGGAACTGGAAGACAACAACATGATGGGGTCTATGTCAAGGGAAGGTGACAGTTGCTTTCCCTGGAAAGAATGTAGTGTGACTGTACAGTTTAAAAATAGGTATGTAACTTTTAATACACAATTTAAAACTAAGTAATTTCTATTTTTAACCTATCTAACTATATATAGAGATAGTAGAGATATATAAATACACTCCCACATATATATATATATATAATTACATAACAACATGAGACAGAGAAGCAAGGTCAATTAAAACCTGCAACTGAAACCTCAATCTCAGCACTCTGCAGCACCAGAACTATTTGTGTTATGAAGGCTGGGAAGCAGTATGCTTGTTAGAAAATCCATAACAACATGATGACAAACTGAAGTAAAAATAGTAACAAACTGCATTTGAGGGGACTAAGTCAACAACATTTAACTTTATAATAAATCTAAATATGGTTTTATCCCCTAAGATATTTGGCTGGGTCCATTAACAGTCAATGCCTACACAATTCCACTGTAATATACCATACAACTTGAAAGCTCATTTAGTAAGCAAATTCTATACATTCAGATCATAATATCCCAGAAATATTTATGATCCCTTTAAGGTACGGAACACTGAGACAGATTACAGTTTAATGAGGACACTCCTGTAAGAATTTAACAGCAGCTGTACTGAATCAAAAGAGAAGCACAATGTGGTCATTGCAGCCCATGGAAGACACTCAGACAAAAAAGAAGAAAAAGTAAAAAGGTTATGGCAGAAATATTTCCTATATTACAGTGATATGTGGTTCTGTACACTAGACTATTTTAACTGTTTTTAAAAAGTCTTTAGGCCCTACTTCTACATCTGTCTTCTGCCAGTGTAATATATTGAGTCTCCCCATTCAATCATCCCACATTTGAAAAAAAATTGCCATGTGTTTCAATCTGCAGCCTAAAACTCTTTCAGTGCCTCAATTTTTTTTTTGTGCCATGAGAAGCTGAAAAAACTCAGGCTATGAACAACTACTTCTTCAACTTCTCAATCTTTTTTGCTTTCTTTGCTACAGTTCACATTTAAATTAACTGAGTTTATCCTGTTTTCTGTTGATCCATAACCTTTACCCAAGTATTTACAACATTCACTTTAGCAGATGTAAGATTTCTTTTTATTGACAATTTATTTAGATTTTATCTTTATTTGCTCAAGTGGTTGAAAATTTCCCTCGCCCGTATTTGTCATCAACAACTAGACTTATAAACTGTAATGAGTTTTGATATTTTTTAACATAAACTCCACAGTAAGAGAAAGACAAAGCATTCCCTTCACAAATATGGTCCTCAAACTGAACCTTTAAATACATTCTCCAGTGAGTGCTTTGTGGATTAGCTATTCAAGCTACTTAGAGTGAAGTTCTTAACTGGATCCTGAGTGATGCACAAGAACTGTTCCGAAGAGTTCTGAAAAATACACTGAAGCCATGATCATAATGCACTCAATATCCTCGCAGAAACAATAGAAACTAAACCAAAACATACTCCTTTTGCAATTAAAATTAAAAGCAGACAACCCCCCACCCC
>VWYP01009327.1:106307-117223 GCA_013400435.1 Pycnonotus jocosus
CCCCCCACCCCCAGAACTCAAAACTCTATAGTTTTGGAGTTGAAGCTACTTAAATGCACTGTGGAAGATCCAAAGCAAATGCACACATCCTACCACATACAACTGACAGTAGAAAAGGCTAAAAGAAGCCACAATAGTGAAACCGCAGGATAAAAGCGAATTCTTTAAAGAAGTAATGTACTTTAAACTGAAAAAAAATACAAATAAAATCTTTCCTTCCTTCCCTCACCACACACCCCACAGGGCTTGGCTTCCTACAACTATTCTTATGAATGTTTAGAGAGCTTGTTTGAGAGGGCCTTCTTAACTGCATTTAGAGAATGAAACGTTTATACAAAACTCCTAACTTTAAACTTAGAAATAAATTAAAATTGTAACAAGCTAATTTAACTGGAGACTAAAATCTACAGGGATAAACACTCCAAAGGATGGACTTTTCTTCAGCAGTGAGAGTGTCCTTTATAATCTTGCAAAACTGCAATATAAAACATAATTTAGGGTTGGTATCTGTATTTAACTCTGTATCCAAATGTACCAAGGGATGCTTATTCTTCCTGTTACAACTGAGACAATCCCAGTGATAAGACGCTCAGAGGATATATAAATCCAACTATTAAAAAGCAAACAACATCAAACAGTAACAACTGGTACAGGGAGCCAGGGGGGGCTCTCTGTCCTTAACTTGCATACTAAAAGCCTTTGAAAAAGAGCCCCTTCTGAATGAGGTGCCAAGGACAAGTCTTAAATATGAAACAGGACTTCCTTTGATGATGGTTTTGTCTAAGCCTTAATTCCTAGAAACCGTGATAGTCACTCCAGAGCTCTCGTTTCCATTTTCTTCCTGGAAGCATGTGCCACCGGCAGTAGGGATAGGCTGTTGGGCTCAACAGGCACCCAGCTGACCCAGCACTGTTGTTGTTATTTAAACCACTTCAAGGAATTTATTTCAGCCTTTTAGATTGGATTCTATTGCAGCAGTCTACCACTTCTCTAAGTAGGCTGAAAGGTAATACAATGAGACATATGGGTAAAGATTTCCTTCAGGGCTATGTAATAGGACATTATTCCTGAAATTTTTGTACAAACCTCCTGGCCTTTTTACTTTTATCTACTTCATGAGGATGAGCAGAATACTTTTAACAAATAAATAAATACTAGCTTTACTCTGTCTTCCTATGAATAGTTCTGCCATAAAGGGAAGAAGTGGTCTTGGAACAAAACAGCTTCTCAAAAACCATTTATCTGGATTGTTTGTCAGACAAGATTGTTTTCCTGAGGGCTTATCTCTGAAGAGGTGAGGCTGCTCTCCCAGCTGCTGTCAAAAGTGGCAACAAAGAGAAAACTGAAGGAAGTTGCTCCATTGGGGCAAAGACATTCATCCAGTGAAATAAGCTCTCAAGAGTCAATCCTGCTGTATTTTGTCCAGCAACACCAATCCCTGATTTGGACAGCTGCCTTGCTCCTACAGGAATAAAGTGCTTCAATTTAATAAAGACTGGGATCTGCTCACAGATGTAGCCCTCACCTGCTCTGGAACCCAGGGAGGGAGGCAGCAGCCTTTTCTCCTATCATTCTGGGGCCTGCCCAGCTCTGCCAAAGCAGCAAAGGCTTCAGTATAGCTGATTTTTAGACAAATAATTCAAATTTAAGAATAACCACATTCAGATTTTGGAAGTGCCTCTGAAGCTGAGATGCCTGATGACCCTCCTGGCTGCTGCCAGGGAAGCAGTGAGGAACACAGAAGGTTGCTCCTTGCTGGACTGTCAATGACTGACAAATTTGGCCTTTCCATACCTCACAAACAGGCAAAAGTAGCCATGGTAACACAGACCTATGATGGTCAAATACAAAAACATTGCTGTGCTCACTGACTGAACTTTCAAAAAGTCTGCAACTGCAGACTGTGTTGAGAATTACTTGGGAAAATGTAGGGTAGACCTACTGAAAAACCTGTAAAAAAGGGGTCATGATGAAATAGCAAAGAAACCTGAAGCAATGGAGCACAGTCATTCTGGCATTTTATAATGCACAGATTTACTCTGGTAAAGTGAACACTAATTCTTCTGTAGCTATCATTTTTTTTTCTAATAGTGTATTTATAAAAAACCCTAAGTAATTGAGAAACACAAAAAACAAAAAAAACCCTTACATCTTAGATTTTAGACTGTATTTAATGGCAAAGTATTAACACATTAAGAAAAGAAAGTCAAAGATAGTGCTTTATCTTTGGAAAGTGTTTTTTGTTAACAAATATGACTTCAATGATGAAACCACACAGAGTTGATATTCCATATTCCTCAGATAAATGCTATTTACAGCATGCAGTTTCTTCCTCCATTCATACATAATTAGAACTAGCTACATTTGCATAATGAAGCAATTCTCCTTTCAGGCCAACATAACTGCCAAATCAAACAATGTGCAGATTATAAAGCATGGGCCCCATTATAATATAGCAATAAAGTTTACCTGATTTGAAGATCCAAAATGATCTGCCTTTTGTCCACATTTTCAGTGTACACTTTTACACCATTTATCCTCAGAGGCTGGAACAATGAAGCAAGAAAAAGTTGGATTCTTCTATAGACATATATTAAACTCTTAACTTTAAAATAAAGGTGAATATAGGCATGTTCATGCCTAAAGTTAAGAACCTACTATAAACATTAAAAGGTGTAAAGTAAGGCTATCAATTTAGTTCAAATTCTTATTTCAAGGGTAAAAATTACATTGCTGGGATCCAATTAACCACAATCCTTCCAGCAATTACCCTGGGTATAGACCACTAAACTTCAAGATTTACAAAATATTTAATAATCAAGCTTCCCCTTCCCCCCGATAAAGATCTGATTTCTCTGCAGAGTTGTATGTCTAACACTCCCAAAGCATTCTTTTCCATGTAACTACAACAACAAGCCAAATTTAGTTCACCAAAACATAGTTGCCTTAAGTGGAATTTAGTGAGAATAAATGAAAAAGAATCTGTAATTTCCATAAAAAGTTGTGTCAACCACTCTGTGCTGTCTCTCTAAATCACTGTGTTCATACTCTCCCCTCTCTCTCTTCCTCATACAGAATTAACACATATCAATCATACACTCAGGCCTCAAACATTCATCAAACACTAGGCATGACTAACAACCTCACTTTTGAGGTTTTACTTTCTTGAAAAATTTTCGTATTTCTATTTACACCTTTTTAATAACTTATGTAAAATCAAAATCTCACTGCTGTGTTGGGGTTGTGCAGCTCAATCAACTCAATCAAGGCTGCAATATATAGTAGTAACTGTTTGTCGTCCCCAAGGTTACTCAATCCAGCTGCAGAACCATAGAGAGGTCTGGGAGCTAATCTAAAACCTACTTAAAATTAGTATAGCTTAAAAGGAATGCTACAGTCTGTAAAACAAATATATCTATGGCAGGACAGAGGCCCTGTGTAAAAGGATTTACAATTTTAAAAAATAATAAACTCAACACACAAAAGTTACAGTAAAGCAAAATGAACTGTAACCTACATGAAAAAAAGCCACAGAGGAAAACCAAATTCCCTCTATCACACCTGAAAATTAATTTCAGGTTTCCTAACATTTGAGGGTGTGCAGGGGCGTTGATTTTTAAATCCTTACTTGAAATTCTATTTTTGACAAGCAACAGAAACATGAAAGACAACTTCAAACAAAAGCTGTTAAATTGCATCTCAAAGCAGTAAAGTTCTGGTTAATGCAGAGAAGATTAAGTAGTTCTGAATTGTCTGCAAGCAGAGGGAATCACTCCTGGCTTGCACTGGTCCTGCTCTCCTGCAGGCATGAGACCCCTTCTTTCATGGGCTGGAACAGAAGATAAACATCTGTATGCCCCTGACACTGTGTTATGGCAGTCCTTGAAAAGCCAAGCCAGCAGCCTTGTCATTGACTCAACACATAACATGATTAGAAGTGCATCTGTTACAAGAAAACTGCACTTGGATCATCTGGGCAAAAGGATAATGGTCCCTGCTCACCTAATGTAAAGCACTGCATGAACAATATTAACATCACAATTGCTGTGAGCTCTTCATGTGACCAGGCATTACTACACTGAGTCGTCTCCAAATTCTCAGCCAAGTTTTTGAAGCTTAGATCCCAGGAAATGCAATAAAGCCTCTGCTAAAAAACCCCCACATTTTTATTTTAATGTTAAAACAGAAATCAGAATCATGCTTGCGACCAAGTGTCACAGAGAAGTATTTCTGTGTAGATTTGAAGAGGCTACGTGAAAATATTATATAAAACAGTGTCTCTTAAACTTCACCAGACACTGACCTGATGACCAATATCAATCTTTGTGAAACTGAAGGTGCTGAGATGGTTGTTTGCTCCTCTTACTGCTGGTTCTATGGTTTCTCGGAAGAGTTTCTCAATGAATTGGCAAATAAAAGGCCACATCTGTTTTACAGTCTAAGAAGAAAAAAAATATACATGGAAGTACAGTTCTTAAATACATAAATAAGTCATAAATGTAAAAAAATCAGAACTTCACTGCATCTGAATTTTCTGCCTAAAAATTCTTTAGTGCTTTTTTTTCTTACTATTTTCCAATTAAATCATGTTCTTCTATGTTCTTTGAATGAAAGGTATTTTTAAAGAAAAGTAAACTACAAATACTTATATCTTAGATTTTCTCACACACCAAAATCAAAACTGCAAAATTCTTTTATTTTTAGATTGTAGGTCAGGAACCTACAGTAACTGGAAAGTATCCCAGACAAGTAGAAAATTAAAGATTGTGTTTACAGCTGCTATGACTGCCACACAATTATAGCTGTCATTACTGTAATGCCATTTTAAATCATTCATAAAACTCATCATTTTAGGACCATGAAACTAAGTTCAATCTTTCTTGTGCCTAAATGGATCAACAACCAAAGACTTCAAGTGTATAAAGCATGAAGTTGAAAATACTCTGTTCTTTCATTTTAATCCCAACTTTCCCCCCTGCCACTTCCCATCTGGGAGCAATATTTCTCCTTACCTTGTTGAGCCATTCTGCTCTCTCTGTGTCTGGAAAATGCACCTAAAAAACCAAAACAAACACAAACCAAAAAATTAATACAAATACAAAACACTTTAGTTAATTGTGTCCAGTCATTTATAATACCGGAAAGCTTAGGGATCTCCCTAGACAGTGGACAATATATTGAACAGTTAACATTCTTGACAAGAGCATTAAAATACAAGCAAATTAAAATAAAAACTCATTTCTGAACTACATAAAATCTGCTTGCACTTGTTTCTAATAGTAGCATCTGGAATAAAGTATTGCTGTACACCATGGACAAACCAAAAAACAAGCATAGCTTGTGTCAACCAATATTAACACAACACACGCGACTGCCAGAGTCTCAACTGCACTTCTACTTCCTTTCATTCATGCCCAACCTTTTTCAGTGTCAATAAATCGTGGCTATAAATATTTAATCAGTTAAGTTGAAGCTCAGGAATATGGATTTAAGTTCAGCCAAAATCCCTTTGAAAGGCATTTCTAGGGATTTCTTTCTTAAACAACAGCAGAAACCAGTCAGAGACAGCATGACAGTTTATACACAGGGCAGAAAGTGCCCATGGCAATAGGAAAACATCAATTAAGTGCTGGAAGAACAGACACAGTTTTCCAGACATAGAAGGAGAGCACAGTTAGTAGCTTTACCTTTTACAAACACACATACACAAAAAAAAACCCAACCAAACATCACCACCAAACAAAAACAAAGCCCTGAAGAAGCAGAGCTAACAAGAATTTCTTTAGAAACTCACAGGCTGCAGAACAAGATGCAGATCACACTTCCCAAACACAAAGAGCCTTTGAACACACTAAAAAACCATGACCTACATATAGTGACTTTCGTGAAGCAATGCCTCTACTTTACCAAACTGCAGAGTCTTAATCTCTTCATAGCATAACAGACTGTACCACTGGCTCCAACAGCAGTTATTTTTATTATGCATATCCCAGATGTGAAGAGTCAGTGAAAGACCTACTCTTTAAACTGTAATTTCAACAAGATGAATTTGAAAGCAAGCCCCATTAATGATTGTTTTCAGTTTTTATTCACTTCTTGCATTAACAATCAGCACTAGCATATTCTCCGTATCCTCAATCTACCCTCAGAGCAGTCCTTAATTTCATCTAAACCCCCAAATTTTTGCTATATAGTTTTTGCTATGCTGCCCCCCAGCAGCATAATCAATAGTGTCACAGTTATCTCTCCATTCTGATTCTTCTACAACAATCCCAGGTCAATAACAAAAGTAAACCCCATGTTTCTACAGATTCTTAAAGAATTACAAATGCTGCTCTCTTTAGTTGTCAAGAAAGGCTCTCAGCATCTTTTTCAAGTATATCATATATCTCTCAAAAGCATTACAAGTGATGCAAAAATGTCCAGTGATCTGTTTGACTGTGAGAAAAAACATTCAATATTTTTTATTTTACTAAATAATTTTAAAGAACAGAATTATTAACAACAGATGGAACTACTTGGGAATCATGTTATTTTAGTTATTCAGAATTAATTTTCTAGAAAATTATGGTGGTAGAACGTCAGAACTCTGTATTTAGAGGGTTGGGGGTGGTGTCCGCTTTTTGAAAACAAAAAATACTTAATTTTTTTTTTTGCTTTTGCAACACAAGCAGTTACAAGTATGTACAAGAACTTACAGCTGAACAAAGCTTACACTCAGCTTTTGTCTTGCGGGGTTCTCAAGTTGCTCCCAATGGCCAAAAAGTTAAAGGAACAGAAGGAATGAACACTGTCAATCCCAACACTAATAAATAACATTTTGCTCTTTCCTTTAAAATATTTGCCTTCTGAATCTGCAAACAGAAAAAGTGCCAATTCTCAGTAATGACTTATGCATGACATTGGATCAACATGCTTCATTCTGATTTGCTTAGGAGAGCAATCAGTGATGCTCAGTTTCACAGGGTGAGAGCTGCAGAGCTGTTCCGCATAGGGGAACCAACCTAATCCAAGAGGAAATGGTCAGCAATCTGCTACACCACTTAGACAAGCACAAGTCTCTGTGGCTGGAAGGATGCACCCAATGGTACTGGGGCAGCTGGCAGAAGTGCTCACAGAGCCACTTCCCCATCATTTACCAGCAGTCCTGGCTAACTGGGGAGGTCCCAGGTGACTGCAGGTCAGCAAATGTAGCCCCCTCCACAAGGGCCTGGGGAACTACAGGCCTGTCACTCTGACCTTGGTGCCAGCAAAGGTCATGGAGCTGATCTCCTGTTATGACAGCGTGACCTACTTAGTGGATGAGGCAAAGGCCATGGATGTGTTGACCCAGACTTTAGTGAAGCTTTTGCCACGTTTTCCCACAGCATTCTCCTGCAAGAGCTAGCTGCTCATGGTTTGGACCGGTGTACAATCAGCTGGGTAAAAAACTGGCTGGCTGGATGTCCCAGAGAGTGGTGGGGAATGGAGTTACATCCATGCTTGTAACTCTGGGTGGTCGCAAGTGTGTTCCACAAGGCTCAGTGTTGGGGACACTCCTGCTTACCATCATTACCAATGATCTGTATGAAGGGATTGATAGCACCCTCAGTCAAATTGCAAGTGACACCATGTTGGGTGGAAGTGTTGATCTGCTGGAGGGCAGGAAGGGCCTGCAGAAGGATCTGGATAGGCTGGACTGATGGACCAAGGCCAGGTGCTGGGTCCTGCATTTGAGTCATAACAACCCCAGGCAGTGCTACAGGCTGGGGACAGAGTGGCTGGAAAGTGGCCTTGCAGGAAAGGACCTGGGAATGCTGGTTGATAGCTGCTGAACATGAGCCAGGTGTGCCCAGGTGGCCAAGAAAGCCAAAGGCATCCTGGCCTGTACCAGAAATGGCCAGCAGGACCAGGGCAGTGATTGGCCCTAGAATCCTGAGGCCAGTTTTGGACCTCTCAATACAAGAAAGACACTGACGTGCTGGAGTATGTCCAAAGAAGGGCAGTGGAGCTGGAGCACATGTCTTAGCTGGAGCACTTGATGGAGCTGGGGTTGTTTAGCCTGGAGAAAAGGAAACTCAGAGGAGACCTTATTGTTCCCTACAATTACCTGAAAGGAGGTTGTAGGCAGATGAGAGTCACTGTCTTCACCCATGTGAAAAAGAGGATAAGAGGAAATAGCCTTAAGTTGCACCAGGGAGCTTTAGAATGGATATAAGAATTTTTTTTTTTCATGGAAAGAGTTTTTAAGCACTAGAACAGGCTGCCTAAGGTAGAGTCTCCAGTGCTGGATGTATTAAAAAAAGCTTGCAGCTGTGGCATGTAGGGACATATTTTAGTGGTGGATCTGGCAGTGTCAGATTAACAGCTCAATTTGATCTTAGAGGTATTTTCCTAAATTCTACAATTCTACAGCCATTGCAATGAACAGCAATAAAATAAAATAAATAGAAAAAAACAAATTAAACAAACAGATGAGAAACTGAAAATTCATGAAAATACCAAAAGCAAACCTGTCTGCTGTGAGTAATGCAAGATATAACAGTTGTCATGTTCACAACTCATTTTTAGTCTTCTGTACAAGTATCCAGTTGACATTCAACAGAAGAGACACACTAGACTTGAGAGAGGCTTCCCGCTCTAAATATAACCTCAGCCCAGATGAAATTCACCTTCCTCCAAAGGGTGATCCAACTTCCCAGACTCAGAGTATAAACTTATGAAGGCACAGGCCACATTCCCTCTACCATGCACACAGCTGACATCCAGTACACCTCTGTGGAATGAGAAAAGAGGAAGCATCTCTCTTGCACCTATCGAGCACTCTTCATGTTCAGTCTCAAATTATGGAGAGACACTTGAGATAGGTTGGGAAAGAAACAAGAAGCCACAGATACTCAAATCTACCCATACCTGCTAATTTATTAGTTTTTGATTTTATCTACTGTACAGTCTTAATATTAAGACCTTGCTTAACAGGACATGACTCTTAATTTTTCCACAGATTTAATAACTGTCCTTTAGTGTTTCACACCTATCCTGCTCCTACAGTTACATGAGCTGGCACCAAGCCAGCTCCTCTATTATGTAAGCCTACTTTACTCCTGCAGGTGCACGTGATAATAGGCAACATATAATACAATATCTTCCATTCCTGTTTCTCATGCCTTTTCCATTCTTGCTTTTCTGCTTGCTCACTACAATTTTAATACAATTTAGTTTGGTGCCTATTCTGACACTCAAAACAAAGAGCAGAGAACCTTACATTTTCAAGACTGAAATTTTCAGTCCAACCTGACTGAATATTTTTAGCCTGTTATATGAGACTGCAATACCAGTGGCAAAACTATGTTTTGCTTTAGGAGTTTTTGACTTCAAATACAATCTGCTGCACAGACAACAGGAGAAAGCCTGAGGGATGGAAGTTGGTATGCTGGATCAGTCAGGACTGACACAAAGCGTTGAAGCAACTGCACAAACATTTTTATGGCCAGAAGCAAGAATCAGACTAACTGATGTGCAAAATCTGTTAATTCTTGTATAAAAATCTATTGACAAGCATGACAGAAAGAGACAAAAGTCAAGATTTCAGCTAAGACAGTTAACGACTAAAAGCATTTTCCCCTTGGCTTCTGTTAGTAAATTGGTCATGAAGGTTTGCCAAGTACTGTGTCATTTTCACCACTTGGTGTAGAAATTTATTATTCAAAGCAAAGTATAACAAGAGAGAACTGTTGCAAGAAATGCTCTAATAACCATGTTCAACACCAAAAACATCATAATATTACATGTTCCAGGAAAGTTCTGTTATTAAATGTTACCTTGCAAAATACTTGGAAGTGCTCAAAAGATGCATTCTTGCACATTAAAAAGACACTATTTGGCTTTCTCACACAACTGCTTGACCTTAGCTCTAAGCAACTTTGACATTTTCTTTCTATTTCTGATCCTGTACTTTCAAAAACTCAATTCAGAACACAGTATTTTTGTAATGATCAATAAAATACCAGAGAGAGCTGAAGCAATGCAGTTTCTTGTTCTGTCCTGGGAGACAATACAAGAAAAAAGGAACAAAAGAAAATGGCTAACAATAACAGTAGAAACATTTCTTACCCACAGTTATTTTATTTTTCAAACTCTCTACATACACTCTTCATATTGGCTAAATTGACTCTGCTTTCTGGCCAGACTATCATCTGCACCTTTCCAAGGAAAGGCGGCTAGACACAGAATAATAACTACTACACTCAAATGCCGTGAACTAAGGATTGGTGGGAAATTTTGGAAAGTCAAATAGCAATCAGCAAATAACATGGATTGAGGTTCAAAGTGCAAATAATAACAATAATGTCTTCAATATAATTCTTCATTTGGATAAAGGAAGTTTCTACAGAAATGTCTCTAAAAGCAAGCACTGACAAGGAAATTCAGAAAGAAAGACCTGACAACACCCTTCTGTAAGTAATGTTGAATTGCTCTCAACACAAGTCACAGGTACTAAAAATCTACTTTAAAATATAAGTTGCATAATAGCTGTTACTATTTACTGATGCCCTCACTGTAAAACATTATTCTTTAAAAAATTTTCTTTGAAAGCTTTTTCCATCCTTAAAAGGTATTTATCAAACAACCCTTGTTAAATTTAACATTTATTTGATGATTATGATTGACACATAGGCCCTAAGTATTATCTACATAACTCAAAATGAAAAAAACTTGAGCACCTATACTGAAAGTACAAACTACAGGTATTGATCAGAGCTTTCCAAAAACTGAAAACTAATTTACTACAAACCAACCACTTTCTCATGAACTGTCTATTACAGCAAAGGAAGAAATGGAAGTAATAAAAGCAGACTAGATTTAAAGAAAAAAAAAAAAAAAAAAAAAAAAAAAAAAAAAAAAACCCCCCAAACAAAAAAAAAAAAAAAACCCAA
>VWYP01009327.1:117456-142203 GCA_013400435.1 Pycnonotus jocosus
AAAAAAAAAAAAAAAAAAAAAAGGAAGAAAACCCCAACAACAACAAATAAAAAGCCCCAAACAAAGCCCCCCAAAATTTGGGGGTTCTTCCCATTTTATTTTCAAACACTAAAGGTAAGAATTCCAATGCTCTCAGGCACATGGTGTGATTCTTGGGATGTCCTGCATAGGATGAGGAGCTGGACTGAACAATCCTGATAAGTCATCTCCAACTCAGAATACTCTAGATTAAAAATAATGTATTATCATAGCTATGTTTAACAGATACCTACCTGAGTCAGCATTACTTAACTTATGCTTAGTTCCTTCCACTTGCACTGATTATTTGTTGTAAACCTTAAAGAAAGTGTGTGTTGTAAACCTTAAAGAAACTTTTACCAGTCACTTTAAGGTCACACAATATAATTAAGTTTATTGATATAGTTACAGAGCAGCAAAGTATTCTCGAGCAGTTTTCCAGCTATTTCACAAATATCTCTTCTATTAGGTATCATTCCCCTCTGCTTATTTTGGAGAGCTAAAATTACATATAAAAATCCTCCTCTTTTTCAATAGTACATTTGTCTATTTTAAATGCAAAAATGTACAAGGGTATCACAGTAAGTTTTCATAGTCTCTTCATGCATAATCAGTGGACAGAGATACCATACCACAGAAGGAAATTTAGGACGGAAGCCCAAATTAGGTGCTCTAAAATCTTCTGAATGTACAGCATAAGCAGTTATTCAACCATTAATCCTAAATCCAGTAGTGTGGCAAAAAACCCAAACATATTAAAATTAAATTATCCTTTGAATTATAGCTGACAGTTTGTCTAAACTCACTGCACTTGTAACTCAAAAAGGCCAGAGAAAGTTACTAAAAGTAGAATAGAATGGATGGATAGAATAAATCGTGTCATATAGTGACATTCAAGCTCAATTTAACAGCTATTCACTCCAGTGTTTTCCAGTTGGTAAAGCAGGCTGGCCTAAGGACATTTCAGGTAAAATCAAACTGAGCAGGGCTGATAGCTTAATCCCATGTATTCCAGCCAGCAATCCCCTCTCACTCTCTGAAGAAACAAGGAGCAGCAGTAGGTGAACTATTTGGTCCTTTCCACAGAGGAGCTGACCCAGAGTCTTCTGCTTCTTGACACAACCTGAAGAGGCTTCTCCTCAAACGCAGACTGAAGGGACGACCACCCCTTTCTGACAGGAGCTAAAGAAGGGGGGCTGGGAGGGAAAGCAGAGCACCCAGGCTCTGTCACTTCAGTAATTCAGGGTTAAGGAGCAATTTTCCTAACTTCTATCAATACAGAAAATATGCTGGCTCTCTCCTCTTCTGAATAACAAGAAAATCCCACAAAATATTTACTGTTGCAGAACTGCAGGATTCAGTATTTCTGAAAGAAAACGCTAAATACTAATAGTGAGGGTGCCTTTAAAATCTTGCAGGCCCTTGTTACTAAACTAACAATCAACTGCTATTTCCATTACTTCTGGTAATCTGGTTCAGTTTCTGTTAGCATGCCTTGGGATGGGTTTTGTGTTTGCAGTTTTCAATACATCAAAATGATTAGCCTTTGCACAGCAAAGTTCATGCTCAGGACTACAAATGCAGTGTGTCTGCAGTATGAGAATTAAGCCAGGACTCTTGAAACAGTTTCCCTGAGAATGATCACAGATGAGCTGCATGTGCTACATCTTTCAACAGAAATACCTGGAAGGTCCAGAAGCAGACTGAATATAGAAAATCAGTTTTGTCA
Organism: Pycnonotus jocosus; assembly: GCA_013400435.1. Lineage (NCBI taxonomy): Eukaryota > Metazoa > Chordata > Aves > Passeriformes > Pycnonotidae > Pycnonotus > Pycnonotus jocosus. The sequence goes on from VWYP01009327.1 coordinate 119,204, forward strand.
AGCACACTCTTTATGTCCATAGGGTGCTTCACAGAATAGAAGTTAGAAAGATCCATAGAAGTCAGTATCAACTAACCTAAAAGTGTTACAAAATAAGCAGTACAGGTTTTTACAATAATTGCCCATAAAAAACCAAAAATGTTTTAAAATTATCAAACATCAGAGAATTAAGGGTAGGGGAAAAAATAAAACTATCCCCCTCTACATAGAGAGTACACAGACACAGAGTAAGATCCAGAGATAAAGAAGGTGGGGAAGGACTCTAGAATTTTTGCCATGGCTCTATGATCATGACAAAAGCTCAAAGTAAAGTGGAAAAATTGGAAAAAGTGGAAACATACTTAAATGAAACAAACAACTTTAATACCAAGCAAGGTTAAGGACTGTATTTATTTATACACTGGATCATAAGCCATTTAAAGTGCTTGGACAACACACTGGAAAACAAAACAAACCCTTATGAAAGAAGCAATTACATGCCCTTTGAGTCAGATTTGCACCTAGAAGACAAGAGTGGCTTCAGAAACACATACTTGGTACTCCACCAAATGTTCCCAAAACATTCTACCAGTACAAACACTGTCACTGTCACTATCAGTTCAAGTCCTGTGAGGTGCCACAACAAATTACTGACAGCTGTTCAGCACGAGTTTTCCAGGCTGGTCTCTGTATTCCCCACTACCCCGAGCTATCTGCTTCAGTCACTGTGAGTATTAGGGTGAAAAGTAAATTCTTTAAACACACAGCAATTAAAGACAAAACAAGCTGGTGCTTGGAGAAATTGAAACAAACAGCTTTTCAACACCTCCAGGGTTCAATGGGAAAGCACATTAAAGGAAAAGCACACAGGAAAGCAACCACAACAGAATTCATACACCTCAAGCAATAAAACTGACATTCTTTATAAGGTATAGAAAGTTTAATTTCCTTGCAACCTTCTGTTACCTCTGTTCCTCTTCCCTGTCTTAAAGGCCTAAAGAAAAGCCTAACACACTGAGCAGTTCAAACCTGGAATAAACAGCAGTTCACATACACATTTCAGCATCCTGGTATGGTCTGAAGGACATTATTTCCTAATATATATATAAGTACCAGACAGGGAAAACAACCAGCAGCACACAGGCTGTGTTTTGTAAAGTCAGGCCAAATTAGCATAAACCAGACCTTCCTAAAATGCTGCCAAGAGCCACCACTGCCCATACACACACCCTTTGAACCTCACTAGAGCCCAAACTCCACAGAGGGATCCCATATCCAACCTTTCTGCTGTGCTAAAATTAAAGCATACAATTAAAACTATAAAATGCCTTTTTAAAATTTTACCAGTAACCATAAATGCATCTATATTTATCATTTAAATAATACAAACATGTTAACTTTGCTAAGATTTTTTTAAAATATGTATTACATACATATACAGGACTGTGACTGAGAAACTTGTCCCTATGTTTTCCTTCTCATTGCAGAATTCATTGAACAGCATTTAGAAAATCAACAATTCTCCAATTTTTGCTAGCAGCCCAGCAAAAGTCTGATCAGCTTGTAGTTTTGGCAGCTGAGGATTCAGAATCCATCCTTCTGCAGTCCTGCAACACCACCAGAATATTCTCACCCAAATATTCTCAATTTCTATGGCAAACATAGTGTTTGGCAATGCAAAATAACACTGTATTTGCAAAAGATAAACCCTGACTAAAAAGAGGCACCCGAGCTTTGATATGACTGAAAAAGCAAGCCCAGAACTAAGTCCTGCAATTCAAAAGTGAAGGATGCTGAGCCATTTCAAAGCACAGCAGCTTCATTTTTTCATGCACATCTTTCACTTCAACATCTATTAAATATGCTTCACTCGCAGTGGCAGTGTGACTTGTCAAAAGCTGCAGTTCTTTTCAGCAATTTAACTCACCAATACCAAAACTACATAAAATTTGCCTAAGTGCTGCTATTTTTGCAGACATGGAGCAAGCATGCCACAATAGAAAGTTACCAAGAGACCTCCTACTTAGCAGCAGCTTGCTATAACAAAATCCTCCGGGATAGGCATTAGAAGCAGCTGCTCTGGAAGAATGACAGAACAGTAGTCTGCTAGTAAGGGAACTGGGAAATCTTGCTAGATTCTAGCCTGACACTCAGCCTCAGCAGCCCCAACTGTAGGAAAGAGGTTCAGCCTAGAAATTAAAAACCAGTCATCATTAACTTCCAAAAGCATCCAGGCTCAATCACTTGACAAACAGCACATAACAAAAATCCCTTTCTCTACCAGTAAAGGTTAGAGTTCCCTTCGAAATACGTGGAGGTATACTGGCATGGTTCTCTAGTATCTGGGTGCAGAATCAACCCTAAACACAGGATCTCAGCCAGAGGGAACTACATGGGTTTGCCTCTTTTTGAACAGAAAGCTTGAAGCTTTTAGTTCACTACCACAGATTCATCTTTTAGCACAGCCTAATTTCAGAATTATCTTCAAGTAGTCATATATTAGTAATATATATCGTAACTCAGGCTCCAATATAGAGATGATATCAACTCTGTAGCCAAACTGCTTTATTTTCACTGCCATTTAATATCTCGTAATTTTTCCTGGATTGCTATGTTCACATTTCTTTTTCACTTTCCATCTCAAAAACGACAAAGGCAAGTTTTCAGTGCTTAGTTTGGAGTGAGACAGCACAGTAAAAATAATAAAAAAGAAGCAGAAGGCATATGGGGAGCATTAGGTTGCAGGAGCCTTTTAAGGGTTTCCACTTCTGAAGGACTGACATCCAGAACCTTGACAGAAGACTGATGAAGACTGACAGAAGACACAGGAAAAGACATTTTGCACATGGAGCACACCTGTTGTGTAGATCTTAAAGTGAGGAAACATAAAAATTTAGGTTTAACATTTTGACTGTTCACTATCCACATTTACAACAGTGTCTGTCTGTACCACTTCCTCATTCAGAAGACCAGAACTCAATATTAACTCTTAGGACAACAGGATGCCCTTTTCCAGTCTCATCTCTACAGGCAGTAACAATTGTATTTTATTAATGCTGATGTCCAACTGAGGACCAGGACAAGCACAGTTAAAAAAAAATAAAAATTAGTAGCATAAGACTCTATACAAGCTCTATATTTTCTATTTCTATTTTCTATATTCTAGAGCTCTATACAAGCAAAATATCAAAAATTGGATTTATACTGATCAAAGTCTTGTTCTCACACCATGTTCCAGAGTAGTGCAACCAAGGTTTACAAAATGAAGCATTTAATGACAGCCTGCATTACCACATCTCCAAATTCCCACAAGCATTGCAATTACTGAAAGCAAAGGCCCAGATTTTAAATGTTTAAACTGCTAAAAGGCATAGGATGAACCATAGCTCTCAGGAAATTCTGCCACTTAAAAAATCTTGCACAGCACTCTTTTTTAACATTATTGACTTCACCCTTTAATTCCCTGGAGTAATTTCATTTATTTTTCTCCTTCTACAGACAAAGTCTTAATACCTTGAAATTCCAGCTTTTGTTTTTTAAAACAAAATTATAAAGGCATTAGCACGATATTTTTAATTTGTCATGTTTCAAAAACATGACCTCTTTTGTACTTTCAAGTCTCTATAAAAAATTCCTTTTCAGTTCCCTTGAGAATCTAGGCATGTTCCCACCCCACTGCATGCCAGAGTGTCTTATTCTCTTGACAGTCAACAGAAGACAAATTTTCCTCTCTGGACTGCTAAACATTAGCTTTCAAAACAGCTTATACAATCAGTGTCACAGCACAACTTACTATCCTTTGAACTGTCTACAGCTGTGAAAAGAAGTGCTGGGCTCTGCACCAAATTGTCAGCCACTCTTGTTGCTGGTATCTACAATAAAATATTGAAGGTTTCTTCGCCTTTTACTCCACTGACCTGCTGCCCACTTCCCTAACCCCACAGTCAGCTCTGACCCACTGAGCTGCAGCAGGGAGAGCTCATTCCTCTAGCACTCACCAGATTACACAGTTCATCTCTCCAAGGGAAGCATGCAGATATTCTGTGAGGTCTAAAATGGGCATCAGCTTTCAGAAAAGGCAAATATTAAGAAGCAATTATCATCTTCTGCAAGACTCCTCTTTTTCAGGCAGATTAAATCTTCTTTCCCATCTTTAGCCTGAAACATCTCTATGTACTGAAGCCCAACCTTCTATTATTTTTAATGTAATCTATAATTCACAATGCATTTGAAATGTATCTATGTGAACTATGACAAGTATCATTCACTTTGTACAGGCTGGAATGAGCAAACTGCAAATTTGTATTTGAAAATACAAAAGAGCAAAATGGAGAACTCGGATTTTTTATTTTTTTGGTGATATTCAAGAAAATGCAGCATCATGACATAAAAATTCAAGTTAGGTTAACCTGCATCCTAAGAAGTCAAACAAGTCTGTAGAATACAATCACTACTTAAAACTTAATGCTTGTTTTGACTGACTGATCCAACATCAGCAAAGTGTTAAACTTCTACATACTGCAGTGCATCCAGTACAATCCAGCCAGAGCTTATTGTTAATATTAAAACATTTTTAAAATATAATCAGAAATCATGCAAGATATAACAGGCATTTTAAAATCTTTGTCTCATTTCTAGTCGAAACACTAGAAACTCACTGTGTAAAATCCAGAGAGTAAAAAGAATTCAGACCAGGAATTCAGGAGTTTTGTGGAACCTGTAAATAATCAGTGATTAGCCCTCTTTGAAACTATAAAACTGCTGACAAAGTAATAGAAAGCAGAGCATTCTAATAAAGTGAAAGCAAAAAAAGCCAAAATATTTAAATTGGGTCTGAGTTAATGCAGTGACAAATGGCGGGGATGAAAGCCCCAGTTAACCTGACAGCATCATGTATAGGATGACAATCTTACATGTGTAACTCCTGGTTCTTTCATTCAAACCTTTAACTAAATTCATGTATGTCCTGGTTTAGGGCAAATTTGGGAGGAAACTTCCAAAGGAGTCCCTCTAGAAATATACAGATACAATCATCATGAAGTCACTCTAGGACATTATGCCAGATTCTTATACAAAGCACAAATATTTTTAATAATTAGGTAGACACTAAATTTTTTAAGGTTTGTAAGATTTGTTCTCTTTTCTCTCTAGAAAAATTCTTCTCCCCGCAATGGGCTGTGTATCAGCACTGAATACACAACAGTTTAACAGTGTTAGAAAAAGATATGCAAAGCATGTCATACATTTCACTGGCAACACAAAATATAGCAACTTCTGCACTAAGCAAGATCAAAGGTCCAGCTAACATAGCAATCAGAAGTGATGTCTAAGGAAAAATGAAAACTAAAACAGCACTATGGAGTTATCCTTCCCTGAATTCCCTCTCAGCTTGTGCAAAGGATGGATGTAACCTTTAGCAGCTGCTGGCACCCTCCAGCATCTCTTTATATTGAGGCACGCTCAGCCCATACCAAAGAAAACGAGCAAAAAAAACCCACAAGCAATTGTTTCATGAATATCCTTCAGGTAAGTTTACTTAAAATAAAAATGATGCTCCAGAGTTTCAGTGCAGCCCTTAACCTCGTATAGGATCATACTGAAAATGCAAGACCAACAAAATATGTAATTGGAAAATACTCTGACCACTGAATTCCAATCCCCTACAACTGCAGGACTCATTATCCTATTTTCATTTATAAACTCCACCTTAAAACCATGGAGTTTGCTACTGTTCCTCAGTACAGAGCAGGAAGGGCAGCTCTGGTGTGTTTTGGTAGACTGGGTTGCTAAGGAAAGACACTGAAAGCACTCCCTGCTAAATCAAGTTTCTAAACTTAAGAATGTTATGTCATGTTTGAGCACAAGGAGGAATCAAAACCCAGACTGCCTCCCCTAAATTAATGATTATCCACATCCTTAAATATCAGTCTTACTATTTTGACTCTGTATGTTAACAAAACGTACTTTAGAGAAAAAAAGTCCTCAAAAATGACAAAAAGTAATGTTCAACAAAATCTCCACCCAGTAATATCACTTTGTTTTGAAACAGAAAAAGTATTTTCATTATTTATTGAAAAGATTTTACAAACACACAAGAAGATTTTTAAATTTGCACCCACCGCTTTTAATGCTTGTATTCACACAAATCACGTTTGGACAGTCTATCTTCCAGCTGGAGTATCTATCCCATGACTGAGCTTAGCACCTCTTATCCAAGAAGCTATTTTAGAAAAAGCAGAGTAAGAGCACTTAAATCAAACCTGCAGAAGAACAGGCTGCTACTGAAACTGCATCCTCTGAGGAAAATTCATGTGCTTATGTTACTGGGTTGGCCCATACAGAAACTGCACAGTGGAACATCCAGCAAGCTGCAAATCTCCCAGGCTTGCAGTGTCTCTCTAGAGCTATACTATAATTTTCATCAGAAATTGAATTTAATACCAAAATACACCATCCACAGCACTGGGAGATTTATGTTCATCCACAAACAGAGGGACACTGCCTGGCAGACACATCACAGTCAGCAATAGTCCACACATAGCAAAAAGGAAGATTAACCCCCTCAAGTGGAATTGCAGCAAACAAGCAAAAGACTACCCAAGGCTAGCCTGTACCATTCTTTCAACAACACAGTATTACATATTTTAATATTTTAGTCAAGATACACCTGGATATTTGACAGTCCCGCTCATCCTTTGACTTGTGTACACAGCAATATGTGCTCAGTCACTTGTCCCACCCTGCAAGTTTTTACTATTCAACAAAGCCAAAGGAAAAGAAATACTGCTAATATGTAGGAAATCTGGAGTTTAAAACCAACATTTCATCTTTTGGGGAAAATAAAAGAAAAATAGCTATGAAGTTTCAAAATGTTGATGTCTTTTAAGACGTCAGTAGTAAATACAAAGATACAAAACACTAAACAGAAATTAGAAGTCCAGTCAGTTTGCAATGCTGCCCTTCACTCTACTAAAATTCCTCCAGGCCCTGCTTCCAGGAAGCATCTCCTAAGATTGCAGCTTCCTGCAGACACAGACACTTTCTCTCATGTTATGACTGCAAACCATCAGTGACAGAGTCTTTTGAAATAGCTGTCTTGAAATGCTCTGCATCAAAACATTCTTCAGACTCTGTTAAAGAGTTTTTTCCATCCTAAAAATACAAGCAAAGTAAGTAATCATAAATTCTAAAAAACGTAAATCCTCTTTCCAAATTAAGCTGTTTTTAAAACAATACTGTAAACTAAAGATTCTGCTTTGTCTCATGTTTTGGGAAGTTTAACATTTGGTCATATATGCCTTAAATGATACCCCATTTCAATTTCTCTGCTTCTAATGTAAGTTCACTTATTTTATTTGCATAAATAAAATATTTAGGTTTGGAGAGGAGTTCCTGTGTTCTTTGAGAGAATATACTCTAGTTTTCACAGAAGCAGTTACAAAACCAGCCCTTCAGTGGAAGCACAGACCGTGAACAAACTATCTTGAGTCTATACCAAAGATTTTCAATAGTACCATCAGTTCACCTCTAGAATGGCCAATCAAATGTGCAATGCTGACCTGAATGACATAACCTTGCTTTTATACACAGCCACTGCTCTCATTCAGCACCACTCGCATGAAGTTGTTTTACCCACACCTAAAAGCAGCCCTTACGTAAAGGCAGCTTTGCCCTTCAAACAAACAATGGGTACCTGAGTGATTAAGATTCAGTATCTTCTTGGCCTTGGAAGAGAAATATTCCAGCATTAGAACTGCTGGGTGTTTGACAGACAGGATAGAGAGGTAAAAAGAGGAGTTGGATACATTTTCCCTCTTATAAATGCATCACAGAACTGTCACCTCTCCTATTACTGATTATCATCAATGTTGAAGATAGCCCAAGCATTTGGGGATCTCTTGAATATTCTTTACCCCTAGCTCAGCTATTACAAACACACTATGTTCTTTCACTTTGTCATTTAGCAGCAAAAATAGCCATCATAAATCAATGCCATCTTAATTAATGACAGCAGTAGGCAGTGTCACCTCATAGAAATACTGCCTACAATTAATCATATTATGCATGTAAGAGTCTTTTAAGACCGAGCAGTTTATAACTGATACTTAGGATCACCATTTCTGCATTTTAATCTGCATCTACTGTCCCACTTCATGTATTTGTACAGTCCATAGCTGGAGCTGTGATAATCAGATCATACCCACTAGATCTTGGTTGTAGTTTATGACAAATGAAAGATTAAAAAAAAGTTTTTACATCTCAGCAACTCCTTTTACCTACATCTGGTTTCACAGCAATTTCAAAGATTTCCAGTTTTTAAGATTCAAATATTGTTAATCAGTAGGAATTACAACTGATGAATTACTTTTCTCTAATTCCCAAAATATGTCCAAGAGTAAACAAGTCACTCTACACCTGTTTTGTCATCAATAAAAGAGAAATAAAGGCCTTTGGAGAGATCTGTCAGACATGTTGCAAATTTTCTTATAATCAAATACAGTCCTCTGGAGATGTCTATACTGATAATAAAGACAAACTCCAACTAATTTGCACCTATATGTTTAAATTTAACTTCAGCAGATTCTAGCTCTCAGCAAAAACCAAACACCTAGTGCCTAAAACCCAACTTAGTAATAATTCTATAAATGAAAAGAAATTTCTGTATATTCTAAGACAACTGCCTGAATTGCCAACAAACCAAGTGAGTCAGTTGTCTAAAATCTAGTGCCAAGAAATCTTGCCCATGGCAATGCCAATTTATCTGACTGCTCCTAAGCAGAGCCTTCCTTAAGCTGAATTTCTCTTGGAGAGGTTAATCTCTGTGCCCATGCAGTGAGTCATATATGCAGCCAAGTCACTGTCAGCTCAACTCTCAGCAGATTTTATAACAGATGCTAGTAATTTTTTAGAAGTTCTACCACAGAATATTTACTACATGTATTAATTAAAATCTAACAGCTGTGGCCCAAATTATTCCTTGATAAATTTAAGCATGTAAGAAGCAGCAGTGTAGCTATGACCTCGTTACTGTAGGTTCTTATTATACAGAGAAAAGGGACCTCCTGCAAAGAGTTCTGTTCACCCCTTCCCATTCACCACAGGCCAGGGAGAGACCCTCATCTCTGGAATGAGGTGCCCAAGTCTGGTATCTAAATTTCAGTTTGCTGCAGGAAATGTGACTGTGTGTGCTAACTGGCAACAGATTCTCTTACAGGTTTTACTGTTTATTGTGCTGTTCCAGGCCTGAATCCTAGCCCTGTACAGCTACCAGTTATTTTCAGCAGACTTAGATCTGTACTCAGCTTTTAATCACATGTAATAACTTTCTTGCAAAAGACATCACTTGAGTTAGAAGAATGCAGTGATGACAGTTAAAATGAAATCAACCCCCTTAAGTAAAATACCATAGTTATTTTCAGAGATCTGCATAAATAGCAGCTAATTTGCAACTATATCTTCCCAGCTCAAAAAAGTTTTCAAGAATTTGATAAAGTCTTTTCCATGTACAACTAGGCTCTAAGAAGGAAAAACCCAAGTATTTAATTTCTTTTCAACATCAAGGGGCTGAAGTCAAGTCCACTGCCCTTGTTGCTATATATGATTTGTCTTATCTGATACAGTCCTGACTGCTCAATATATTTGAGAAATCATTAGGACATGAATGCTAAGCTGCCAAAATTTTCATTTTTTAGAAATGCACTAAAGATATCTCTTTTAAATGAACAGTTTAAGATTGTATTGGGTATGTGTGGCAAGGGTTTGGGAGCAGGCAGACAGTTAGTAGGGCCACATGGGTGGCTTCTGTAGGAAATTGCTTTTCCTATAGAGTTATTTCCCCATTTCCCTCCCAACAGAGCAAATGCCAGCCAGCTCCAAGATGGAATCGCTGCTGGACAAGGCCAAGCCCAGCAGCAACATCGGCAGCACCTCCAGGATAATTTACTTCAAAAGGAAAAAAAGAGTTATTGCACAGAACTAATTCTGTCCAGGGAAAAGTGAGAATGTGAGAGAAACAACTCTGCAGACACCAAGGTCAGTGAAGAAGGAGGGGAAGAGGTGCTCCAGGTGCCAGAGCTGAGATTCCCCTGCAGTCCATGGAGGAGGAGACAGTGAATCAGGAAGAAAGTGAAGCTAAGGAAGGAGGGAGGGATAGGGGGAAGGTGTTTTTAATATTTGTTTTACTTTTCATTATCCTACTCTGATTTGATTGGTAAGAATCTCAGTTGATTTCTCCAATTCGAGTCTGTTTTGCCCATGTTGGTAACTGGTGGGTGATGTCTCTCCCTATCCCTATTTGAAATCTCAAACTTTTCCATTGCATTTTTCTCCTCATCCAGCTGAGGAGGGAGTGACAGAACAACTTTGGTGGGTATTTGGCATCCAGCCAGGGTCAAACCACAACAATCGAAATTAACTTGTAAACTATGTTGGGGGAAAAAAAGGATTTAATATATTTATTTAAATTGTCACAAGCTCATATAGTTACTCTCTTTTAAAACAGAGATATCTCAAATCCCTTGTCATTGACTAATCTGGGCTGCTTCAAGTCAAGAGATTTTTTTCTATTTTACTTACTCAGTGGGAGATCACAATATACATTGCCTTCTCCACTGGAACATGAAAGACAGGAGTATTATTTCCATGTGGCTGACAATGCAAACAACCACAGCAGCAGAAAGCAGAGCTGGAGTTCTGCTGGAAAAGAAAACTAGAACAAAGGAAAACCCTCAAGACAACTGGGGTTGACAAAAAGAAAAACCATTACCCCAAGCACTGCAAGACTCCAGCAAGAAAGCAAATGACCTTTTAAGTTCTTACATGTTAAAACTAAACTAGAATCTTATGCGTTACACGGGAATCAAGAATCAGAACTTAACAGCAAAGGAAATTCCAGAGTGATTTGTCAGACCTTAAAACCCATTAATTTTAGGAACATTGATGAACTAATCTTCTCTCTCTGGCAAGTGGATACATTCTACTGCTCTCCAATAAATTGAACCTACAGTTTATCAGCCTGTTCCCTGAGGACAGAGATGTGAATCCAGCTTATTTCAGTCAAGGATAAATGCTTTAAAGCTGCAATCACTTCCATTCCGTTAGCAGAGTTCACTTCAAGCACAAATACCTCCACTTCTTACACTAAAAAAAGTTTTACAAAATATCTGCTAAATATTCTACATCCCAAATACCAAACTCACTCAAAGCAAATGAAGAGGTAAGTTAAGGTGTCTCCCACCAGAGCCAAGAGAGTGTCTTCCAGTATCCCTTCAAGTGTTCCTATTGCCCATTTCCCTTGGTAAATGTCTTAATATCATCTAAAATTTTCCATTAGTCCTCGATGGACCTGTCTACACTTATTTCCAAACAAGAACCGCCACCTACAATTTTCTGCCCCTCCTGCATCATATCCAGAACACCACTGTGCAGACCCTCTCCCCAGACACAGAGGTTCAAGCACTTTGTGAGATTTACTGTCATGGTGCTAGTACAACAGACTTCCTCACTGGCTTTGCCAGAAAACCAAAGAGTTCAGCATAAAGGCAGCACGTAGTAGGCAGACCAGTAACAACTTGTGTGCACTGGAAGCAAATCACTGAACACTGAAATATTATCTAAAAGAACACTTTTGTAATTCCTTATCTCTCAAATACCAAAATTAAAGTACACATTATTATATGAAAACTTGATTTGTAAACTAAGCAACCTGCAAATCAGATCTACTGTCAGGCTGTCACTAGGGTTCTGTGTGTAATGAATTACCTTAATGAACAAACAAGAAAAAACTTCATTAGAGCTTTTCTTTTCGAAAATCGAAAGTAACAAAATAAACAGATTTGTAACATTTTGGTTATTCACTTTAATACACCAAAGAAATGTCAACTATAACTGCAAAACTTTCAAACACAAAGGACATGAAAAACAATTGTTGGCAGATATGTTTTCAGTTATTAGATATCTACGTTAAGACCTGACAACAATACAAGCATATACTATATGCAACTTTCTGAAAAGCTTTATACACAGTGAAATGTAGCAGAAAATTAATTCCCGTAATAGACACTTACATGAACATGCCAGAAATAACTGACTTTATCAAATGAACATGGACAGTTTAGGTACATTCACATCAACACTGTATTCATACCTAGCACACCGTTCAGAGAAAAAAGAAACCCAAACACTTTCAAAAGCCCAAATATCTTCCCTAAAATATAAACCAATATAAAGATTAGCATCAACAAATAGAAAACAAGAAATTACTACAATTTAATTTAATACATCAATCTCTATTGAATATTCTTTTAACACATACAAGTCAGATGACTGAACACTGGTTTTCTGTTCCTGCCATGAAACACTCTCTTATCATTTCCTGGCTGCCATTTGATATTTAACTGGCAGAGGGTGGGTGGGTGGAAAAGTGTTCTTTTTCTAGTTCAAGTATTTTAGGAGAAAGTCATTGAGTGAGGAACACCACATTTTAAGATATAAATTTAGTCTGCATCATAAAATTTATTACTAGACTAAGGCAACTTCCTAGCCACACACAAGAGAGAATTTAGCATTCCAGTTCAACAATTAGCAAGACGAATCAACAGCCTGTGGGAGGAGGTAAGACTTGCCTCAAAACAAACTAAAATTTTTCAAAATTCTGGACTAGCAAGCTTACTGCATTAGGAAATACTAACAAATGAAGAGAAGACATTTCCTCATTTGAAGTATCATTACATTCATTACATTAATAGTCAGTCTGAAACACGAAGAGTGCGCAAACATGCTAAATACCAAAAAGTCCTGAGAGTTTGCCCTATACGTCTACACAAAAACTCACAGCTCAGAGGATGTCTTCTAATACTCTTCCCTGTAGAAAAAAAGAAAAAAAACACTAAACCACAGGAGATCATGTAGAGCTTTTGCACATGAAGCTGTAAACTTATTCCCTAGTCTACAGAGTATGCTATGTGAAGAAGGGCATCTTAGAAATCACAGACACAGGGATTTTTTTTCTATCAAGCTATGCAGAGCTGAAATAAGGCATGAAGAACCACATAGTACAAAGAAGCAGTAATAATGCTTAAATATAAAGCAAACTGTGAGTTCCCTGAGCTGTGAAGTTCCATTCAGTTCTCCCCGCAAAGTTTTCCTCCACACAATTAATTTGTTTTCAGTAAGCTATTTTTAAAAAGATTGCCTAAAAACTTAAGAGCAGAATTGTGGATCATAACACTGCAAAATTAATTCAAGTCAGAGCAATCAAGGTTTTACAGCTACCTTCATGCTTCAGCTTATCCTGCATTTACTTCTAAAAATGAAACAGGAAGACACCGCATTCTTAGACATTCACCTTCTTCCCACCTCCCCACTAAGGACTGACAGTGACAGAACACAAGATAATGGACTGTCAATACATTTAATTTTACATTCTCTGTTGCATCTTTCAAAATTTTCTCAGAGGAAACTATTTCAGTCTGCATGGATAATTCACTGAGCCAGTATCCAACTAAAGGAATGCAAACAAAGGTTATGAAAACAACAGTGTAGTCTGTACCAGACTCAACTGAAGTTTTCACATAAACAGATGCCAAAAGTTACACAATTTACTTTGCAAATACAAATCTCTCAGGTAAAAATGCTGCAACTGAACTAATGTAAACTCGACCCATGCTGCTATATGATAAGGACAGCCAAATGACAATGCAATTCTTGTCTGTCATATGACAGTTATTTTCAGCCAAGTAAAACTAGTTTCGTGTTTCTAGTATAGTAACAACTTCAGGGTACTTAAATCCAGACTGCTTCAGCTGAAAACCGTTAGCCTTGTTTCAGATTTTCAGCTCTTGAGGAGAATTCTGTAATCACATCAGGGTGTAGCAGACAAAACTTTGTGCAATGACTCATTATATGGGAACGTTAGTTTTACAAAGGTTATTTATGTAACAGGAGTTCCATTTGAAAAATAGTGTGTTTTAACGTTTGCTGCACAGAACTTTTAATACTATCTATTTGGCTGACAGGCATGCAAATGATTTAAAAGGTGTTACTACCTCCAATAAAACACCTCTCTAAAGATAGACTCTTTTTATTTTTTTCTTGCTAGTACACTTAATATTTAAGCAAATACTTGCATTTTATGCAGAAAAGATTTCTTACCATTTGTAAGCCATAAATGGAGACTGAAAGCTAACTCAAATTACTGCTTAAAACAAAAAGGAAAAGTGATAGAACCATTCAGGTAAGAAGAGACTTCTGGAGTTCATTTAATCCAACCACGCACTAAAAACACAGTCGACTTTTAAGCTGAGTCAAAATACTGAGAGTTTATACGCCTGATGATTAGATATGTTAACACATCTGTTAAAATGTTGTAAGTTAGATATGCAAATTGATATTATAAATAGTTCCTGTACAAACTTTGCTTCCCCACAAAGATACCTCAGCAACATTATTTGCCACCCTTTTTCCAAGAACAGCCTCTTTGTGCAGGCCATTGCTCCATCTCACTTTAAACCTGAGCACAGGCTTCCGCCACCTCCCTTTTATAGGCACTGGCACTTGTGTGGTCTCATAGTAAACTCATGAAACTCATCCAGCTGAACACCCAACTTGGCTGAAAACTCACAATTAGTTGGCCAAGTAAATTCTAATGTTGGCACAAGGTGGCACTGGGAAAGTGCAGTTGGATGCAGAACACCCTTTTTGTCAGGAGTGCACATTTACTTCATTTTGAAACTGCAGAATCAGTCCCTTTACTAACCCCCTCTGATCCTCTCTGCCACAAGCATGAATGCAGGAAGGCAGAGCAGAGCCTACCAATAAAATTTAAATCATCCTAAATAAGGACCAAGTAGAAAGAAGCTTTAAAATTCTCACTGCTGCTCAAATTTTTAACTGTATCACAGGAAGCACATAGAGAGAACAAAACAAAGCCAACCAACAAACCAAAAAAACCTGTGCCATGTAAAATGAAAGGAAATAAAAACTCCACCAATTTAACAAAGACTAAACGACTGGTACGTGAAGCTTGGTAAAGCTGTTGGGAATAAAACACTAGAAGTAGGTTGGGAATGAGGATCAAATGATGTGCAAGAAGGCTTAGGAACACCTCTTTTCTTCCCTCTCCCAGACACTCTATTAATGGGATTCAAAAAGAGATGGGACACAGCTTCTTACCTGAACCCTGACATTAGGATGGAAATTATAAGGCCTTTATAAAAGAACAAGGGATCAAAAAGTATCTTGAAAAGTTGAGGTAAATGGAAGAGAATTCCCAAGGATAGTGTGCTGGTTTAATACAGGCCCCTAAAGCCAGGAAATTATTCCTAATTCTTGAACCTCACTTTTGTAATGAGGTCTTTACAAAGCAACTTAAATCTGAATTAATTCCAGTCAATGGAGTGGAAAACTACTATCAGATATGTCCCTGGCTGATGGAGCAAGTTTGTACAACCCCTCTTTCCACTCCTGATGATCCATCCATTATGCCGGCTAAGAAACAGAGAGAATGTGGCATATGCCAGAAAAGAAAACCAACAAACTCAAGTTAGTTATTTTCAAAAAGTAAACAAACATCTTTAATTACACTATCACCTTTTGCTACCTGCCCCAACAGAACTTTATGAGAGGTCAAGGCCTCCTCAAAATAGTTAAGATAGTCTAAGAAATGAAAGTGCACATCCTTTTTTTTTTTTTTTCTCCCTACAAAACAACAACAAAAAAGCATTTAGTGCATGGCAGATGGAACCCAAAAGGGTCCTGGATCAGTTCATGCAATACTGGATAACTACAGAGTCTGTCAAACACATAAATCTGGCAATTGAGTTTCAACATTTCACACACTTTTAGCAAATTCTTGTTTAATTCCTCCCTCTTGTTTCTTATCAAACATTTTCTTTCTCAACTTCATAGAACTCCCTGCTCATTCAGCTGAAAAAAGTCTTACCCAGAATCAAAGTGCCTTATGATCTAAAACCTATACAAATGACAACGTCTCAGACTTCTCTAAACAGTTCAGCTTCAGAATTTAATGAATTTCAAACAGTTGTTTCAAATAAAAGCACTCTCCCCCTATTTTTATCAAAACACTGTTTCCCCAGTGTTACTCACATCTGATTCTATGTTGAACACACCAACTCTGTATGTCCTTTATTCTCATTAAGTGTTCACAAACAGCAGCCAGAGATAAGGATTTAATTTTCTTCTTTGAAGTGGTACCGTATTTACCCTGAATGTGGAAAAACAGTCCCTACACATCCTACATTTGAAATTCTGCTCTCCTTTCAAGCTTGGTACACAACCCTTAGAAGCTGGTCCCTGCCAGGCCACAGGAAAGCTCCAAAGCTGCTGGAGGGGTGTCCATTCTCCACTTCCTTAGGAAAGGGTAGTATCAGATTTAATTTATATTGTCCAAGAGTAGAGAAAAACAAAGACAATGATAAGATACCACAGATCAAAAACTCTGTATCTAAACTTGCAATGACTCATACCAAATCTATTCTTTCTGTAGTACATCCAGAAGAATCATATTCTTTTATTGATTTCTTTTTATCTACACATCAGAACATACCGAATCAGTGGTACAGATTAATTCATAATCATTAACTTTTGCTTTCAGAACCTAGTATACAGTTGTAAGACTCCGATAAACTCATTTCAGACACTACAGAGGATATTTAGAAATCAGCAGCCTTTTGAAACTTGCTGTTATTTGAAAGAAAGTTAAAAACAAACAAACAAACAAAAACCCCAACAAAACAAAACAGATTCAGTATGGGTATACGGCCAGCAAAGATCAAAGGAAGTTATGCCAAAGGCAATTTCAGCAATTAGAGAACTAGTGATGAATTCATAAATGGGAGATAAATTATTTGGTTTATATTAAAGCTTAAGTCAAAGAACTTTATCTTACCAGAAGCAACTTACCACCACTTCTTTCATTTTGAAGAAAAAGAACAGGACACCAAAGAATTGGTTTGAGCACTTCAAATGTATAGAACAGGCTTTCATTACTACAAACTGCAATGAAAATGTTTTGACAATAATCCTGATTCAATTTTATTTCCCAGAAAGCTCTCTCATGTTAAAAATAAATCTAAAAAATCTTAGATTGCATACCCCACCACACCATGATACACCAACAATCTCAAAAACAGTTGTAATCTGAAGTGAGAAGAACATTGTAGAAGAGGCAGAAAAGGTTGATTGTCATCCTAGATTTCTTTTTCTTCCACAAAACCTCAGTCTCTACAGACAAGATCTTTCTGACTCCTGCAATTTCAAATATGGTTAAAGATGGGCCAGTCCTTATATGCAAAGGCACTTGGACATGGAAACAGTGCTAGCAGACTAAAATGCAAAATTAAAAAATACCAAACAAGCAAACAAAAAACCCTAAAGAGACTTGTACACATCTTCCTTAGTTATTCAGACAAACAGACTAACATATTTAAAGAACATTTACAGTAGTCCCAAAACCCAGTAGTATTTTTTATGCAATAATAATTTTTCAATGAAAAAATAATGTATTATACATATATATTTAGAAAGTCTAAGTTACCTACAAAGAGTTCAAGAGATGTACTAATACTTTCAGGCTGATGGTTTTCTTTAGTAGTTTGATTACGTTCATAAATATAAACTCAACATGTGAGTTGCTACCATAAATATTTTGGAAAGAGGTCATTACACATGAATTACAGAGTGAGGCTCATCACACTACTAGGTGAGAGAAGGTGTTTTGGGACAGACATCATCTCAGCACAGCTTTAACAGACTCAGCTTGAAAACTCTGAGAAACAGGGAGACAGGATCAATTGTCCAGTATCCTTTTTTTACCCCTTTGGTTCTCCATTCCCAAACCCATCATTTACATTTCTCCTAACTATGGAGTACTCTTAGGATATCACTCAGGCTACCTAAATTTCATGAACTAATACTGAACCAAATTAAACTTCTTCCTTTAATAACAAAGCCCAACCACAAAAACACCTACAACCCACAATACAGATATGTATATATTCATATACTATGGATCAGCTAGAACAGAATGCAGTTTAAAAAGAAAAATCAGGCAGAAGAAGGACACAGAGTTCAGTTGTGTAAGTACTCACACATTACTACCCTATTCTTACTCACAACCCTTCACCCTTTCCAGATACAGGCTGGCAGCCCAGAGCAATGGCCACCTGCAGCACTCACCACCCAAACTGATTAGATGCTGCTTAACACAAAGTTACTGTACATGGGAGTAATTTTTCTTATAAATTACCCCTTGGTAAATTCCATC
Organism: Pycnonotus jocosus; assembly: GCA_013400435.1. Lineage (NCBI taxonomy): Eukaryota > Metazoa > Chordata > Aves > Passeriformes > Pycnonotidae > Pycnonotus > Pycnonotus jocosus. Next base: position 137,466 of record VWYP01009327.1, read on the forward strand.
TAACACACTCATCTAAGTTGGAGAATGGATCAGAACAATGTGTCAAAATGTCTCAGTGTCTTCAAATTTCATACGCTGCAGAAAAACCCTCCTACAGTTCCCACAGCTGCAGCAATAATAGCAGTAACCAAAGGAGTAACGAGAAGAGGAACATCTTTTTCTTCTGTATTGTACACATATTGTCTTGCTGAAGTCCACCTGTTTATCAAGTTTACTGAGTACATAACATCCATCAGCAGGGATTCTTTGAAGATTCCTGTGCTGAACCATCTAGCTAAAATCTAGTAAGCAAGTTTGATTCTATGTCATCAAGAAATCTTCGTATCAAATCACACAAGAGCATAACCACCTTAACCCTCTCTGCAAATGTCACTCAGTACAGCTGTGATCCTGCAGTTAAGAGCTATCGAATCATTTTTCTTCCACAAACGCTGGGTCTGCCTTTCCAACACCAGTAAAAACCAAAATCTTTGTTGCTCTAACCTTATAATTCGATATTATCTCATTCTCTAGGTATAGCAATGGTACAGTACTTCAGTGGTGACCCACAACACTCACAATCTGCAAAAACTTCATACAACTTCCCATGAGAAAGACCTACCAGATTTCTTTACAACAGTACTTCAGATAAGTTTAATTAAAAAGGTGATGACACCTATTTAGATTTAGGCAGGCTTTTTCCTTTTTCTTAAGTAAATGAGAAAATAAAACAAGAGAAAAAAAATCACTCCAAACTACAGCAGAAACTTAAGCGTGTGGGACACAAAATGGTGCCGCAAACCTGTAATTAATGTTCTAGAATGTCACTACTTTTACTACCATCACATACAGTATTGAGGTTTCTGTATAATACATACTTAGGATTACAAAAAATTGTCTAAATCTGTTTTCAGAATTAATTCTGTTAAAACGTTAAGATTTGTTCCCATTTTGGTCACCTGCTGATTGTTGACAGACTGCACTGAGATACAGCTCCTGGTACCGGGCCAAATTTACATTTAATCCTGGGAAAATAAATTCAGCATGGCTTTTTATCTGTATATTGAAGAAAACAGGAGCCAAAGTTTCACTAATCTAAAAACATGTTGAACATAATAAGTTGGCATGTTATGAAAGTGGCACTGAGCAACAAAAACCACTGCTAAAATGGAAAAGTTAGATTAACGTTTTCGGCTGATCTAAGAAAGAACAAAGTAAATTTGTTATACACCTTAGATTATTAAATTCCATTATGGTTTTTAAAATAAAAGGTAACATGATACCTAGCCTTTAAAAACTTAAGACTCCTGGTTTCCTACCTTTGCTCCTCTGTGTAGTGATACTTTCATTCCCACTTTCCTTATAAACACGTTTGCATCTAAATTACATTCATTCCAGTGTAAGATACATCTGGTGCATAAAAATGCTGCAAATAAAGGGGAAATGTCTTTCTCTAAAGACCTTTTCACTTTTTAAAATGGCTTTATTTAAAGACAATTTTGATCTCCAGTTCTTTCTCATTGTAAGTTCTGCTGCCTAGCTCTAAATTACTTGGGAAGGCACCCATCTCTGCTCCCTCCTACCCCATATAATCCATGACACCTTTCAAACACGCAGCACAGCTAGAACTACATGTTAGCAAGTCTATGAGTACAGATTTTTTTAAAAAACAGTAAATGCAGTATTTTTCACTGCATACTTATTTGTAGTTAATTCTGTGTTGACATTTTAAGTAACATAACTTGTATTCATGTTGAATTAATTTGTTTTACATGATCAGTACAGAATATTCCTGATATATAACCACCTGCTCACGAAGAAGTAAATCTAATTTAGGAAACTAATAATTAACATTACAAACTCTATCAAGTGTGGTGGTACAACAGCATCATTATCAAACTGCAACTGGGCATATTGCCAGCAGAAAAACATTCTTCTGAAATATTCACTTTTTAAAAAATAAATAACTCAATGCAGTGTTACTGAGTACTTAACACGAACCACTAAAGCAACAGACAATACCAAGGCGTGTTTTGGGAAAGGGAATCATATGTAACACAAAACTAAAGCTCTTCTCCAATCAAGGGCACAGGAAGATACTACACATCGAATAAATCTTTGAGATACCACATAATTTTAGCTGAAAAATGGTTTATTACATCTCAGTATCAGTCCCAGAACAGTACAAAGTTTCTTATATTTAAAACAAAGCACTGTCCTACTCAAGCAGTTTAAAAATTATTTCCATAATCAGAAACCAACGGAATACACTTCAGTTTAGAGTTCACACTAAGATGGATCAAGCTGATCCCTATTAGAGATGTCAAGTTCCATCCAGTGGGTGTTATTTCAAATATGACTGAAATTCAGAAATCTCCAGGAAAAGACACATAATGCAGAACGAAGAACAACAGCAGTTTTTCAAGACGCATTACAGAAGCTGCATAAGATTCACATGAACCTTATGGACTATGACAGCAGACACTGAAGACCACTTTTGAATTACATGGGTCTTCAGTTTTCAGAAGTCTTCTGTTTTCCAGATTACATTTACTCTAGAAGCTACTTTTATTTGAAAGAAGGATGCTTCCAGAACATAGCAAATACAGCAGCAGAAAGAAAAGAACCCAGACCTTTAAAATTTAAGAACATGGATAAAGAGGGATGAAAAAATAACCAAAAAAAATCTACAGCCAAAAAAAAAAATCTACACCATTTGCCAAGTGGTGTGTGAGAAGGTCACACTTTTGAGAAACCCTGCATATTGACCAGCTGCTTTCTCACGAAGCCATGGGATATATGCAGATGCTTGCAGCCAGCACTCGATTTTTTCTGCCTCTGACTTCAATCAAGAGGTCCCTATCTTTAGTTATTTGGACAACTCCACACAGAAATTAACTGCCATTTTATCAAAGGTAACAAATTGTGACCTAAAATAAAACTTACACACAGCACTAAGCTTGAGTATCTACTGCTTAGCTACCAGCAGATTGTTACTACATACAAGCCTCCGCTGGAAATCTAGCTTCAATTAATTCATTTTAACTGCATCGTCAGAACATTTCCATTATATTGCTATGTGATTACAGGAAAAACCACACAATATACAGGTAATGTAAGAGCTATTAACCACATTATTTGAGACTCACATCTCTGCTTCAAGAGGTAGAATCTCCTGTACACTGTACTTGCTTATATCATGATCTTCCATCAGAACTTTGGCAAAAGGTATGATGAAAGAGGAGTAAAAGACTCCAGTCTCACACCTACCCACTTTATTCTCTCCTGTAACTTCCTTAGTGGAGCTAGAACAGGTCACATCAGGTATTGCAATCTGATCACATGAAAACAGCTACTTGGACTCTTATCATCTGGATGCACAGTCACTGCAGAGAGTCCCTAGGAGAGATGTGGGTGCCTATGAGTCAGGAGCAGAGAGCAGTCAATAAAGGAATCACACGGAAAGAATCAGCAGAAACCCTCAAGACTTTGGGTATGGGCACTAAGAGAGCAGCAAGCTCTGCACAGCGCATCATGGGGGCAGAGCAGGGCACAGGGAGGCCTGGATGCACACTGGCAGCCGCACCAAAAACATCATTAATCCTCCAAAGGAGAAATTACGAACAAAAGGTGTTCAACTTTGAAGCTGTATTTAAGCTTTAAAAAGGTTTGGTTTGTTTTTTTTTTTTTTAAAAAAAAAGCAACGTTAGTTCTGAAGACCTAGTAGAAAGCCTAAAACTTTCAAAGGAAGATTCGGAGAAAGCCTTTTGAAAAGCCCACCACATCAATGCACAAATAAAGCCACCACAGCCCGTGTACCGTCGTCCTCATGTCATAACCCTGAAACCACTCAAAAACACCACTTCACTTCTGGTTCATGCCCCATTTGGTAACACTCTACTGAAAGATCTAACAGCACTAAGAGCCCAATTGTACTTCCCTCTCAACTTTGTAAGGAACGGCGCAAGCCGCGACATCCGCGTTCTGCTGAGAGACAGCGCTAGAACCAAGCCCTGCGCGTCACTGCACCTGAGGGCAAAGAAACCCAAACGCCGTAGTAAAGTTTATTTCTGCAAGGGGAACCTCGGCCACGGCAGGCTCAGGCTGTCACCGTCGTCAGCGCCGCGGAGCGGGCGCCGAGGACAGGGACAGGCCAGCCCGGCGAAGGGAGAACGGGAGGGAAGGGACACGCTGCCCGCCCGCTCTCGCCGCTGCACCGTCTCGACAGAGGCTGGCGAACGGGGACAAGCAGCCGTGGGGCTCGGGAGATGCAACACCCTCACCCCTGCCGCCAGGCCGGCTCTGGGGCTCCGGCCTCCGGCCTGTGGCGCAGCCCTGTGTGCCGGGGCGGGGGGGACGGCGGCGGGGCTGGGTGTCACGCAGGTCCCGGGGAGGTAACAGGCCCCGGCCCGCCGGGTGCGGGTGCTCGCGGCAGCACCGAAGGGTGTTGGCCACTCACCCACGCAGGCAGATCCGCGGAGGAGACGCTGAGCCGCACCGCCTCCTCCTCGTCCTCCAGGAAGGCGAGCGCCCGGCCCAGGCGGGAGCTTTTGCCGCCGCGGTGCCTGCGGATCCAGAAGAGCCCGCACAGGGCGATGAGCACCCAGCTGAAGCTCAGCCCCAGGTAGCCCAGCACATACACGGGGAAGATCAGCACGAAGCTCCTCGCAAACTGCGACACCAATCCCGTCACGTCCACGCTCAGCAGCGGTGGAGGTGACTCCGCCGGCACGGGGTCCGCAGCCGCCGCGTTCTCCGC
>VWYP01009328.1:0-12114 GCA_013400435.1 Pycnonotus jocosus
ATCTATTCAATATATTTGCAATATAGTTTTACATATGGTATACAACTACTATGCAGCAATAAATTCATTACATAAATAAATAAACTCTATGTATATACAAATTATATATGCCACATAGACACCTTATATATGTAGCTACATATGTATATATATACACACATAATGTATCTACCTGCATGTATTCATACATTTTGAAATGGATATCACTTTTCCATCGTTGCTAGTTAGGATTTATAGTGATAATGTTGACAGACCCTTAACAAATAAAACATGACAAGCATTGAAGTTTTGGGCAATTATATTACACCTCAGGTGGTGTTAGCTGGCATTAAGCCAGCGACTATAATCACACAAGAACTCAATCTCCCTGTGATGTTTTATTTTTGAGTTCCTTGTTGCTCTTTTGAAATGCTGTATGATACATGAAGATAAGAAAGAGAAATTGTTATTTCTAAACTTACTGGGGGTATGATCATGGGAATGATATCAATGTCAAAGAGTCCAAAAGGCTCAAATGTCTTCTGAGCTGTAAGCTTTTTAGTTACTTACAACAGTATTAATTGATGACACTGTAGTTCATGCATTTTTCACTGTGAACTCTGCAATAGATTGTCTTTAAAGGAAATTATTTCTTTACAGGCAGAAGTAAAGTCAGATGAGCTTTGTAAGAGCTCTTTTATCAGATCAAAACATCTGTGAAGTTAGCAGCAGTCAGGCACAATTTCTATAAATGCCCCTGTCATTCCTGTTTACAGATGACTGATCACTGTGCTTTCTTAGGTAAACAGCTGGATCCTAAAATCCAGCCATAAACATGTGTACAAAACATACTGATGAAATTGTGTATTAGGACTAGGCCAAGGAAGGTATCAACCAAATTAATTAGTAAGTGCCAATTTCTTTGCTTAGTAATTAATTAATACCTAATGAATTCCTCATAGTTGTTTCCTTTAAAGCCAATTAAATGCTTGAACAGATCTTCCATGTTTAATAAACTTGTAAAAATTACTAATTTATAGCATACGCATTTTTAAATAATTACCAACCAGCTGTGCTTATAATTAATTTTTTATTAAACATTTTAACAATAATTCAGTATTTAAAATGAATGATTTTGAAAACTTTTTTGTATTTCTTTGTGGTGCTTATTTTGAGCAACTTTATTCATTGTTAGTGATTTGTCAACACACATGGATTTCAATTTTAGCCGCTGGTAATACCTTACTTTGGAGTTGAAATTCTATTGTCCTGCAATATACTTATTTGTTATCTGTAAAATATTAGCATTTGGTTAAATATTGGACACAAACATCAAAATCCTTCTTTCTGAGGGGACAGCAACTGTGCTTACCCACATTTTCCAAGCCATTTGATGTGTATGAAAGAATATTAATCTGATCCACTTACACTTTCAAATGCAAAATTAATGATAAAATGAAAACAAAGAGACTTAATTTATCTCTACTCCTTTGTGTCATCTAATTGTTATGGTAATCAGAAAAAAATCAATATAGATTAACATAGTAGATAATAAATGTATTTGTCTTAGAACTAACAGTTTAGAAAGTTAATCTAAGAAAGAAGCTGATGTGCAAAGCATGAAAATGCAAAATAATGAAAATTCATACAAAATAATGATATGTATTAGGGCGGATACATGGTCATAAAACCAAGCACTGGAGAATGCACGTTTACTCTTCTCAGAATTAAAAAAAACTCTGCTAGAACTAAAAATTTATGTGCAAGATGTTCTACTTTTTGTACTTCCCGAGGGTAAAAGCTAGTTTTCTGTGGATATCCTCAAATTAATAAATAAAACAGGCCAGCTCAGGTTCCTATCTTATTAAAATCAAATTACTTTGGCTAAGGTGTTTTCCCTCCCGCTAGACGATCAGTGCTGTGCGGTCCGCGATCCACCCTCTGGAGGCAGGGTTGCTAACAGGAGTCCATCAGGTCATGGCCAATCTGTTTGCAGAGAGATTCAGAGCTGGGAACTAACCTGAGCTGACACAGGAACAGCTGCGGGTCCCAACAAGGGGATGGCAGGCACAGACCGTCTGCAGCACGGACAAAACCACGGAATTCGCGTATTTCCAATCAGATGGCGCGGTGCCCCTCTTGTACAGACGTGCAGGATAACAAGTAGCAACACACACTGGAAAGCTGAGATACAGGAGGGAGGGATGACTGGCAGAAGGTAGAGTTAAAACACAACTCAAGTTTGCGTTATTTTTCTTCAGTTTCTCTGGCTGAACTACGTGATGTGAAAAGACCAACTGAGTTAATGCACCGTCTCCGGGATCTTTTTGGATACTGCAGATGCCAAAGTTTGTTCTTCATGATGAAATTGAGGATTTCAAGGATGTGTCTGATGAACTATCCTTGTTAGGCTTTCAAATCTAACATTCCTAAAAAACAGTGAATTTTTTATACAGGTTAGTAAATCTGTGGCTGAAGGAGATGTGTTGTTGAATTTAATTGCCAAGTTTTAAATACACACTGAGTATCACAGAAACAATGGCCATGGACTGAAAAAGAGTTCATTTTGCAAACTCAAGTCCTCAAATTTCCCTCAAATACATATGGTGCTCCCTCAAATGTCTTTCCTTCCAATTTTTTAAGTTTAGGTCTCATTTTCTTTCAACTATATTGTTGCATTCTTAATGTAAATTACTATAGCTCTAAAAATTATGCATATAATCTAAGTTGGGACGTTGTATTGTCAATGAAAAGCTATAGGAACCTTTAGGAGAAAATTTGTCTTATACACCTTTAAAAAGCTTATTTTTAAGTGACATTTACCCTTTCTGGGCCTTGATCCATCTCAACTTTTTTTTTTTCTTTTTTTTTTAGCAAGACCAGTCCAAGCAATGGGTGTGCATGGAACTCTTGGGCTCTCTGGTCTTTCTGCATGGTTGCTTCCTCCACGTCAGAGATGTGACTCCTGATTGGAGAGGGTTCCCTGGGTGCCAATGCAAATAATCTCTTTATTGGCAAGCTTTGGTTCTGCTGGACTAATGGCAAAAGGAATCAAAAAGGACAAGAGTCCCATTCTTCATTTCTTCTCTCCTTTGAAGAGGACAAGAGAGCAGAGAGGTTAGGAAGGGCAGAGGGGTTAGGAAGAGCAAACTTCTGCATTTCTCTGATCATCCCAAGCACACAGATAGAGGTTTTCTCTATCCGTGTAGAACAACTCAAAGAAGGGAGGGTAGAAAGGACAATTTTCCCTTATCTAAGTTTTAAAACTTTTTGCAAAAATAGATCCTTGCTTTTAATATATTGTCACTAAATATGAAATGAATACTATCTATTAAGGCAATTTTCACCCTCATCTATATAGTGTAATAGGTACTGATTGTACATATTAAAATAAAGATTGATGGAGCAAAAAGATTAATAATTTTCCTTTGTACTTTGTATATACTTTTCATGTATTTTTTTCCCAATATCATTCTACAGTGTCTCTCTGACATTTTAGGAAAAGTGGGAGCATTTAAAGCAGGTAGTTGTTTTGTTTTGTGTTTTGCAACAAAACTTGTAACTACTCTTTTAGGTATTTCATGGGAAATTGGTGTAAATCCATTAGAAGGCCCATTGTGTCCTGCACTGGGTGGTGGTCTAACAAATCCAATTCTCAGCTTACTACTTTGGGGAAGCCTTTAAAAACTAATCAGTGGGCAATGAAAACAGCAATGAGCAGTAGGCTGACTGCAATAAAATCTAAGTTTTTTTGCATGTTTTCACTAATCAAAAGGAGTCAATTATTTTTCAAGTTGTGCAAAATGTGTAACAGGCTGCCTGAAAGTTGTGGAGACTGAGATAAGTGCAAAATTAATCAAAATCCTGTTTTAAAAAATGGACAAAGAATGGTATTTTTCCTGAGTGATGGAGCTCAAAAGCCTCCCTCTTTTATAGAGCTGAGAGTTAGGGAAAATATGTTTGCAGTATTACACACAGAAACACTCAAAATCGATCATTTCTTGGTCTCTGTAGCCCATTGACTAAGCTGGAAAAGAAAAATACTCTGGTGTTACATCTCCTGATTGTCAAGACTAAGGACCCATCCAGACATACTCAGGCTTCACAGTTCCTTCCACACCAGGCAACAAAGCACAGATCTTGTCCCAGGTGGGAGTTAAGGTAAAAAAACCTCTTGGAGCTGTAAGCTGAAGAGATAGTTTTGATTCTCCAATTTAGAGTCTAACCTCCACAGTCACTCAGGGGCAGCTCAGAAACATGGGAATGCCAAAAATCATCAATGTTTCTTGCCTGGTGTCAATGCAAATTATAGGCTGGCATGTCAGGAGCTCACTGGAGACTAGGCATGGTTTTGTCTGGGTTTCTCACACACATGCAGGCACATAGGATGTAAGAAGGCTAAAGAAGGCGCTCATTTATTATGTAATCTTCCCCAGCATTTTATTGGCAAAATAAATCACAAAACATATGTCATCTTCTCTTAAAAATGTGGTGTGAGATCCAGCACTTAAGCCTTGATCAGCAGGAGGGTTCTGTATGTCCCCTGAGCATTAGCAGGTATATAAAAATAAGTGCAGTGTATCAAATGAAAGAATTTCCAAACTTCAACAATTTGTGTAAGAACAGAAGACTTTTTTTTTCCCCAAGTTACTTGCCATTTGCTAAAACTATGTGACTTTTTTAAATATTTTAAATAGCAAAATTTTTTTCCCCTTTGTCAAAAACCATCTCCCTTGAAAGGATGTCCATAATGATCACAGCAGAATTCATCATCATAAGAAACAACAGCTGGAAAGCACAGTTGTGCAGTAAAAAGATAAATAGGTTTAAGACCTCTTGACCATTTAACATCTTTCTTTGTTATTTTCTCTAGCATATGTTTAACTCAAATGTTTTATGATTATGCAGGAGATTTTATAGCACAGAATTTCTGCAAAGCTCTGCAGAGCACTAAGATGAAATGCATTTTATGTAAGAATATCGAATATGAGACACAGTGAAAAATAAATCACTCTCTCCTTATTTTATCTCTTTCTTCTCCATCTACCCTATTCAATTCAAGGGTTTTTTTTCTTTTCTGTATCAGATTTGTTTCTTGCAGCAGCAGAATAAGTCTGTATGAAGTTGGGTATCCTTACTTTTGTCAGAAAGAGTGTAATATAAGTTTCAAATTCTGCTTCTTGCTTACACCACAAGAGTCAAGTGCCCTCTTAATTTGCATTGTGCTTTTAGCACAGCTTTGATTTGTCACCCGTCTTCCCTCAGTGCAGTAAATTTTTTGCCCAACATTTCTTTTGGGCTATTTTAAACTCCTACTGAATGGATTATTACAAGGCAGTGAGGTTTTCAACGGCATGATGGCTGGGTGATGGGTCTAGAGAGGCCTGTGGATGCAGTGATTTGGTAATGTGATTGTTTTCCTGTGTCACTGGACTAGAAAAAGAGTCCAGGTTTCAAATTAAGCCTTTGAAAAAGGCTACATAATGATACACTCACCAAGCGGGTGAAGTAGATGAAAAAAATTTAGTTTTCTGTTGGAAATGAAAACATTTCACACCATCAATCTTGGTGTCCCTTGGGATTAGACAGCCCTGTGCCCAATGAGAAGGTGGGGCAGGTGTCTAGACTGCTGCCTTGTTACTTTCCAAGTGCCCAGGGGCTTTTCATTTTTCAGGAGAGGAACACCACCTTTCTCAGACCACAAGGAACTAAAGCAAACTAACTGAACCTGCAAAATGCAAGACAGAGTTTCTGTGGCAACACTCCACGGCCTTTGACAGCTCTCAGGACCTGCCTTTGCCTCCCCAGAATTATTTACTCTTCCAGCAGCAAAGGTAGCAGAGGTGAGGCGCCGTGCAAATTGCACGGTGATCACTCATGGTATAAAGTGTAGAAAGACAAGTGTAGGAAAGGTCATTTTATGCAAGAAAAGAGGAAAAATAAAAGACTAAAACAGCATTCGGGAGATTATATTAATTAGTCAGTCCATAAAGGACAAAAAAATTTTTAAATGCCTTTTTTGAGTGTTGTTGGTTTGAAGCATTATGTTTATATTTTCTTACATTATAAAGAATATTGGGCTGACTCAATTTCCTGCTTTGCCCACTTACTAGCTGATTAAAATACCGAAACTCTGTGGTTTTGTCCGTGCTGCAGACGGTCTGTGCCTGCCATCCCCTTGTTGGGACCCGCAGCTGTTCCTGTGTCAGCTCAGGTTAGTTCCCAGCTCTGAATCTCTCTGCAAACAGATTGGCCATGACCTGATGGGCTCCTGTTAGTGATCCTGCCTCCAGAAGGGAAATTGCTGTGCTGCTGCCTTTTTCTCTTTTGGGTGGGGCTGCAAACAACACAGGCATTGTCAAATTCAGTCTGATAAATCCAGCACTCTGAGCTAAACTTATTCAAGCCTACTTTGCTCTTTAGTTATTTAGAGCTGCTTCAGGCACCTTTTAGGTGTATTTTGATAAATTGAGTTTCATTGATGCCTTCCAACAAGTAGGAGTCTAATTAATGAATAATATCAGCTCTTAAAACAGTAATGATAGCAATTATAAAAACACTCCACGTAAGCCTGTAACTTTTGATCATTACAAAGCCATCCTCATTAAATAACAATGTTGGTTATTAAGGAAATTGTGAAGAAGCTATTTGATAAAACAATATGAAAAACACTGTGGCAGAGTACCTCTAGCTTTATTTTTTTTTTTTTCAGAGTAACACAGTGGGAGTTGCCTGGAGAAGAGGTGAATTCCTCATTCCCTTCACACATTCACCAACAGACCATAAAGTGACAAATAATGGCATGACCTTGATAACTGGTTGGTTGAGCATCATCTTTCCAAAGCCATTTAGCTGAGTATTTCATAGCACACCAGTGGGATCTTTGGTTACTAGAGATACATATTTCAAAAGCTATTAGAAACTCTAGCAGAAGAGAAGAAATCCCACTAGCCATGATAACTATGGTAAACGATCAACTTTTTGAGTTTTAATCATGGTTTTTGTAATAGGGGAGTACAAAGTCCTGACTGATACGCTAAAACAGGGATGACCCAGTTCTAACTTTGTAGAGTATTTAGGTGCCCATGAAATNATACAAAGTCCTGGCTGATGCACTAAAACAGGGATGATTTATGAATCAAAGTACTGAAAAGCCCAGTTCTACCTTTGCAGAGTATTTAGGTGCCCATGAAATTGTTTTTATAGCTACCTAGTGGCATCAATCCAAACCTTTCAGCCTCAAGGCCCCTTTGGATATTGTGTGTTTAATGTAAGATTGTTGTCTGGGATGCTCCATGCTCAAAGAGCTCCCTGAATTCACAGTGAGGAAAGGAATGTTGTGTACAAGCTACTGGAGATTCCCATCCTCAGTGACTCCAAAGGAAAATCAGCTGAATGGCTCAGTCCAGCCCTGGATCCTGAGACAGGTTAAGAAGGTGAGAGTGATGGAGCTCTTTCACCACTGGCAATAGTCTGGAATGGATTTTTAAAAAGTGGCATTGAGGTTTCTACCAATTGCAGCTAGGAATGCATATCTTCTGCTTGAAATAGCTCCTCCTCACAGAGCAAAAAGGCTTTATGAATATTCTTTTGTAATTTTTCTTTATTTGACATTCTCTTAAGCTAATGAAATCAATATCCCCTCTTTGGGTTGACTTAGTTTGGACAAAGTTAAAGGAAAAAGAAACACATGAAGAGTGTTGCTAAAAATAGAAAACTTTCTGCTAGCTCCTCTCACAGGTTTGAATGCAGATGCATTATACACATGTTAATAGGTACTGCATTCATCCACTTGGAAGTTTATTGCCAGAGGAGAATTTGTTACATGCAGATGTTTCATTCTGATTCCTGATGTTTCATCAAGCCACATTGTCTTTGGAGATATAGCTGCGATTTTTCATAGAAAATTTAATTACTGTGACTATTCCAGCCTGGATTGAAAAAATAATTATAGGACAAAATTATATATTGGTATTTAGTATCATTTTTGTTATTTCAAGACCTGGAGAGAGACTGCAAAGGACTTGAAAGCTCTGTGTATAAGTCCTTGGTTTGGCTGGTTCCAGCCCTGAGAGACTGATTTCTATCTGCAACCTATTATCTTTGCAGAATATTCACTTTGCTTTTGGCATTTTGTTTATCAGATTGCTTCAGGCAAAATTAGATTACTGACCTCATCAGTTGGAGTTTTGTTTTGTTCTCAATAGAAAGCACCTAGATCCAATTCACATAAAGGATTGGCAATGAAATTGGCACTGGGAGGTTTTTATTTTTCGTTTGTTTGGGAGGTTTTTCTATTATTTTCCTTTTATTTCTTTGGTGAAAGAGTTTTCACTGAGCTATGGGATCTGAGTGAAAATTGAAAGCTGGGTTAAACAGGGATGAAGCAATTCAACTGTTTCCTCAGAAAGAGGAGAGGGAAAATGTGCAGTTATTTCCCTTACTGTACATTAATCTGCTGTTGAAGTTTGTGTCTCTGAAAGAATACTGATTATTTTATAAATACTGTAGGTTCTTGGGTTTGAAATTGAGACAGTCTATAATTTTTTTCTGTAAAGCAAGACTTACACATATGGAATAACACAATGGTACTAAGAGAATTGTGAATGAGACAGTTGACATAATTAGAACAATGCTTCCTTATTCTCTTCTTGTGTTTATTACTGAGATACTCATATTCAAAAATATGAAAAAAATAGGGGGGTTTTAAAGATATTCCTATAGTAAACCAAATCCCATTTTCCTGTTTCTGTGAGTGTCCAGATTGGATGGTTCAGAAAGTAGCATGAGGAAGTAAGAGCAACTATATGATCATTTTTATCCATGCACTCTCATCTTCATAACAATTAGCCCAAAATTGCCTTAGATCCTGAGACAGCACAAGCAATCTGTGCCATCTGTATTGGCAGATAACTGTTAACAAATGAAAGGAGAGAAGGAGTAGTACCTGAAAACCAGGAAGAAAATGAAAAATCGATTTCATTTTTTTCTTCTCTCATCCCTCTAATGATGTATGATGACTGAGTCCTTTCAGCATTAAATTATGTTTCCTGTGCTCTGATCAAATGGAAATTCCTCTTCTGTGTATCAGCTGAGGCAGAAGTGTCTCATCTAGAGATGATGTTCCTTGCTTGACACGCACATCCTACAGCAGTGGCAACAGAGACCCTGATGTGCTAATCTCAGAACTTTCATCCCCTGCCCTCCCTCCAGACCTGCCAGCCAACCAACCTTCTCCTGACAGCACAAGCTGTGAGCACAGCCTGTGAAAATGAGCAGAGCATGAAGACAACTATGGAGACAGAAATGAAATTTGATGTCCAGGTGTTGCACTTTTTTGGGGTGCAGCATTTGTTTTTTGGAGTTTGGAAAGGACGAGGCAGACAGGTCCGGAGTTAGCACACAAAAGTTTTTTTTATTCTAATTTTCTGACTCCATTTATATACACTGTACAAAGGTGGCCAATTATTGGCCAAGGCAGGTCAACCCATCACTTGGATTGGTGTTCATACCAATCACTCAAATATTCTATCAGAACTAAGGAATGTAAACATTTCTTATTTACATGAAAAAGGCTTGGGAACTCAGCTCAGAGTTCCAAAACATCAGAAGGCTTTTTGCTTTAATATCAAATGCAAGTCTGAGACATGCAGAATCAGAGTCACATCCAGGAGCCTTTGACTAGGACAGAACTAGCTGTGTCAGCCGGTCAGCAGCCAATAAACAGCCTTCATGTTTCTGTGCTAACACAAATCACTCTGAGATTCCTCATCTTTTCATCTTATTAAGCATCAACTAATAAAAGATGCTTCTTTAGCACTGGCTAATTCTCATTATATTCAAAATAAGGAGCCATGGCCACTGTATTTCAAACAGGGATAGGGATGAAGAGATAAGGAGGCTGAGATGCAATGGAAACCAACCATTAGAAAATTTATCGGACTATGGATGGTGGGATGTGGGAAGCTGTGAGAGGGAAAACTACTTCTAAGGATGCCCCTTTCAAAGTGTGCACCCACCCTGTGACAGGAGTTAATCCACTGCAGCTCCTTCCAGCAGCAGCATCAAACCTGTCCTTCCAGAGCCCAGCAGAGATCCGGGCATTTCCCATCTCTTGCCTGCTTACCCCAAGCTATATACTTAGCTCAGATATATTTAAAAGTGGAACTGATTCAAAGCTATAATTAACTCAACACATTTCTACAATTTGCACTGTTTAAATAAACCTACCTGATATTTTCAGGTGCTTTTACGCAGAATCCACTGAAAGGTCACAGATTTTTATCCCACATCCCTAGCTGATTAACTTCTTTAGCTTCATGGAGGCTGCTTCATAGAAAATTAAAGATGCATAAAATAATATTGACTAACCAGACCACCACTTTTTTTTCATTTGTTCGTTTTCACAAATATTTAAATTATCTAATTTTAATGATATGAATATTGTGGAAAATCAATTTAAAATCTGAAAACACAGAATCCATGGAATCCAGCTTCTAAATTCTGACATGCCAAGGAATGAGGCCAAGAAGATTTGGAAAGTCACCTGGGAAAAAATAAAACCAATTTACAAATAATTCATGTACTCAATATAAAAATTGTAGTATAGTCTAAATACTGAAATAAACCCTCGACCATTAAATTAATGTATCAAAATAAAATTTTAAGTATATCCTACAACATGAACAGACAAAGTTTAGTTAGTGTAGAGCATTCATTTCTGTAAGAATACAATCCCTGTGACTACATTAAATTAGTTTTTCACCTCAGAGAAGTAATTTTCCATCACTTAATCAATGTGTTCTCACAGCAATATCTGTCCTGGGTGGTGACAGACAGAGAAATCTGTTCAAAGGCTTTGTTAGGGGAGCTCAAGTGTCAGAGGAGGGATTTGCTGGCATGCTGACCATCTCAGGCTGCCTTTGGCTGGCTGGGCAAGCACCTCATATGGTGGCCTCATATGGCCAGCTCACCAGGGAAGGTGAAAGTCAACGAGTTAATCCCATGGCATCCCTGCTCAGGATAATGTCACAGCCCAGAATCCTGTCAATAAGCCACATGGAGCAACAGAAGCCAGTGTGAGGTTTAAATAACTCTGATGAGAATGTTAGCACCTGCCTCTCCAGGAGATGCTTCAATTGCTCAGTTTCATCAGGAAGACACAGGCAAGTTTGGAAAGGTTCTTATGCTGGATGTGCCCATTTCTCAAACTCCTGCACCAACAGCAGAGTTACTGCTCCAGCTGTAGCAGCACCAGCATGTGAAGCTGATTGAAGGGAGAGGATTATCCAGCTGAAATTCTCTGCAAATACCTGTGATCTTACTGGCCACAAACAAGGGCATGTGAACCTTCAGGCTTGGCTGCTTTCACGACTGTTCAAAATGGTCCTTGGTCAAACCTCTTGACATATTTTCTTGTATTTTACATATAATCTTTCCCTTTTAGCACCTCAACTTTGCTTCTTGCTGCATTCTTTTTTTTCTTCTTTTATGTTCTTTCACTTCCTCAAGTATTACAAACTGGGGCATTCACTGAATACATTTGATTTAGATTTCAAATGCTTAGTGGTTTAAAGTCAGAAAAACTATTTTACTAATTAGCAGTCCTTTTTTTTTTTTTCCTGCTGAGAAATGTCATAGAAATGGGAAGGAATATTTTTGCTAAATATCAGAGAAGATTTCCTGATTCAGGTTAAGGGCAAAAGCCCAACTCATAATGTATTTGAACAAGACGTGCTAAAAAGCCACTGAGATGAGCTCAGTTGATTAAAGTGTGGTGTTAATAATGCCAAGGCTGAGGATTTAACCCCCATATGGGCCCATTCACTTAAGAGTTGGACTTGATGTTCCTTGTGGGTTCCCTTCTCTGATTCTGTGAAAAGCAAAAGGTCTTTTTTCTCCACAAAATTGTGGATTGCTAAAGTACAATGAATAAGTGCCATTTCCGTGATGTACAATTCATCATTAACACAGAAGGCTTAAAATGTGCTAAAAGTGGATTCCAGGGGTGCAAAGGCAACAGGAGAGGAGTTTTGAGATTTCAGTGACTTGTGAGAGGGAACGGGAGGAAAAGACAGGTCACAAAAAAGAAGTGAAGTGCAAATTGATCACAGTTACTCAAATAAAGAGAAAAAA
>VWYP01009329.1:5402-74606 GCA_013400435.1 Pycnonotus jocosus
GGAGAGCACAATGGGATGGACAGCTCTGAACTGACTCTGGAGGGGGCCATGGGAAGTGCTGCTCTGAACATAAGGAGCCTAGGGAAGGCCATCACACCCAGGCACAGGGAGAGCTGTCTTGTGCATTTTTCAAATCTCAGCTGAACTGGTAATGCCAGACCAGAGAGACATTGCTGGTATTGCAATGAATTATCAAAGCAGAAAAGAACTTTCCTTATTAAGCAAAACATAAATTATGTATAACACTTTAAAATATACATCTTCACATATATTTACATAATGTTTCTTTTGAGCAACCTGTGAATCCCCCTGTCCTCTCTGGGGTGCACTAAAGGAAGTTGTATTTGCTCTCTACTTCCTTTTAATTTGCCACAGTGCCGAGACAAAGGAAAAGTATTGTAAAAACATCAGAGAAAAACTGGATTTGATGGGTGGAAGGGGAACCAGGACTCTGCTCTCACTGCCAGGTCTGGCAGTGCAATGCTGTGAGCTGCTGAGAAGCCCAATAAACCTCAGAGCTCTCCACTCAGTACATTGCAAGGCAATGACAAAGCTAAATTAAAACCATGTTTGTAAGGGGCTGTGAAATTTTTTGCTGGAAGGTGCTGTGTAATTGTGAAGTTGGTTGCAGTGACTTCCCAGCTGCCACAGGGCTCAGACAAGCCAGGATGATGATGGTGAGAGGCTGACATCCAGCTGCCATCCACTGCTACCTGTACAGAGCAGCATTTCCTTACTACCTCCTCTGGTCTCACTCTCCTCTTCCAGAGAGATCTTACAGCCCTGAGACTGACCTCAGCTGACAGCTATGAAGGGCAAGCTCTGAAGTGTTTAGCTGAGTGTAACCCATAAAGGTTGGCTCTGGGGAAGAAATAGACCTCTAAAATAATGTGACAAAGGGATGTGGAGAGAGAGTGCTACAGATTTCACACTTTCACAGAAAAAAAAAAATCAGGCATCTGTTCCAGTGATATGCACAATTCAGCAAAAATTGCTAGCTGTGTGCCTTCAGGCTTAAATTTGCACAACGAAATGTATCCTTTACAAAGGTATTTCTTTTAATGCCTGCTCAGTTCAGTTTTATTGGATTGGCCTATAGAGGACACCATCTGGTATCTGTCATCCAAATCTACACAGACATGCTATCGATAAAATCCCCATTTCCAAAATGTGGGTTAGTTAAAAGTAGGGCCAGATTGCTGGCTGGTACAAATTGGGCTGACTGATGTAGCTATCCATGCTTTTACCAGCAAAGGATCTGACCTACAAAATCCCCAATTTAGACACTTTTGGGACAGGGCTTTCTTTATATTCTGTGCTGTAAAGCATGTGGCACAGAGGACACAGAGCCATGAATAAAACACTCAAGGATTGTGATGGTACACATAATAAATAGTAATCTAATTGCAGCAACAGAAAGATTCCTGTAGTCATCGCTCTGTCAGAACAGCTCATGCGTGTCACTCAGTGAATGACCAGCATTCTGCATGGAGAAAAACACTCTCCACAGGGCTGCCATCATCTCAGGCCCTTCCACAGCACTTTAGGTAGAACAATAAAGGCAGAGCTTATGCTATTGTTGGCCATGTTATATCAATTCATTATATATAAGTCAACTGAGTCTCTCGAGACACTCAAATACTTCTCATAAAGACAGTACGTAGCCCAAAGAAATACATTTTTTTCCTCCACAGCTTGGGGTAAAAAGAGGCCATCTGACTTCTCAACTATGCAGAACATTTTAACTTCATTAAATGGCCTTCAACTGTTTCCAAAGAGCTGAGTGTTTGCACACAGAAAGACATTGTACCAAACTTTAAGAAGTTTACTGAACCGGGGCAGGAGACCCAAGTTCCCTCTTCCTCTCCTGAACCCCTAAAGGGAAGGAGATTTTAGCAAGGAACCATCCCAGAAACCCACTCCTCCCAGCCCAGGGGAAGGCCAGCAGGGTGAGCCCGGGTTCCTGGGCTGCAGGGGCTGCACTTACGTCGCTGAGCCGTTCCCGGGAGCTGCTCCGCTGGAAGCCCTTGGAGTCCCCGCTGGCGCTCTCGCTGTCGCTGTCCCGGCAGCTGTGCTGGCCTGCCTTGAGCTGCAGCACAGGAGACACAAAGGGACAGCAGGTCAGCCTGCTGCAGCCATGTGCCCATGGCCCACTCTCCTGCAACCCCTCCCAGGCCCCAGCAGCAGCGTGGCCATGGCTCTGCTGCACTGACTGACGGACACCACGGACACACAGCCCAGGGACACCACGGGCACCATGGGCACTGTGTCCCTGTGCCAGGCACAGCCCCAGGAACACCATGGACACCATGGACACCATGGGCACCGTGGGCACTGTGTCCCTGTGCCAAGGTAGAGCCCCAGGGACAGCTCAAACACTGTGTCTCTGTGCCAGGCACAGCCCCAGGACACCATGGACACCATGGACACCATGGACACCATGGCCCTGTGCCAGGCACAGCCCCAGGGACACCATGGGCACCGTGGGCACTGTGTCCCTGTGCCAGGCACAGCCCCAGGAACACCACAGGCACTGTGTCCCTGTGCCAGGGACAGCCCCAGACACACCATGGGCACTGTGTCCATGTGCCAGGCACACCCCCAGGGACACCACGGGCACTGTGGGCACTGTGTCCCTGTGCCAGGCACAACTGCAGGGACACCCCAAACACTGTGTCCCTGTGCCAGGGCACAGCCCCAGGACACCATGGGCACCATGACCCTGTGCCAGGCACAACTGCAGGGACACCCCAAACACTGTGTCCCTGTGCCAGGCACAGCCCCAGGACACCATGGACACTGTGGGCACCATGTCCATGTGCCAGGCACAGCCCCAGGGACACCACAGGCACTGCGGGCACCGTGTCCCTGTGCCAGGCACACCCCCAGGGCACTAAGGACACACAGCCCTGGTAGGAACTCCAGGTGCTGCAGGCAGGAGGAGGTAACACTGGTGTCCCAAGGAAGTCACAGTTTGAGACCTTTGTGTGGGAAACTTTTGGACTTCTCAAGGTATTTCTGCCATGGATGAAGCATTTGGAGTTTCCATCACAGTGCAGCACTCACAGCATCAGCTCCTCCCTCATCACAGCATAAGAGCACTGAGGACCTGAGCTTAGTGGGAGCCTCCCCAGGGGAGGAAGAGGTCACCACTCCAGAGAAGCTTTTCTTTTCTTTTGCTGGACTAGCCCCAAACCACACTGCCTGGTACTCTAAACAATTCTCAACTAACAAACCTCAATGTTCATAAAACAACAGGATCTACTTAATAGCTATCAAACTGGTTTTGTTTTTCAAACCAGCTTTAATGAACTTTACTGGCATTGTAATAAATAAAAAGTAAAAAAACCGAAACAAACAAACAAACAAAACAACAAAAAAAAAAACCCCAAAAAAACCCCAAACAAACAAACAAACACAAAAAAAACCAAAAAAAAAACCCAAAAAAACCCCAAAAAACCCCCCCAATATGATAACTAACCTATATTTTCACTACAATTGAGAACACATCTGCTTTCTCTTACACTTTGGACTGTTCAGGTCACCACTTTACACAGCAGTGCACTGAGAGAACCATTCACCACAGACACCCATGACATGTGTCCATGAGCACAAATACACCTGGACAGCAAGAGGAAGATATGATCCACATCTACTGCAGTGCTGAGAATCCATATCTTTGTTTTAAAGTATCCTTCTCTATATTTTACCTGAATGTATTAAAATTTTCATTTAGCCTTGCTGATGCTTTCTTTGAACTAACTCTGGAGGTTAATATTGGCAAGAAGTCTCTTTCAGAGATTTAGACTTAAAAACACACACACATAAATACTGGAAGAAGAGGTAAATGCAGAGAAAATGCTTGGTGAGGTACCTAATGAAATAATTTATGAGAGACCTACTACACTTACCAATATCCATGTAACAAACACCAAACAACTCCTGCTAACTCATTCCATTGTTAATATGGTAATATGATAATGGTAATATGATAATTGTTAATATGATAATTGTTAATATGATGTTGGTAAGTTCCATTCAGACTGTACTGGAGCAGTTCATTCATCTCCATGCCATGACTGGAAACCAAAAGGTTCCTCCTCCAACATCTCCAACACTGTTTTTTCCCCTCTTTCTTCTCTCTTTCATTTATTTTCAGTCCTCCCAGAAACCACCACACAAAAAAAATCACACAAATGCACTTTTACAGCGCACACAAATAAAACCTACCCTTCTGCTGATGTTTTCCCACTCTGTTCACCCACAGCAGGGCTGCTCCCTCCCAGGGCCACTGAAGGAGCACAAAAAGCATCCTCACCCTCAGGTTATCCCTTTCTCCCTACCACTGCCAGAGCAAACTGCAAGTTTGGTATTTGTGTGCCACTTCTTAATCCCTTACTCCCCTGACTAGTAAAGGGAAGCTTTGGGTGCTCTCCATCAGTCAAACCAAAGTAAGGACAAAAAAATCCTCGAAACTAAGATTTCCAATGCACAACTGTGTGGCAATGCATGAGCACAGCTGCAAAAAATGGCACAGGCATGCTCTCAGCTCAAAGAAAATGCAGCAGAAGGACCAGAGCTATTTGTCAGACACTTACAATTCAATAAATAAACTAAATATTCCACAGCTCAGCCAGAACATTTCCAGTAAAATGATTTTTATTTCCAATGGAATGGTTTATCGGTCAGATCTAAGAGATCTTGGGAGCAGTTCTTGGAGGGAGAGGGGAGGATAACGAATTCAAGAAGTCTTACACTTCATATATAACTCACTGATCTTATCTAGGACCTCCATGTCCTGTAATTTTATGGTCCCAAGTTTAAAATTTAAGCACCCAAAGGAAAATGGATCAAGTTTCCCTGACTTGGTCTTTTGTCAACATCCGCCCAATGATGGAAAAACTCTTATTGCAAGTGGGGTGTTAAGGATGTTTTTTCCAGTCTCAGATTTTATTTCTAGAACCCAGATTTAGTTCATACACAATCTTCACACATTAGTTATTTGCCAGCTAATCAGACCAGTTTTATAATTCTTCTACATCACGAATTCCAGCTATTTACAGAGAAGAGAAGAAAAACCCAGCAGGTGTCATTTTTCTAGACACAATTTACAAGGAGTAAGAGAATAGGATGAAGATATCTGAGCCTGAAAGTTTATAGAAAAAAGTGAACTGCATGGACTAGACAGCAAACTCAGAAATAAGTCCAAGTTAAGATTTATAAGCTTTCCATATTTTCCTTTCTTTTTTTTCCAAGCTGAGTTTCTCCACATGCCAAACTGTTGAGGGTTTACATTTGATTCCAGAACCCATCAATCTGTGTTAAATTAAAAAAGTAAAGCATGGAAATGTGCCCGTTGTCTTCTCCTAAGAACCTAAAGTTACACTCAAAGACACATGAGAACACTTAATGTGGACAGGCCATGGGTCATTTCATTTTCAATCTATTTGCACACATCCAGCTGCTCAAAACAACGCTGCAATAACACAGTGCTGCTAAAAAGGCCCACAGACAACAGACTGGATCTTTATTTACACTCTGTGCATCTGGTGCATCACCCTGGGGCTCGCAGGAACCCTAAAATCAGGTTCCCCATGGAAATACAACTTTCCTCGGAAAAAATTGAAGTGCAACGTTGACAACTCCTGTTCCTCTATTGCTCCTGGCAGGGCACCCCATGCAAACAGCAACACCAGCATGAAAACCCCATTGTGCCTCCTCAAGGCACCTGGGGAGTGCAATGACACTGAGGGAAGGGCTGGAGCTGGGCCAGGGCAGGGTCAGGTTGGATTTTGGGAAAGGTTCTTTCCCCAGAGGGTGCTGGCACTGCCCAGGCTCCCCAGGGAATGGGCACAGCCTGAGGCTGCCACAGCTCCAGGAGCTCCCAGGGATGCCCAGGGTGGGATTGTTGGGGTGTCTGTGCAGGGACAGGGAATGGACTGGGTGATCCTTGGGGGTCCCTTCCCACTCTGGTTATTCTGTGATTCCACAAAGGTCTCACTGAGGAATTTCCCACATTAACACAGAGTTCATCTTCTCATTTGCACCAGGCAAGGAGTGAAAAAGGGTTTACAAAAAGTGTCTTTGACTCCGTGCTTTCACTGCACAGTGGGAATGAATTTATCCATGAAAGGATCCATCTAAAGGGACTCACAAAGAGGAAATACAGACGTTTTCTAGACTGAAAGCCCCAAAGCCTAAAAACTCATAATGTCTCTGGCTCACAAGGTACAGGCACAGTCTCAGGGACTCCCCTAGAGACAGATGGGGTAAATGCAAAAAAAGCACCTCCAGACCACTTGCTCAGGGTGAACAACCCAGGACTCAATCCTGGGCCACACCCACAGCTCCCAAACTTTTCTAGCTTTTGGTCATTCCTAGCATTGCATTTTTTAAAATCTTTCACTTTACTACAGAACCTTTTTAGTTTGTAATGCCTTAGCATCTCTTGGAGGACACCAGAAGTCAAGCAGAACTGGATAAAGTCATAACTACATTTCTATCAAAGGAAAAGGCCCAAAAGCAGATTTGGAAGGGTGGTTGCTGGCTGAGGGCTGGGCTGGGGCTCAGCACCGGGTTTTATTTCTGATTTTTCACTGCACCTGCCCCAAAGAGTGAGAGGAAAGGTCCTTCCTGCTTTCCAAAACTGGACTGTTTGGAGGATTTTTTCTATCAGGGCAGTTTCCCCAGTGGGTTATGGTGGATTCCACTGCACCACAGCCAGGGACGGAGGAATGAAGCTGAGCTGGGGGACAGAGGGTGGCACTGCAATTTTTGTTGTCATTTTGACTATTCAAATGTATTTTTATGGACAATAAATTGGATTTCTTTTCCCCAAGTGGAGACTGTTTTGCCCATGACAATAATGGTTGACTTCCTTGCCTTTACCTCACAAGCTTCTCCTTCCCTCCCCTGCCCTGCTGAGGAGGAGGGGTGAGAGGGGCTGGGGCCAGTTTGGCCTCAGCCAAAATGGGGTTTGGAGCACTTGCTGCTCATGGATTGAGTGACAAAACCTCAGTCACAAAACTTCAGTCACAACCCTGCTGCCATGCAGAGCACTGGAGGCAAAGCTGGGGGCTGGCACGAGGGACCCAGACAGTGACAGGGACACTGAGGGCACAGAGAGGAGGGGCACAAGATATGGAACACCAGGGCTGACCATTTGATGAAGAAAGAGAGACTTGCTCAAGCCTGAAGGTCACACAGAAACCATCCAGAAATCATGAATAAACCAAAATAGATGCAGAAACATCAACATCAAACTGCTGTCATAGCAAGTGCTAACAGGAACTCTTCTTTCAGCCCACGGAGAGATTTTCAGGTGACTTGGAATCTAGCAGAACTATTTTTGCAGCAGGGAAACACTCAGCCCTACTTTGTGACAGTGAAAGTGCAAACTGAATATTGATGTGTGTCCAGGGAAAGCAGCTCCCTGCTATTCAATGTTCCAGGGTAAAGCAGAGCTAAATTCTCAGGTTTAGGAGCAGGACAGGTCTAGAGGAACAGTGCCAGAGTTACTGTGCCAGCCAGACATCTCTGTGACATGGGAGGAGGGGGACAGAAGCCATAAAACATCCAAAGGGTAATTCATGACAGCAGGGCTCTCTGTGGCCTTTTCTCTCAGACAAGAGAAGAAGGAAGGACAGAGTCCATCATGTTAGGAGGTGTAAGGGAGGGTGGAAGGGCAGCTGAGCCCCAGACTCCAGGGAGCACCATCCTCTCAGGACCACAGTGGGCTGTGCTGGATCCCTGAGCCACTTCAGATAATTCCAGAGTAGCAGAAAGCTACTGTTCTGTTCATATAACAGAAAGCAAAATAAATAAACCTGCTGAGAATTTGGCAAAAGCCTTTTTCACAGAGCTTCTATATCATGTCAAAAACACTCTAATGTGGCTCTCCTGAGATTTTTTTTTTTAATTTTAAAATATATTTTAATTTTAAAACCCTGCACCATTTGGCAGCAGTAAATCTATAGTATAGTTTTGATGTGCCTGACCTTCTATGCCACGTGGAATTAAAGGATTATTTCACTACATTATACTTTAAAGTTATGATTACCAACACCTCTCCCTGTTAGAAGCTGAGCCTTTAGCAGAGCCCTAAAGGAAGGGGATCCTGCTCCCTCAGAGATGCCAGAACCTGCTGAGGGGAGGAGAGTTCCAGGCTTTCATTTCTACTTGTCATTCTTTATTTACACAGCTTTTGCAAGGGTGAGGCACTCCAAGCTCCTGCCTGGGTGATTGTATTCCCCAGCTCAGCTCAACTCCTCCATGTGCCATTAGGAATGCTTCCCAAGGCCCAAAATCCTGACCAGGCACAGCCCAACCTCACCCTTGAGAGGAGTTTGTCCTGAGCAAGCACACCTTTCCACCTGCTCCTTAGGGCCTGCCTCCATTTGCTCTCTGGGCTTTCCCCAGCACAGAGCAGGACCCAAGAATGGGAATTTCTGTCCCTTCTGGCAGGCACAGCCTTTTCCTCAGCCAGGCACACCCAGGTCCAGGCAGCAGCACAGGCAAAGCAGGAAAATGCTGAGGAGTGCAAGCTGCTCCAAAGGCCAGGGAGCCACAGCCTGGGAGAAGCCAGTGGGATCCATTATCCCAGCACAGCCCAGCTCTGCTGGGTTATCCCCAGGCTCCAGGTAAGGACTGACATCCAGGATGGCTGGGCTGCACAAAGAGCCCCTGCCCTGCCCAGCAAACACAGCCCTGCCGTGTCTCAGCCAGCCAGAAAAGAGCAGCAGCAGATTTCATGCAGAACTGAATATCAGATTGCAAAGAAAACATATTTTATCTCTGATCAAGAACAAATCTGGCTGTATGAAAACAAACAAAAGGAGAACTGCATAGCAAGAAATAACCAAAAAACAACAGTCAAAATCAAGGGTTGTTGCTTCTGATTTCAATCATGATTATTAACAGCTGTCATTTCAAAACTCCTATTTTTATCTCTCCTGCTACTGACAGAAGTTAGACAAATGCTCCTTACACAGCATTCCCATGTCACCCACAGCATTAAAGGTGCTTCAACACAGTGGTCTGGGTCTGGAGCAACACTCCAGAGCATTTCTAACAAGGCCAAGCACACCACAGCTGCCTAAACAGGGGAGCAGCACAAGGAAAGCAAATCAGAGGTGAGATAATGAGGAGGAAGAATATTTACAGCACATGAGTTTAGGCAGTAAATATGAAAAAAGGATTCATGCCGTGTGTGGACTCTGAACATTATTAATACAAAGACATTTTTCACCTCAGGGAAGAAAAATCTTGTTACCTGAGAGATACAATAAAACCTTAGGAGAGGCTCTCTGTTTACCTCTTGATATACAATCTTATGACAACCAATGTAGCTGCTCCAAGAAATTGCCAGTTTCTGAGGATCCAGGCCTCCATGCCATCATCCTGGGATCTGACATCCCTACCAGAAATGAAGCTTATTTTTTTTTTCTTACTTGTATGGCAAAAGTGAAGTAAACCAACAAAGACAGCTTATCTTTTGTCTCCTTTCTACCTTTAATTAGAAGAAAAATAAATTTCTCTGTTCCAAAACTCTTTTTATGGAAAAAAAAACAAAAACAAAAACATGTGCATTCTTTCAATTTCCTGTTGACAAAAAACAAAACCTGAATTGAACAAATAACTACAATTTTCTAATCAGCTGGATGATACAGAACAAGGGTGTCTTTAACTCGCTTATCCTACAGCACTGCTGGCCATTTCCTGCTGCCTCTGAGCTGATCCAGAGTCTGCTGCTGCACTTGCTCAATAAATTGGAGTAGAGGAACTCATCCCCTACAGCCTGAAGTGGGGGAGATCCACCAAAGGAGCAGAGCTCCCCTGCCCCGTGCTCCTGGGGAGATTTTGGCTATTTACATTGTTATTGCAGACACTCCAAGGGATGGGGCTCTGCTGAGCAGGAGCAGGAACAGAAGCAACACAGGCTAAGAATAAACAGCATCCTCGCCAGGCGAGGGTGGGGGAGGAAGAAACAGGCATTTATTTCCAGATCCTCTTCTCCTTCATTATATGCTTGGGCAACCTTAGATCCACAGCACACAGAAGGTACTCTGAAGGAGGTCTGTAGCTCTGTTTTATCTAAGTTTCACAGAGAATGCAGCCCATCATTTTTTCTGTGCTGTTTATACAGAAATCAAAGATAAATTTGGCATAAACTCATCACACCCCAGAATCATACATACATTATACACCATGGAAAGTGTAACAGACTCACTCTGTTCCCCGGCTCCTGTTAAGAGTGGTATGAAACAGCAAGCTGTTGGCAATTGCAGCAAATGAAGCGTATTTCAGCACACTTCAAAAGCTGAATTGCAAAAAAATATAGGCTTCTCCTGACCCTTTGCATTTTGATGGTTGCACAGTGAGAAACACGGCCTTTAAAATTACACCTTGCAAAGCTCTCCATTGTACCAATCAATCTGTGACAGCAGCCTGCACAGCCCAGGCTGGGGGCAGAGTGGGATGAGCAGCCAGGCTTGGCTGCTCGGGGACAGCCAGAGCCCTGCAGGCAGGGGGAACCCACCTGCCCTCCCCAGCTTCACCCAGCCCTGCTGCTGGGCTTCTTTGTGTCCCAGCCTGCACTGCCAGGGCTCTCCTCAGGCCCTGTGTAAGTGAAACCAGTCTTTGGTTAAAAACCACCTCTGAGAAAAACAGATGTGTAGTGGAGTGCCACAGGAGAGCCATCCTTGTCTGCATGGATATACATCATCCACATTCTGATCCA
The DNA here is from genome assembly GCA_013400435.1 of Pycnonotus jocosus. Lineage (NCBI taxonomy): Eukaryota > Metazoa > Chordata > Aves > Passeriformes > Pycnonotidae > Pycnonotus > Pycnonotus jocosus. Next base: position 16,141 of record VWYP01009329.1, read on the forward strand.
TGCATCCATGCACATGCTCATCCATTCATCCATCCATCCATCCATCCATCCATCTTTCCATCTCTCCATCCCCATTCTGATCCATCCATCTGTCCATCATCATCAATCCATCCATCGCTCCATCCATCCATCATCCATCTATCCATCCATCCATCCATCTCTCCATCTCTCCATCCCCATTCTCATCCATCCATCCATCTCTCCATCTCTCCATCCCCATTCTCATCCATCCATCCATCTCTCCATCTCTCCATCCCCATTCTCATCCATCCATCCATCTCTCCATCTCTCCATCCCCATTCTCATCCATCCATCCATCTCTCCATCTCTCCATCCCCATTCTCATCCATCCATCCATCTCTCCATCTCTCCATCCCCATTCTCATCCATCCATCCATCTCTCCATCTCTCCATCCCCATTCTCATCCATCCATCCATCTCTCCATCTCTCCATCCCCATTCTCATCCATCCATCCATCCATCCATCCATCATCCATCCATCCTCCATCCATCTATCTCTCCATCTCTCTATCCCCATTCTCATCCATCCATCCATCCATCAATCCATCCATCCATTATCCATCCATCCATCATCCATCCATCCATCTCTCCATCTCTTCATCCCCATTCTCATCCATCCATCCATCCATTATCCATCCATCCATCATCCATCCATCTCTCCATCCATCTCTCCATCTCTTCATCCCCATTCTCATCCATCCATCCATTCATCCATCCATCCATCCATCATCCATCCATCCATCCATCCATCCATCATCATCCATCCATCATCCATCCATCCATCCATCCATCCATCCATCCACATTCCCATCCTTACATGCACAATTTCTGGCTATTATTCAGCTATTTACACCACTTACACTTGTTTCTGCTCTCTACGTCCCCAAACCAGATTTTGAGTGTAATGGGGCGAGTCTTGAACCCTTGCTACGGTGCCTGTGCCCCCTTTCTCCAGAAGTTCCCAACAGGGAGCAGTGCACATGCCCTGGCTGCAACACTTTCCACCAGGGACTGCTTTTTGTGTTCTCATTCAGAGAATGGAGAACCAAGCTGGCAGTTTTACACCCACATTCTGTGTCTGTTTCAGAGCATGTGGCAATGATGAGTTTCCAGATCCTTGCCAGACCATTGTCACCTCTGGTTTAGGTGGTGACAGGCACAGGGGACTCAGGGACTCTGTCCAGCCTCAGCCCTGGACCTGCGAGGAGTTCCTCTTTCTGTCTCACAGGAAAGGTCAGGTGAGGTAGGAAAATGAAGGCAAACACCATTTTTAACCTGAATCTTTGGAAAGGGGAGAGAACAGAAATATTATCCCACTGAGCCCAGTGTTGATATCCAACTTTCTAAGGCCTCTGGTTGCCTTTGAAATGTGTAACTTAGTGAAAGAACACTTAGGTAAGGAAGATCAGATCAGTCATATGATGGAACAAATAGCAAATAGGTGAGGTTGAAAAACTAGAACTGTTCACAAATCCAGCTAAGAGCCTTCATCTGCCTTAATGAGGGGAAATACAAACCCAAGGTAGCTCCTGTAGAGTTCCACTTGTCCCAAGCCCACAGGATCCAAGCTCCTCATGTGCAAAGGGGATGCAAGAAGGGAGGAAACCTTTTTGGAATATCTACAGAGATGAGGAAAAATCCTCATCTGCAGCCTGAGGAAGAGCAGAGTGACTGCACTCACTGGCTTAAATTAAGTCACGGTGGCCACCATCCTTTCCTTCCTCAATGCAGACCACTAATGTGACACCCAGCCAACATTACAGAAGTAAATAAATGTCTTGGAGGAGGAAGTATCAGTATTCATGGATGGACCTCCAGATGCTAACACAAAGGAGCCCTGTTATTTCACCGTTCGATATAAGCCCAGAATAAATATTTAATAATTTGGTTGCATAAATAATGATTTGAAGGTTGAGCTATTGGCTTAAAACTATAATACTATTTTAAGCCGTTTAACTGCCCAGCTAGATAAATTATTCAAGACTTAAAAGTCATCCTGTGGTCTCTGTACAAGGAGAAAACTAGGAAGTTGTAACAATAATGACAAAAGCAGGGCAAGATCAATCAAACCACATGATCGCTAACACAAACAAGCAGCAATTAAGCAGCAATCAAGACCAATCTGACTGGGGTTGATGTCCTTTTATGCCAATACTCTCAGCCCAAAGAGCAAAACTTAATAATGTTTTGCAATTTATCAAGGGAGCCATAACTCTGCTCTCAGTGACTTGGCCAAGAGGCTATTATAATAGTATTTCTCTATAATTTAATAATGTGAAGGGAGGCGGGGGGAGAGGGAGTAAAAGCATTTTGACATATAACTCACATCTATACATATTGTATTTTCCTCTTGCTTGAATGATAGAAGCAGAAGTCACAACAATATACCTCAGTACCAATTTGTTAGCAGGAAAGGGAAACTGAAGTATCTGGCAAAGAAAATCTATTTGAAGCAGCACAGAAGGGAAGGGAATGAAGCATCTGAATTCATTAGCAGCTGTCATTGATGTGGAGATGAGTTTAGTCATCACAAATAACTCAGGAGAAAAGCAAAAGGAGGAACTATTGTTGAAGTTGTTTAAATCTGGATTAGTTCTGACAGATGGCAAGGTGCCACTCAGGGGAACACTCCTGGTGCACCTCCACCCTGTCGGAGGGAAGCTCTGAACAGAGTCAGCATCCCAGCATTTTCAGGGAAGCTCTGAACAGAGGCAGCATCCCAGCATTTTCAGGGAAGCTCTGAACAGTCAGCTATCCCAGCATTTTCAGGGAAGCTCTGAACACACTCAACTACCCCAGCATTTTCAGGGAAGCTCTGAACACACTCAGCATCCCAGCATTTTCAGGGAAGCTCTGAACAGAGTCAGCTATCCCAGCATTTTCAGGGAAGCTCTGAACAGAGGCAGCATCCCAGCATTTTGAGGGAAGCTCTGAACACACTCAGCTATCCCAGCATTTTGAGGGAAGCTCTGAACAGAGGCAGCATCCCAGCATTTTCAGGGAAGCTCTGAACACACTCAGCTATCCCAGCATTTTCAGGGAAGCTCTGAACAGAGTCAGCTATCCCAGCATTTTCAGGGAAGCTCTGAACACACTCAGCATCCCAGCATTTTGAGGGAAGCTCTGAACAGAGGCAGCATCCCAGCATTTTCAGGGAAGCTCTGAACACACTCAGCTATCTCAGCATTTGGGATTTTCATCTTTCCTTTTGCACACCTCTCTTCCTCCCCCATCCTAAGCAATAATGTAAAATATATTGCAGCACCGTGCTTTCACCTTGGACTACTTTTGCCAATTGAAGTAATGAGTCCTCCAGTTTGCAAATGTCAAAAAAAAAAAAAAAATCTTCTGAATCAATCCTGAAAATCTACAATCTTGTAGTCTGTCCCCTGTCAACAGTGACCAAAAGTGATTTAATGCTTGATAGATCTGATGAGCTGGCTGCCTCAGTCCAAGTCCAAAACCATCTTCATTTGCAGAAAATCATTCTGCCAGCCAGTGTGACTCGACCCTGTGCTGGCAGCCTCAGCAGAGAGGTGGCATCAGGGTAAGACCCAATGCCCACCAGAATCCCAGGGGACAACTGCAGGATTTCCACTGACTTCAAGAAGCCATGTAGGGAGCTGGGTGTCCACCATCAATAATTGACAGGTGGTTTCTGTACCTTAAATTGATAAAACCCCCTAATTTAACAACTCTTTTCTATGCTTTAAAACTGTACTAAACTTACCCATCTTGAAAATACAGTCAAATATTAGATAAGTGGAACTTTATTATTGTTTCAAGATAAGTGCAAAAAAATCTATAATAGAGGACTACTATCAAATTACAGTTACTTGAATTAATCCTCATCCTGGCATTTAATAATTTGTAAAGTGCTTATTCAGAAAAAGGTCAAAAATCACTTGGAAAGATATGTTAATGGCTCTCTAAGTAATGTTTAGACTTGCTGAATAAATTTTCACACTTAAGTCACGTATAACAAGCATTACAAAATGTATTATAAATCGTGCTCTTCACGCTGGAGAGCTGTGTGTACATACATGTTACAGCCTCCCCAGCAGACAGCACTTCAGCACTTGGTTAAATTCACCTCAGCTGAGCAAAAGAGTGAGCTTATCTTTGCTGTTATGCCAGAAATAGATTCAATGCATGCTCTCATAAAGAGGAATATTTACCTGAGTCAGGGCCTGCAGGAGCCCGTTGTTGTTCATTTACATGATTTAAAAACCCATCAGAAATGATAACCCAAATATGTCAACCCCCAACTTCCCCAAAACTCAGCCTAAAAAAAAAAAAAAGAAAGAAAGAAAAAAAAAGAATAGCTGTAAATAATTGGAAATGGAGGAAAGCAAAGCCCTGTGCTGATGGATCAACATGGAACCCCTTCCATGCTTTGAAATATTTGGGCTTTAAAATGACCCACAAGACTTAAAAACTAAGTATCAGCATGTGAGAAAGCACCATATTACAGTTTAAATCAACCATTATACAGGCTCAGCAAGCATCAGCACGCTCCTTCCATGCACTAAAAAACGTCAACTTCTCCTGGGTGAATAATAATTTGTGAAATAAAGCAGGCATGCAAAATATGGGTGGCAGGCAGCAAATGCTGAGATTTGGGGCACCAAGGTGTTTTAAAATTGTTTTTCACTTTTGCATCCAGCATCTACTGAAATCTCAACAGATCAAAGTTTTGCAGACAAGGAAAAAAAAGCCTACAAAATTAATAACTATTTAAGTATTCTGTTTCATCATGATAACAAACAGATGGTTTTAATATTCTAGAGGCTAATTTCTGAACAATTAAAAACACAGCAAGACATTAACATCTAATGAAACATTTTAACTACCAGTATATGCATCTGCCATTAATTTCCACACAGTAAGGTCTTGGTTCTCTTCAATCTGTTCTTTATTAAGGAAAGTTTTTCCACTCTGAATTTAGTGAAGTAGAGAATTAACAACTGTTTTCAATCAGCAATCAGCATGATATTTCGCCAGTGTGCATTGAAACCGTCCACACTATCAGACATAAATTTACTCCTATGATGGCTTTGATCTGCACACTGAGTGGAGATGTTAGAGGGGAATTAATTTTCTAATTCCATTTTCATTTAGAACATAGGAATTAACCCCTCACAGATCTCATGTCCCTTTTTTAGCTACTTTTGATAAAGGACACCTACCTAAAATGTTGTGCCTTACACATTACTCACAAGCCAGCCAAAAATAAACTCGTTTTTTAAAAATCAATGAAAGCATTCTCATGCAAACCATATGGAAATAAAATTCTTCAAAGGACAGGGGAATCCTATATTTATGAGCCTCTAATTTATATTTCCTTTGCTCATCTGTGATAAGAACATGGGGCAGTATTCATCAAAGCTCTACCCATGCAAACACTAGTTGCTATTAAAAAAAATTTCTCTGCCCCATATGAGCTAATTCCTGTGCTCCCTCTTCAGATATGCAGCTTAGAACTGCTGATTAACTTTTCTGCAGGTTTTCCCCAATTTGGCAGGGAATGATTTAAATTCAGCCGAGGCAGGTCCTTCTCTTGGCTCCCAGGGTGCAGCAAAAGGCTGATGTTATTCAATAATTGTTGTCATCGCCTGGCTACTGCAGGAGTGAAGCCAATAAATAAATATCTTGGGGAATAACTCCCAACACCTCCCTGTGGGGCTGGAACAGAGGCTCCCTGTGCATTAAACACGTAGGCACCTCTCTGAGTGTCTCTGGTTTTCAAAAGGGTTAAATTAGCAAGGAACTGGGAATGATTTTAACAAAAACCACATTCTATCCACGTTCCTGTTTTGCTTTTAATCATGTAATTTATGTAAACATGGAATTGCAAGGCTAAACTAATAAACATTGAGAAAAAGCCCTGAGAAAACATAGATTTAGGGAGGGAGCCAGCTGTAGGACTGTGCCTCCTGGATTCACTTTGTGGCACTCGGAGGGGATTTCAGGGTGCACCAAGAAATGTTTGTACTGCAGTTAAGTAGAACAAGAGATATTCTGGTTACTGCTTCAAATCAGGAGAAACAGGGCCATGAACCTGGGGCTTCAGCCTGTACACTGATCCCCTCCAAGGGGTCTTACCTGTTCCATCTCCCTCCCTCTAATTTGCACCAGAAATAACGTTCTGGGCTCACTGTACTTCCAACAATAATTAGGTATTTCCATAGAGATTTCTGTAACAGACCACCTAGAGCAGAAACACATCCCATCCCTGTCACACCCTGCTCTGAGTGCCTGAACCCTTCTCAAAGGCTCAGCCTGAACACAGCTGGCTCTGCCTCAGTACTCGCTATTTTCCTTTTTTTTTAACAGGCTATTACAGGTTTAAGGCCAGACCCAGAGAGGCTGAGAACACCCACAAACCTGTTTGGAATTTGGGTTTCCAAAGTCTGGAACCAGAACAGTAGTTAGGTAAGAAAGGACGTGAAAGATTATTTATTTGACTTCAAGCACTGTCATCACTGTGAATTTTGGGGATTAGGGCTGGGAGTTTCCGAGCAGAGGCAGAGGTGTAACCTCACTGAAAGACAGTGAGCTCTTGGCTTATTTTATATCCACTTTTGGGGCAGTGAAATATGGCTGAAGTGGGGTCTCAGGAGATGCCAGATGGGATTTCAAGAGACCTTTCCAGCCAGTCATATCTGGTTCAGAGCAATGTGCACACTGAAACGACTGTACTGGGAGTTTGCCATGTAACCATTAGCTCTATAACCACCATTAATATACCTTGGAGGCTTTGCCTTATTTTTATGTGTCAGACAGTTTCAGGCTAGCACTGTATTTAGTGAGGAGAGCACAATATTAAAATGTGACTTTCATACTTTTTATGCTCCGAGTGCCTGGATCTACTCTTGGCACACTACAAAAATAATACTTTTATGATTCAGTTTTTCCATGAAATATTTATAATACAAGTATTGAGTGATGGAAGTGCCAGAATATTACGATTGCTGCACTTGAATTCCTGGAGCTTGGAAGCTTTTGTTTGGTCTAGCAGCGTGAAGGAAAAGCGTCCTGCTAAACATCTGTCTCTCCCTGCAGAACCACATGGGAAATTAAGATTTTGGGGCAGCACTGCCTGAAATATTTGAGTCCTCAGCTTACCCACTGCAGCCTGAGTGCTGAGGAGTCTCAGCACTATAAAATCAGAGCAGAGGAAGGTGCAGAGCCAAGTGGTCTCCCCAACCCAGCCCTGTGAGCCCAGAAGAACCAGGGGTCCCTGCACCCCTCCTGACAGGCAGACACTGAGCTAACCCAGGCCAAACCTGCTGCAGACACCCAGGGAGCTCTGCAGCCCTGCAGCTGCACTGGTGCAGTGCTGCACTGCCTTCCCCTGCAGGAGTGACCTCCAGAGCCCCAGTGCATCTCCTGTCCCACCCATCACAGGGATGCACAGCACATTTCTCCTCTGCCCTCTGCAGCACCTTCCTGTGCTTGAACACTGTGATCAGTATCTCCACTCCACTCCCTCTTTTAAAACGAAATTGCTCCAATTCTTTCAAGCCTCTCTTGCAGATCACGCTTTCAGACTTTCTCCATGTACTCCACTATTTCCCACACTGATTATTTCCCATTCCAAAGGGAAATTCCTGCAATATCCATTTGGAAATACAGAATCATATCAATCACACTGATGCAAAATGAGTATTAAATGAAATACCTAAGGATGAAATGGGTGCTGAAAGCTGTGGCCTGCATTTAGCCAACTGATGGTCAGGCAGGTTCACTTCTGGGTGCCAGTCTTGAGACACCTGAAAATATCTGAAGTGATCATCTGAAGTGTTCTCAACACAAACCCTTTGAATTTATGCCACTATTTCCCTCCTGGAAGTGCTGTTAACTTCTTTTCTAAATAATACCAGATCTGTAAAAGATATTTCCTGAACAAAAGTAGTTACAATACAATTTATAGAACTGTTCAGGAGAGGCTTTGTTTAGTTCACTGCACCTTGATTTAGATCTCTCCTCATTCAAAACCTTATCTGAAACAGGTCCTTTTCTAAATATAATAGTTTTCAATAGAAATTTTGCTTCTTAGTAGGTTTTTTTCCAGAGTTGGAGCTGCAGGGACCAAGTGTAACTCTTCATGATGCTTCCACAGCTGCAACTCATCTGCTGTAAGAAGCTGTTGTTGAAGTGATCTGGAGAAACACTTCTCCAATCCATTTTAACAGCTTTCAAAGATTGCTCAAAGATGCCCAACAGCCCCATTGTCCTTGCCAGGCCCTTCTTCCTCACTACTGCATTTAGTTACAGCAGGAGCATTGAATTAAATTAAAACTTAATTTGCTGTTACACATCCTGGTTAAGCAATCTGAAACTGTGAAGGTTTTGGTGGTGTTCATAAATGTATTTTACAACAGCTAAGACAAGGAATGGAATAAGGAGATGTTGATGTTTCTGTGACAGACTGAGGATTGGCTTTGAGAGTTCTACATGAAAACTACATGAAAAAAGAAGGAAGAGGAGAGAGGCAGAGGAGCTGCTGGGTGGGTGAAAGGCAAGGCTATTACCTCCTTTTTAAGGCCACAGAAATGCCACGCTGTCAACCTCTGGCATCCCCCAGCAAACCATGGCAACAGCTGCCTGGCTCTGTAGTAATAAACTGAACCAATTTAATAGCTTTTATTGTTCTGCTGTGATGTTTGAGCACACCACTTCTTCCCTCCCAGGACTCCTGAGCCCGCAAGGGCAGCAATGAGAGAAGATCTCATTTACCTAAAAGCGCTTATAAATTTTTAATTTGCTTTAACAAGTAAATTAACAAGTCCCTCATTCAGGCAAGTTTTATGGCCTCTTGCCACTTGGGGAGGGCCATAAAAGTTTTATAGATAATCCAGAGCTACCGAGATTGCTCATAATAAATTGTCTGTTTCCTGTTATTTTATCAAACCATTGGGCTTCTAATGACTTAAAGTCACAGCTTCTTTATATCTACACTTTTTATGAGCCCATATTTATAAACTGTAAAGAATATCTTAAATTATACAGGGCCCCTGCTAATCATTACAAAGCCAGTTTTTTATTGGAGACAACCTTTTTGCTCACGCCCACCTAATAAATTTTAAGAGAAAAAAATAAGGGGAAAAAAAATCTTTTTGGAAACGGCACACTGATTGCACATTCTATTTTAAGATGTTGCTTTAGCCAAACTTTCATTAACGAATACTTTGAAGTGCATGGAACTCCCTCCACTCTAACAGTTCTTGGAAAAGGTCTCAGGATACCAGGCAGCTTAGGCAAGCCTGGCCCTGGGATTCAGGCTTGGGACAAGGCAATAGTGGAAAAACACCAGCTCTTCCCATAGAGAAAATGCTGCCTCCAGTGGGAGCTCAGAGTCTGCCCTCTGGAGCACCACTGGTGACACTGGGACAGAGGCTCAGCCCTGAGCTGTCCCCACCAGGAGGTGCTGGGAGCAGTCACACTGAAACTGGAGCTGACATCCACGGCAGGGACACTGCAGCAGGTTTAAGTCACACCAGGTTTAAGTCACCAGCAGCCCTGTCCCCAAGTGCCACATCCTCACAGCTGTTAAACCCCCAGGACACAGATCCCTCCTGGACTGCCAGGGCCGGGGCTGGACAACGCCTCCATTGTCCCCAACAGCCAACCTAAACCTGCCCTGGTGCAACCTGAGGCCCTTTCCCTTTGTCCTGTCACTTGTTCCTTGGGAGAAGAGCCCAACCCCACCTAGAAGGGGAGAGTAGGTTCTGAACTTGAGTGGCCAGAAGAGTTTTGAGGGAGTTTGGTTTTTATCTCACTGAGTGTAGTGAGACTAGACTCTAAAAGAGATGAACTCTCACTCTTCCAGTGGGATGAACTCCTCCTCTTTGCCCTGATTGCTGACACAGCAAGTATGTGACAAAAACATAGGGAAAAGTCACTGGTTGTGTTTCCTGATGTAACTTATTTGGGGTGGAGGGCAAGGAGAAGAGGAAGAATAAAGCTGCTGCAGATTTTGTCCTCCAGAGACTTGAACATCGTGACTGGATTAAAACCTGGACTTGCTCTGAAGTTTAGGTTGATACAAAGGTACAAGAAATGGGGCTGTGGTAACAATATAGCATAGGTTAAAAAATCAGTATTTTCTGTAAATTCAGAGCGCCATGAAAGCCTAAAATTACTTCAACTAAACACGGGACACTGAATTTGACTTTAAAACTCTCCATTACCTTTCTATGAAATACAAGTCTGTGGAACTGGAAACATCATTTACCCTAAAGGAGAAAAACACTGCAAGATCAGAGTACCATCCTTTACTCAGCAGAGCTTTCCTGCTTAATGGGAAATTCCTGCAGGACAGGCAAGCTGTAAAAGCTCAGGATACTATTTTTGAGAGAGATGCCAGAGCTAGTGCTAAATCCTGGAATATGCCCATTATCTGAAGCACTGAAAGTGCTTGAAGTTTTATTTATTGATTTTTTTTTTCAGTTTGAAAGCGCCATAGATTCATGTCTCACAATATCAGTCCAGATTAAGATCCATTGTGTAATTGCAACCGTGCTCGTGTACTTTCATTCTTCGGTGTTATGGTTACCACAGGGCAGTAAAAACAGGCTGCTGGAGAGAATGAACCTGTTGTTGAGGCATCATTGTGCACTAGAGGAGAACTTGTTCAACTGGCAATAACTGTAAGTACAGTGGAAACAACACAAGAAAAACAAGCCATGAACCCCTCACCAGATGACAATTATCTTCTGTTTCAGGCTGCAAATTCAGGGTTCTGCTCCTGCAAGCTAAGAAATCCTTGAGATGGAATGAAAACAACTGCAGAGAATGCCAGAGATCACATTTTTCCAATTCCCTGGAGTCTTTCTGGGTGACTGAAAGTCTATCTTATTTAAGAAGCAGACTGAACTCTATAAATTGCCCATCACAGCAAATCCAAGGCCTCACCCATCTGTGCTCACTAAAGATTCATCTCCCTGCATCCAGCATTAACCATTGTCTCATCACTTTGTAAAAGAATCTTAAGGTAACAAGGAGAGTTGATGCCTTGGGAAGGCTGACCTGAAACAGAGACTGAACAGAGCTGGAGAATAAAGCAGAGATTTATTGAAAGGCCTTTAGGATACCCCTTGGGCAGGANGTGCCTTTGGGCCTGAAACTTGTACTCATTGTCCTTGGTCTTCAGCAGAAATGGGAATTGTTTTGTCTCCCTACTCTGTGAAGAGCTGTGACACTGAATGTGAGCTCAGAACTGCACCCCTGGGCAGCACAGAATCTGAAAAACATAAAAGCTGAAACTTAAGGCATCAGAATCATACAAAGATGATAGAGAAACAATATCCAAAGGATCTGACATTATAAGAGACCTCCAGCCCAAAATCCTGTTGACTGCTCCCAAAGAGGAGAAACCCTAAGGCTTGTGGTATGCAGAGAAAAAAAAAAGGAAAAATAAGTTCTGTGAGCCATGTAAAAGACTAAGGGTGACTCAAAAGAGACAAAACCATCATCCACAGAGCCTCTGTCCAAATTAGATTTACCCAAACTGTAGTGTTGGAAAGATGTCAGCAAGAGTGTGTGGGTGTAACCAGGATGGAACCCGGTCAGACTGGCAGGAGCTTACATGGAAAAGCCTGACCCCACAAGGATATTTGAATCTGCAGGCAAAGGTAAGATGTGAAAATACATTTTCTGATGATGAAAGCCACATATACTGTCGGCAGCAGTATTTACTAAAAGTGGACAAAACCAGCCTGGTTCAGAGGAAAGGCTTAAATTTTTCCTCCCTATTCTTCCTTCAAAAGTAACAGTAGATGTTCTGCCCCATCTCTGAAATGCCCTCATGGTTATAAGTGGATGCAGAAGTGAGAAAGAAGAAATGCAGCAGAAACCCTTTTTTCCTGGAGAAACACTCCACATATGATTTCCAGACTTTCTCTGACAACAGTTATGAGTCTTCCTGACTCTGACTGAAGAACATCCAGTCAGAAACTCATCTTGAGGGAATTGCTGTGCTTTCAAGATTCACCTACTCGAGCCCTGGCTGTGGCTTTTATTTCTGTATAAACACACACACATTACTTCTCCAACCAAATCCTTGCAAAAACACTTGCCCGCCTCTGCCGCAAGACAGAAGATATTTCCATTAAAGTAAGCAAACTCATCTCTGGTGCACCTAAGGCCTGCAGAGTTCCTAAGATTCAGTTCACATTTCAGGTTAATCTTTTCCTTTCCTAAAGAACAGAACATCCTTTTTCCTGATCTCCCCGAGGGCTCAGCATTTGCAACATCAAACAGAACACACAAACCATCGCGCCCCCTCCAAAAGCCCATTATACTGTCAACTGCCTTCCTAACTGCAACCAGGGGAGAAAGCTTATATACTGACTCCAGAGCTCTTTTACTGCTGGAAAGTGTCCATGATTTCTTCAAGCTACTGCTGCATTTCATTTCTCTAAAGAACTCATAATAAGATGGGCAAAGTTCCAGGAAAGAAAGAAAGAAACTCGAGCAACCCTCGGCGCAATCCACACGCTCCCCCCGCCGCTGCTCCCAGCCAAAGCCACGGGACCCTCCTGCAACCCTGCCAGTGACCCCCTCAATAAATCAGATATTGGAATACACACACACCAATCAGGCTGGGAAGGGAGAGCAGGACCAATGTCTGCTAGTGAAGATAATGGTGCATCTTGCAGTGTATTCCATACCCACCAAGCACAGAAAGAAGCGAGACACTGGGAGGAAAGTCCTTATGGAGGCCACATAGAAGCTACACGAGCTCAGGAGAAATCACTGCCTATTTATGAATTTTGCAAGGAGACACCAGGGTGTTATTCTGGGAGGAAGGCCCAAGTGGTGGCTGTGACTGGGCTGGGATTTGGGTCTCAGCCTCCACGGCTCAATAAATGAACATTTGCAAGGCACAACGTGAACCTCAGTGGGAAGCTGTTGCTGGAGAGTAACACACTATTACTCTAATTAGGGAATTTTTAAAAGGTAGTAAGAGAACATAAATCAAAACCAAGGGTGTCTGTGCAGCTCTACTGCATTTGGAAAAAATGTTCTGGTGTTGACAGACTTTACCAGCAATTTACATGTTTTCTTTCATTGTGTTTGAAGAGTTCATATCAGTTTTGGCAGATCATTGACTGGCCCCAAGCCTGGGTTAACAGCAGAGGGGTCTCATTTTTGCTGGAGGAGCTCATCTGCAGGGACACAATCCCAGTGAGGCACAGACTTCCTTCCCCATGGCCCAAGTGCCCCTGTCCTGCCATGGAGTATGGTGGCTTCCATCCAAGGTCTGAGCAAACCAGCACAGCTCATCCAGGGACTGCCACAGAGCTCACGGCATGTCTCATCCAGAGCTGCTTGGACAGAGGAGCACTAAATATAACCCCAGCCAGCACCACCCACAGCTCTCATCACTGCTTTCTCAGTGAACTCCTGGTAAACCATAGCTGACAGTGGCCACAGGTCTGGCAGGTGGTATTTACAGCTGGACAGCCATGAAGTCAGGAGGTTATGTCAAGCTGCAGCATCCAAGTGAGGGTAAATGGAGCCCTGGACCATGAGGAAATGGCTGGAGATTGGTTACAGCCAGCAGAAATTGATCTGTCTGAAAAAACAGCCCAGGAATCACAGGATTAGTGTTCAAATTCCAGCTGTGTTGCATTGCTCCCTTTCCTCCAGCTCTCCAACAACAAAGACATGCCTCCTCCTCTGGAGACCAGAAAAGTTTTATTAAAAAAATCTTCATACAACCGTTGCAGCCGAGGAGGCCCCGTTAAAAGCATCATCGGAGAAAAATGCAGGATTCATAAAGCAACCATCCTACAATTTCCTCTCGATCTGGCATTGATTTCAAAGGGGCTACCTGAGCCAAGAGGCTTTGGCCAGCTCCCCTCCGTGCCCGGGGCAGCCTGAGGATGAGGATGAGGCTGAGGATGAGGCTGAGGCTGGCTGGGCACAGGCACAAACAGCGCGGGTGCGCGCCGAGAGCCGGGGGGAACACGGAGGGGAAAAAGAACAAAATGGGAACCCTTCCAAACCTGCAGCTGTGCTGGCCCATTAAAAAGCTGAAACTCGTTCTACTGTTCGACCTCGTACTTATCACCACATAACTATTCATCAAAGAAATTTCGGTGCAATTAATTAAATTATTCCCCTGCCTGTGCCACTGAGTCGTTATTCCAATATCAGCTTTCACTCGCGCTCTCTGCAGCTCGTGTCTCGGTGCCAAGTGACATCTCCAGGGCTGTCCAGCCTCAATAAAGCTCTGCTCCTCACCACTCACAGAGACCATCATTCCTCTCTTTTATTGCCATTTATTTTCCACTAGGATTTTGCTGCCAGTATATTGGCAGGACTTCCAGTATGTGGATGTAATGAAATCTACCACAGACACTTAACATCGGGTCAGGCTTCAGCCCGGCTCATGTGAAGCTGTAATATGATAAACAAACGCTTCCAGGAGGAGGATTTTATCCGCTCCAAAACAGAATGAGGACTCCTTTGGTACCCAGACATGAACTAGGAGGGAGTAATTTCAAAATCCATATGATAATTAGCTTTATAGCCAAAATGTGCTCAACATGAGAAACCTGAGTTACAGCACAGATCAACTTCTTTATAAAAACCCCTCGGTATCACAGTTTGCATATTCCACCCTCTTTTGTGTGTGTTTTGTCTGTCTGTGGTTTGTCTTGGTTTGTTTTTAACAGCACGGTCAATATAACTCCACTGGCTCAGCACACCAAAGTGTGGGGGATTTGGTGGCTACTGCAGGGCCCTGAGTTGACCCACCACAATATCTAAATTAAATGCCCTGATGTCAACTCCTCCTCAGCTCTTCTGGAAATTTTGCAGGACCTGATGGCTCTGAACGTGGTCTGTCTGTGTCTACTGTCACAACAACTCATATGATGGCACCAGAGCATCCTATCTGCATCCCAACCAGTGCAGGTCAGGACCACTGCCAATGGGATTATGCTCCAAAATAGTGAATTACACAAGACACCAATAGTCATGTCCCAGGCCCCTCTAAGAGGACTTGTGGCTGAAGTTGAGAGGTGAGAGAAACACAAAAGGGAAATAAAGTGTTACTTTTAGAAGGAGAATGGGAAAAAAAATCAAACCTTGGAACAGTTTATATCTGGGCACAGTAAGTCTTGCACTATCTGGAAAGCTGTAAATCAATAACAAAGACATTCTATCACAGAGGCTTTATTTCCAACACGAGTTAATGGACATAAATCTCCTCCAGGCAATGGATGTAAAACATCAGCCTGTGTGATCAAAGGCGTGGGGGTTTTACCCTGGGTTGGTTTTGTGTCTAAAATAATCTTCTCCCAGGAACAATGGAATTTTGCAGTTCTTCCAGGGAGACAGAGAAGAGGACAGAGCTGTTCTGCACCAGCAGAATTTGCCTCCCCAAGCACACATCAATACATTCCAAATGAATGCAATCTAGTCCTTGGATCTGATGTTTTCCTTCGTTACAACATGTCCATTCTTTCTCAAAAATAAGTAAATGCTTCTGCTCTGGCATTATGGCACATTACTGAAAACTGGAGAGCAGTAAAACAAACAGGCTGCCCTACCAGGAAACATGAAAAATCCAAGGTGAGCAGCAGGGGCCAAGGCAGTGGCACTAGGAAACCTCCCTCCCCTCCATTCTGCATCAGTAATTTAGCTGTATATATACATTAACTATTGAAAAAAAAAATACTCACATTTCCAATGTCACAGATAGTAAAGGAAGTTTGAATGGCACTTTACAGAAATCACAGAAGGTACATTTTATCACAGTTGCTTTAGATTTTTTGAAACATTTAATCCCTTTCCAAAAGCCACTACAACATCTTGAATCCTTCACTTACACGTTTGTTATCTGCCTCATTTGAATATGGCAAACAGACCATACTGATTTAGCCCAGGACAATCCAGTGTAGGACTAACCTGTGCCCTTCAAGACCAACCAACACACTTTCAAGTATTTCAATAAAAGAAGTAACCACATAACAAATATACCACCAGATAATTCTTACCTTCTGTTTCACAAGCACATCTGAGTGCATGCCATTTTGTATCTTTTAATTTTATTTTATACTTTTTATCAGGAAAAGCATGAAATTAATACCTTGTGGCAGCAAATCCAATTACCTGCTCCCTCTGAATGATGTCCTTCACCTCTGGGGCACATTCCAGCTGGACAGTGCACCCCACCAAGCCCCTCTGGGCAGGAATTGGGCCAGATCTGGCAGGTTGAGGGAGTGGGTGGCAGCACAGCACAGTTCATGTGTTCACATTCTTGATTTCAGTCACTCCTTCCCTGCATCAAGACCACGGGCACAACCTGAAATGCTCCAAATGCACCAACAGGTTTTGCACAAACTCTGGTCTCACAGCCTGTGCAGGATATCAGAGAGCAGATGTCCATCCCTGGGCTGTGCTCAGTGGGAAAAGCCCATAATATGTTTGGTTGACTTTCCTATAAGTTGCTAGTGTCAACAAAATTAACGTGACATTTACAACTATTTTGAGGATAAAATGAAGTTGCTTAAATTATTCTGCAGAAGCAGCATGAGACAGAATTATTCAGTTGACAAAATCTAATTAGGCGTAAATTATTTCAGGTTATAGGGATTATAAAACCTTTCACAGAGAACTCAAACTCAAGGCTCAATGTGATACAGTGAATTAACATGCTGGGCATCTGTTTGCCAGAGCTGGGTTTCAGTTGGGGACAAAGTCACACAGGTAATTAATTTCTTCTTTCCACCAGCCACCATGCTCAGAGGCAGGCAGAGGAAGCCATGCCCCATACAACAGACATTTTATTACAACTGGAAGGCTTTTTTTTTTACCTCACAGAAGGTTGGAAGAATCTGAGAGCTGGTCAGTAGATGCAAAAAGCAGCTCTTAGTCTTACCCTCAAGACAGAGCTGAAGTTCCTGAAGTTCCTGCCTGGGAATACATTGGCAGCAAGCTCTCCTTGGAGCCTGGTGTCCAGCTCCATCCTTCAAGCAGAAATTCCTCTGTAGTCACACTGAGAAATGCGTTTAAGTTAAATAACCACACTCACTTTTGCAAGTGTACTTTGATGCTCTGCAGGACTGGCATGTCCAGAAACCCTCCTAAGTACCACAGCATTTATTTCTCCTGCTAAGTTAAATTTTTGCTTTCAGATGCAGAAATGCCATCATTACCTTCTACAAAGCCAAGCAGGGCATCTTTGAACCCAAGCTACTGGTGATTTTAATGGCTGAAAAGCAGAATGCTGAGAAGCTCCAAGGATGACAGGGTGTCCTGTGCTGTGGCTGTGGAGGAGAAGGAACGATGAGCAGCTGTGTAATTAGATGTTTTGGGTGAGAGAAGACGAGTGCTTTATGAGCTGAGCATCAGCTTTGCTCACTGGCTGTCAGCCTGGTGCAGAGGGAGGGTTTGGGCACTGGGGTAAAGAAGCAGATCCAGTTCCCACAGGAGGTTTAGAAATACACTCTGGGATTTGGCATGATCCTGATTGTCCATTTAAATGCACCACCATTCCACATGGATTGCTAGACCTCATATGGGACTCAAGATACCTTCCCACACTGCTTTCCAACTCCTTGAACAGCCCATTGCAAGGAGACACAAGTTATTTACTACTGCTCACACTCCTGTAAGGATCAGAGAAAATCACTGGAAGCAAAGCAGAACATTTGGTGACAAAGCCTTGGGAGGACACATGCAAAAACCCCACAGCCCTGATTTTCTCTTTCTCTTTAAAAAGTTCAGCTGTGCTGCTAAGCTCCAGCTGGGGCCTTTCTCAATGGACAGACACTGCAGCTTAGTTAAAAATGATATGCAATGCTATCAGCTGCTCTCTTGTTCCATTTCTATGCAGAACACATTTCTTACACACTGTTGACCACAATCCCTTGAAAAGACTGGTGAGGATTACATATTTTAGATGCCACCTTTTCTCCTACCTCAAACAATAGACAGTAGCAAGTGAATTGGGAAAATAAACCACAATTAAAAACAAGCTAAAAAGCAGAGACAGAGAGAACACGTGTGTACATCAAACATTTAACAATTATTTGCCCAAACTGACTCTTCATCTGCTTTAGAGATTTAATAAATAAAGCTTGATTCCTTGCTGTCTCACACTACCTAGAGCCAGAAGAGCACACAGTGCCATTCCAGGCAGCCAGACAGACATGAGGTGTGGGATGCACCTCTCCTCAGGAAATCCAGCTGGCTTTCCTGCATTCTCTGAGATCCCCACACTGACCATTTTCTAGCTGAAATCTTGACTACAAAGAGGTTGGAAATACCAAGAATGGCCTCGGATGGATCTGTGCACTTGGGCAGTGTCAGAACCCTTCTGTGTGCAGATAAACTGCACATTCAAGAACAGATTAGAATAGAGAGAATCTGGCATTTACAGAAGGAGCATCCAAAGTCATCCAGACCAACTGCCATGGGCATCTCCTCTTCCTTCCCCCAGTACAGACAAATATGAGTGTGTATATATATATATATATATATATTTAATTCTCTGTCTTAATCCTACACCAAGGTGCCAGGGAAGATGAAGTCAAAGCAAGATAAATCCAGCACTCTTTGTTTCTATCTTTGTAACAAGAGCTAGTGGCAGTGACAGAGATCTGAGGATAAACACAGATCTGCTACGGTTCACTAACCTTCATTTCATGGTGATTGATAACTGTATTTTTAAGTGCTGCAGGTATCAGGCTCAGCTCTGGGCTCTGTATCTCTCTCTCTATGCTGTTTGTAAGAATATGTTGCAATATACTCTAAGACTGAGGGACCAGAGAGCTCCAAGACCTCCCATGTTCATGCCAGGATGGGGGATGGCGATGGAAGAGGTGAGTATCAACCCAATTTCCCTTCCTCAGCGAGAGCAGCGCGGCTGATGAGGACAGCAGGGCGAAAAGTAAAGGAAATTAAACCCAAAACAAAGCACGGGGCAGGAAAGGGCGTTTGTAACACAAAGTGATTCCCTCCCTTCTGCCAAGGCTCTCTCCCAATTGTGGAGGAGTTAAGGCAGAGCAGAGCTGTCCCCGGGGTGGCAGCCAAGGCCACTCACCCCACGATTAGAGCCTGACAAGCTCTGTCAATGCAATCTACTGAACGCCGTGAGTGACAAGCGATCAATATTCCCCACTCTCATGGGTCATCACAGGTGACAGAGGTCTAAGTAATAAAACAGCCCTGGCTGCCTCCTCTAACTTAAATGCTTCCCCAGCCACAATATTTCTTTTTTGTCTAAGCGCCTCTAGCTAAATTCCTCCCGGATCGACCCATCGGATGGGCTGCGGGTTCTGAGGAATTGCAATGTGCCAGGATTGATGCTGGCCCAGCAAGGCTCAGCAGGCTGGTCGTTCAAATAAATCACAAACGAGGAGCTCAGGGCTGCAATCTGCCAGAGCCAGGCCCTGTGGCAGCCTGGGGACACGGGGAGGGTGTGGGGACAGAGGGTGGGACCTTCCAGTCCGAATCAGCTCTCTGAAAACACTCTCCACAATGCCCCTCCTGCCCTAATCTGTGAGCTGTTCTAAAAATTACTGGGGGGAACTACAGAACTTGGCATTATTGGTGTTAGCAGAAGACAAAGGTGCTCTGCTGCAATGCCAAGGGAAGTGCTGGTGGGACTAAAGCTCATGGGGCTCCTGAAGCAGTGGGAAACACTGACCAGTGGGTCTTGACAGCATGAAAAAACCCTCCTCCCTTGTGAACACTGGAAATGAGTATGTGGATTTTAAGGGAAGCCCCTGCTCCATTCTGGTCACCCACCCTTATCCTGCCATGCCACGAGGCACCTGGTGGGACAAGCAGAGGATTTGTTCTGTACAGCTGTGTCACAGCCAACAGCCACAGAGAATCTCCTGGTTCCATAAACCCACAGACTACCTCACCCTTTAATAACTTGTTTTACAGCTGTGTGCCAAAGAAGAGAGCAGGCTTCAAAAAAAAATGCAGAGATTTACAGCTCAGAACCCAAATTTAAGGCAGATGAGGAAAACCCCCATGTTTCAGCTCTTTGGAAAGCCCTGCCCCAATTCCTGCTGTCAATAATCATTATGGATGCAAGCCATTGATGTCCATCTGGGATCTGAATGTTGTCCAGTTTTTTCAGATGTTTAGAACCAGCTTTTATTGGGAATAATCTCTTTAACCAAACAGCTTTGCAAACACCACGTTTCGCTACATTCCTGGGAGACAGGCAAGTGATACACACCAATTTATAGGGAATAAATGGAGACACAAAGCACAGCCAGAGGCACAACTGGACACAAAACCCCACACGAATGTAATTTCACACTTCAAACTTTGGACAACAAATATGTCCTGGAAGAGAGTCTCTTCTAGGGGATGACTGTCAGTTGTGAAATTCTGTTTAAACAGGTGGCAGGATGATGCTGTGTTGTTTGGAAATTATTGGGGCACTGTTTACACACCAGTCTCATGATCAAAGCCACAATAAAAATAGACTATAATGCCCAAAATCTGTATTTTTACAAAAGTTCATCCTCTTTCACTACAAAAAGTAAACAAAAAAGGTAATTCTGCTTCAAACATGCATTTATTCTGCCAGTTATTTATAGTAATTACAGAACTTTCCTAATTCAATTCTTGAAGTGACCCAGTTCACCTAGGCCAGTGTGGTTTCCCCAGGTTAATGTTTGAGAGCAGAAATAATTATCAGCAGGACTTTTTATCTGTGCATGGGACACTTGACCTGGAACAGCTTGAAACAGAAAAAATAACTCAGTTCATGGGATTACATCAAAAACCTTTAAAGGGTTTTTTGAAATCATCTTCTGTCCAAGGGAATCTGTGCTCTTTGTATGGCCAAGGAGAATAAATGGAGGTGGGAACTCTGCAGCAATATCTTTTGTAATACACAAAAACAGATGAGGAAGCACATTTCCTAAAGAAAAACTGCCCTAACTCTTGGGATAAAATTAGATGTCTCATAAAGAGAAGGTCAACATTCTAATGTAGGATTTGGTTCTTTAACACACTTGACTACTGGCCAACTCAACCAGCTGGACAAGCACTGGAGAAGAGCATGTGGGAAGATCTATTTCAGACCAAAGTAATCTTTTTAGTCACTAAATTCAGCTGATTTTCTGAATGATTAGACAAAGGCTGGGCTGTTCCCACATCCCTGCTGAGGAAAGGCTGCAGGACAGGAGCTGGGTTAGGATGTGAAGCAGCAGATAAACACAGCCAGCCTGGGGACAGCCTGTGGTGTTCCCAGGACAGCTTGGTGGCAGTGGTGGAGGAGAGGGCAGACAGAGCACAACAAGCCCAGCCCAGCTCTGCCTGGGGCACAGGGCAGCTCTGAGGGGATTCTGCAGCACCTTAGAGAGGAGAGGCCACGTTCCAGTGCACAACTGCCCTCCTGCTGTTCCTAAAATGCCATTTTACACTGCACTGTACGAGCTCAGCTAACCCCACACTGCACATGGAACACATTCCTGCTCACACTGGAGTTTCAATGCAGATACAATACACAAAACTCAGGTGAGAGACAAATAAAAACCTTGAAGCTTTAGTTCTTCTCTCCACAAGTTTACTGCTATTCTCTCCCAGTCAGCCATCCAGCTTTTTTTTTTTTTTTTTCTCCCTTTGGTCTCAGAGGCTTTTGACTTTCTCTAGATATGACTCCAGAGTCATTTAAAAATAGAGAATGAAAGCAGTATGGCTACAATGATCTGATAGCATCACATCCAGCTCTTAACCTAATTTATTACTGATGATGTAGTCATTAATGTACTCTGAACATGCACTATACACTCCTCTTTAATGAAAAAGTAGCTGGGGAAGCTCATCCAACTTGCTTCAGAAAGTTGAGTCCCTAGAGGCTTACATGTCATCTACCCTTAGATTTATCCAAGGCTGAAGGAGATATTTTAAAACATATCTTCTTGTTATTCTTTTAAAAGATAGTTCCCTTGATGCTGAGCCTTGGAAGTTTAGCAGATCTTATTACCAGCAGTGAACTAAACTAAAGCAATTGGTGTAATGGTTGTTACACTGTGGGTACAACTCGCTTGCCATGTTCTCTTCTCATCCACTTTCATCTCAAAGTGTTTATATGAGCAGGAAAAGTTACTGCAATTTTTCTTCTCATCAGCAAAGAGAGAAAAAAGTCTGGCAAAACTAGACTGTGGAAAGCACAGGAAAAGGAACTATGGAAATAAAAGTCATTGGGACAAATTCATGCAGCACTCTGGGAAGATAAGAGGAACCACAGAGACAGAGAGGCAGCAGAGCCCCCACCCAGAGTGCCAGCAAGAATGGGCTGGAATTGCCTGACACTGACTAACTGTGGAAAGGAACTTTTTAAAAGCCATCAAGCTCCTCTCCTCATGACCCCACTAATCTGCTGAAGCCTCTGGCTCCAGGAGCTCCCAGCACGCCCCAGGTCTGCAGCCACGGCACTGGGATGATCCCATCCTTTAGAAACCCCACAGCAAGCTCAGGGCTCAGGAAATCATGAGCTCCAGGCCACAACAGTGCAACAGGAAAAACTGCTAGGGAAGCACAAGGCTTCCTGGGGAATGAAGTAGAAAGAAGAATTAAAAACTCAACAAGCCCAAAAATGTGAGAGAAATATAAACCCTCTGTCCCAGAACCAATGGTAGATCATGTCTCATGCAGCGAGAAGGCAAATCATTCTTTTAGAGAAAGACCAAGCACAAGGGAAAAACAAATGAACAATAGGGGAAATGAACAGGTATGTGAGCCTGGAAAGTGCTCAGTGGGAAGTGCTGTTTCCATGTATCAGGCCTATAAATCATCCCTCCCCTGTCCCACAGGCATGCTAACTCCTGTAGAGGAACCACAGTGAAGGAAAGAGTGATAGGGATTATCTGGATATGATGTACCCTTCTGCATGCCAATTATGATGCTAAAAGGCCAGCAGAAATATTTAAGATGAAAGGAGTCAACACCTCTTCATTCCTGTCTGGTGAGCAGCTCTTCATGCTTTTCATGCTTTATCAAATATGGATCATGTCTGCCCAGGAAGGTTAAGTGCAGTGCTAAGGTTCCCAGGTTAACTGCAGTGTAACTTTGTCAGCATTTCCACTCCAGCCTCTTTCTAAAGGATTTAAATACTCAAATCTAAACGTGCAACTCAAAGCCAGTTTCAACTGGAGGATTCCTAGGCTAGGGGCAGCTTTTTTCCTTCTGTGAAGGAAATTCTTACTATTAATTTATTCTATCAGTTCTTTTCTTTCTTCCAAGGTGTAAAGAGCAGAAAGGCAAAGATTAAGTTATTTTGAGCGCAGGAGTTCGGACATGACAGAGTCCAGCCAGACTCCACCCCTGTCTGGAAGCTTTGTCCTTTGTGAAACCCTTTGCTGTGGCTGCAGCCAGGGGAGCTCCAGGCTGGAGGAGGCATCACTCCTGCTGGAATCCTCTGTGCTGACACCAGAAGGGCCAGTAAATGTGCTCTGTTAGTCTAAATGCCTTTCAGGTCCGTGTTTACCGAAGACAGCATTATTTGAAGGCGTGCATTTGTGATCCGATCCACCTGGAGCGCCGCTCCATCCTACAGGAATAAGACAAGGCCGTCCCATATGGTGGCGAGGTAGCAAATCTCCTCCAATGCAAACCACCTCTGACCTCGGGGATAATAAATTCTTCTGCAAATGACCGGGCAAAGTCCTGGAGCCTGTGTGCAGGGAAGATAAACAGCCCTCTTTGTCCTCGGGGCCAGAAGTGGCCATTGTATGGAGCTGGCCCTAAGGATTAGCGCTGCCATGATTATTTGTGTTATATGAGCTATTTCAGGAGCTAATTGACCCCGGCACAAAAGCCGGGTGAGAAAGGCTTTTGTAGCTAATAGAATGAGCAATACAGCAAAGGGGAAGGTGCTTTGAGCAATTGGGCCGCGGTACACAGACACTGAGTCAGTTTTAGCTGACAGCATCAAGCAGGGCAATCTAATCTCCCCAGTTAGCACTAAATCAGCCTCCTATAAATGAGCCCATGACACAACACGGGGAAATGGGACTTGCTAAAAGGATAACTGAGGATAACTGCCTTGTGAAGCATAAATATTGAAGATGTTCGGAACTCTTCATTGCTCGAGCTTAGCACGCCTGGCAAGAGCTGTGCAGGCAGAGCTGTTGGATACTCAGATCCCTGCTCTTGGAGGGCATGGTGGTAAATGTCACTGTCTACATAAGGTATTCTGGAATTACAGATACGTGTTCCCTCCTTCCCTCCCTGTCTTGAGTGCTTAATGGCAGGGGAAAGTATTGACACTGAGAAACTGATGGGATACTTAAACACGAAATCATAAAGCAGCCACAACAAAAAACAAAGCCATTTTCTCCAGGATGACAGGCATGAAGAGGAGGATGGGCTATGGCTGGAGTGTACAATCATCCCAAAGTAAACTACTTGCCTCTAAATCCACTTGTGAAGAATCATGGAATCATTATGGTTGGAAAAGACCTCTAAGATGCTTGTGAAGAATTATGTATTTAAGGGGGGAAAGTGAAGCTGAATTTAGAACTGAACAATTTTTTTTTGGCATTTAGTCACAACTGAGAAAAGCCGGTTTTATCTCAAATTCAGAGCTAAGCAGAATAAAGGCTACAGGGAAAAAATTAAATCACCCTGACCTTTCTAAAGCCACTAGAAAAGCTGCTGCAACATAATGCATTACATATTCTGCACTAAATAGGGTGCAAAGAGAACACAGCCATGTAAATATGCAACAGAAGAGAAATAATCATATTCATCATTTATTTATTGAACCTACATGGACCCCTCACTGCACTATCTGAGGCCACCCCAAGCATAAAGGAATTAAACAGCACAAAATGCCAGGCAGGAAAAGCAGAATTTATAGGTGCTTCACAAATGGGGTAATGAGGCAGAGAAAATAGAAGGTCTCTGTGGACAGACTGAGCCTAAAGCAGAGACAAAGTCAAGCCTGTGTCCCCTGAGCCAACACATTTGAGTGTAGGATTATTATTCCCTTCATGTGTTTCATCAGTGCCCATGCCCAGGAGGAGCTCCCTGCCCAAACGTGTCCCAGCCTTTCCATGAAGCAAAAGGCTTTCCAGAGCTTTCTGCAATTCCACAGGAACACCCTGAGGATCAGCAGCTCCCATGATGGCACATGTCACTGTGGTGCCCCACTGCAGTGTGACAGGACAGACCCTCAGCCCAGGACACCACCCCAGGGTGCTCCAGCCGTGCTCCCCAGGGAGGAATGTTCACATCCAAGGTCTGCATCTACAGCTCAGAGCCAGCAAATTGCTGCTTTGCCTGTACCCAACACCCCCACACCTCTGGGGCACAACAGGCACCTTCCAGCACGGGCTGGGGAGGGCTTTGAACTCAACCTCACCCTGTCCTACAGCAGCCAGCTCAGCCTGCAGCCACAGCAGCCTGCACAGACATGGTGGAACCCTGCAAGCTGAGAACTTCAGCCTTTCTGTGCTGACAGGCACTGACCCCCAAGAAAACACTGCAGTGACCTAAGGCCGTGGAACAGCTTCCAAAATTGAGTGACAGCACTGGGATTGTGGGTGTGTGGTTTGAATAAAAGTGTGTGATATCACAAGGTGGAAAACTTTAAGGTTTAAGAAACCCACACTTACACACCCCAGAGGCTGTGGGGCTTTGAAGTCGCCTTGTAATTGATTTTCATCACTTTCTCCAGAACCATGAGTCCATCCCATGTGGATGGTGAGCACACCTACCTTGGCCCCCACAGCTGCACTGACCTGAATGCCCTGCTCAGGGACAAAGGCAACCACAGGGTTAAAGTCACCTATTGTTCCTGGCCTCTGCAAACAATACAAACCTACTTAGCTGAGCTAATGTCTTATGCACACTTATTTCCATGAAGCAAATCCAGTGTGTAATTCCAGCATTAGTCCAGAAACTAAGAAGCTTTCTGTTTTCAGCAAAATTAATTTTCATTTCAAAGTTTAGTTAGGCCTTAGAAGTTAATCAAAACACAGGATTTCATAGTTTCACAGACACTTCTTATAAGCAGAGAGATCACCAAAGTAAAATACATCCAATTGCAAAGCTGAGAGAGGATTCTTTAGCATCTTCTTTCTATTCAAATAGATGAGGAGCAAAGAAGAGGAAAGGAGGAGTTAATACTAACGTGCAGGTTCATCACTGACACTGCAGTCCTTATGGGAGAAGTTTTACAGGCCATGAGACTTGTAAAGATCTACAAAAATAAAGAAAAGATCCATTTTTAATGCTTCTGTAGGCATTAATTCTAGAGACATTAGACAATAATGAGAAAATCAAAGGAGGCTCCTCCAGAGCACCAACATGTGTATGTATCCAAACTTTCAGGAGGGAGAAGGGAAAGAACCAAAGCTGGATTTATCTCATACTAGGTATGATCCAAGAAATACCACAGTTGGTTAAAATAAAAATGTCTCAGGTTCAATGTTAAAGTTAGCACACTCATAAATATTAAGGATCTGCTCTTTTTTTTTGGTGTATCCTTCTATAATCAAAACCTCAACTTTTAAAAGAATAACACAGCCATGAGCACATGTCTTCTATTCCCTTAAACATTTCCCAGTACTACTAGAAAGAACTGGGATACTCTGCCTAGATTTTTAAAAAGTATCAATGTGTTTTTCTACATACCCAAAGTAACTGAATCACTACCTAAAATCCTATTCCAAACAAAGAAATAATTAATGCTCAAGTGACCAGGGAGGCTGCTGGGAGCAAGACAGGACCATCAGTATTTGGGACCACAGGCTCTGTGCTCAAGAGGTGGCAGTTTATGAAGGGTTATTCAAGCAGACAGAGAGGACAGTGTAGCAATCCAAATATTACAGATGGGATTTTCACAAGGATGGGTGTCGTTCTTGGAGTTCTCTTCCTAAAGTGCTCACACGCTTTTAAACATCCCATCCCAAACAGTGATAAAATAAATATTGAATTGAGTGAAGAGAGTGGAAAAAATTAATGGAAAAAATAAGCATCTATTCTCCAGTCACTTCCTGATGTCCTACAGGTCATTTCTTCGGTGAAATTCACATTTATTGGCCTAAAACTCCCCAAAGAGCAGATCTGGCAGTGGAAGGAGCCAACTCACCAGGGAGCTCAGCCATGCTCCACCACAGCAAATAATGTTCCTTTGCTTGAAAGGTTTCCCTGGAGGCTGCAAAGGACCCTGCTCGTTTCAGGCTGCAAACACTGTAAGGATTTTGGGAAAGGCCCTTCCCTCACTGCTGAGGCTGTGGGCTGCACACCCCTCCACAAAGCATCTTCCTCTGCATGAAGGTGCCTGCTTTCTGAGATGCTCAAGACCTTAATGGCAGGTTACACGAGGTTACTGAACGATTTTCCACCCTCCTCCAGCTGGCTCAATTCTTCATCAAGGGGATAAAGCTCCCTTGGCCCAAAGCAGGGCTCGGTGAGTTGTGCTCTGTGCAAGGCACAGCTCTGCTGCCTCACCGTGTGCCTGGAAATCAAAGGTACAAATGCACACTGCACGGAATGGCTTACATTAGTGCCATTAATTCCTACTTTCAGCATAATCCTTCATCTGGGAGTTATTCCAAAACATAGGAGTTAATGACACTAATATAAACCATCCCAATGTAGCATGTGTTTCTTTAGCTTTTATTCCCATGACTAAATGTCTTTTTAATGCACTTTTATTTACCGTGATGGAAATAGTTTTTCCTGCTTTACTCCATCAGAAGTCTGGCTCTGTCACATTAACCCTTTCCTGGGCAAAGCTCTGTAGATGCATTTCCCATTATGACTCCCAAATGAAAACCTTCTGCTGACATTCCAGCAGAGCGCTTTCAAGAGCCGAGAGCCCTGATGGAAACCCTGCACTGAGGGATGGTGCTGGCCTCAGCAGGCTGGGCAATCTCCTGGTGCCACAGGGCCCAGGGCACTGAAATGCTTTGGGATCAAGGCACAGAGCTGCTCTGCCCCCCTGGTGCACAAAGCCCTTGGTCCTGTCCCCTGGTGACACTCCCACCCAGCTGATGAGAAGCAGTGCCTCTGGATTTTCTCAGAGGTGTGAAATACAGGCAGAGGGGGGAGGTGGATTAGAGGGATGGAGAAAAATACTGCTACTCCCCAAAGAAGGTATGGAGAAATTCCTGGTGAAAAAAATGGCCTTACGCTGTAGAAAGTGGAGGAGGAAGGAAAAAGCACATAAAAAGAGTAATGAAAGGAAAGCAAAGTACATTATTTCGTCTCCATTTTGCTTTCCCTTCACTCCATAGTTGCCCCAAAAGCAAAGCCTATCCTGTTCTTGGCCTTCTAAGTTGGAGTAACATTAATGTTCACAAAATTTTCCTTTCCTTTTTTTTTTTTTTTTTTTTTCCCAAATTACAACTTTTAGAATTAGGGTTAACATTTCTAATCCCTTTGTATTTTCTCATATCCTTCCTCACTGGTGCTGAACACAGGGCAGGTGACAAAGAGCAGGTAGGAGAGGATGGACTGTAAAAAGGCTGAGAAGTAAAAGAAAAGCAATTTGCCTCTGAACAGTACACTAAGAAACAAAGTTTAAACACTCTGAAATGTTCAGTTCTCTCTTCCAGTTTACCTAATGCTGCTCAGTACGTAATCTCCTTTTTAAAGCCTTTAAAAGGAAATATAGAGAGCCATCCTTCAACAATCCTTGGGGATTTTCTTGATTGTATCCACGAAGGAAATACCTTCCTGCAGTGCCACTGCACTGCATTAACCCAGCAATTCAGCAGCCAGCACTTCTCCAGAGTTACACAGTATATAAATACAGGGCATATGAGCAGCATAAACATGGGACACTTGCCAAAACATAATTCTGTTTCGTAAATCTGAGACTGTATCTGAGATGTTCAAAGAGTCATAAATAATACAGGGGGAGCAGCTGCCCCCAGAAGTCAACAGGCTCAGGCCTAATAGATGGATTTCAATAAATTCAGGCTAAACCCTTACCACAGAAGATGTCTATTGATACCTTCTGCTAAGACTTCAAAAAGCACAAAAGTGTTTTGAGGCTCTCACTTTTTATTGTTGAAGAGATCCATTTCAAAAAATTTCTCTATTAAGTAAATTCCTCCATCTGATTAGTTTCTTACAGTAAAGATCATTTACCCCTGGGTTTAGATTTGAAGCATAAGAGGTTGAGCCTGAGATTTTTGTGGGGAACGGGGAGATTCAGGACAAGTAAGTTTTTAATTTAAAGAGAAAATGTTTTGAGTATTAACTGGTTGATCTGAAGGTTCAACGACGAGCGCCGTAGGCAAAGAGCTTGTTCTTTGGCACGGACACCCCTGAGGGGAGGGGAACTCAGAGGGAGGGCAGGAATGCAAACCTCTAAACATCACAGATCTGTCACCACAACAACCAGAAAATCAGTTAGCATCAGTATGATTTTAATTTTGGCAGCGAGATAATAAAGCCACAGTGAGGGTGAACATAGTGAATTCTGACAGAAAATGAGAGGAAGAAAGAAAAAAGATGTGAAAGTAAATCTAGTTCTTCTAGAAAAGCAATCTTGGCTACAGAAGTTGATGATAAAAACATGCATTTCTACTCAAGTGGTTTTCTCTTACCCATTAGAAGTTAAAATGGAACCTGCTCAAAAGAAACAGACCTTGTTAAGGACATGCCATCATGAACATTCACATGCATTCAGCTTCAGCAAAGTCCCCCTGGTTTGGAGAGGGCTCTGGAGCTCCAAGATCTGTCCCTCATTCAAGGCAAGCCTGGCACAAGGGTGGGGCAGGGATTCCTCACCCATAGGGCCAGGCCTGTGCTGGCAGCTCTTTGTGCCAGCAGAAGCACCAGTGAAAACAGGTTTGAATTATTCCAGCACAAGATATTCTCTCTCCTTCCAGCCCTTGCCCCCCAGTTTCCAAGGATCACTGCAGCTCCAACACTACAGGAGCTGTGTGGGGCACTGCGTGAGCTGCCTCTGCCTGCAGTGGGCAAAACCAAAACCAGCTTGATAACTGAGAGAGCTGCCAGCACAGAACACAATCTGCAAATATCCAGGCCATATTTTTAATGATTTTTTTTTTAATGCCATGAAAGGAGGATGAAGGATTTAAACCCACCATGAAGTGCAGTTTATTTAAACTTGGGCAGTGCAGCAATGCTTGAGATGCTGCAGCTCCCTTTTGGTGAGTGCAAAATGACTTTCTGACTCCTTCTGACCACCAGTCAAATTGTTCTAGCTCTCCTGCTGTTGCAATTTGAGAGTTTGCAGTGCTTCCTTTCCAAGATCCATTTGGGAGCAATACAAATGGTGACCTTCTTTGGAAGGAAGATGCAGCCTGTAACAAAGGTCTCATTAACCTCCAGAGGGGACACATGCTCACAAGCCTCTGTGAGACACTGGAAATCTCTCCCTTCAAAATTAACAAAGAACCTTGTGATGTTGAGGAGTGAATTACACTTCCCGGACTCTTGGGATCACAGTTCTGGACTTCTCAGAATGAAAAACTTTTCAAGAGAACAAATGAAAAGGCTCAATCCAAACTCACGCAAGCACTTTCTTTTCAGGGCCAAGCACATTAGAATCAAGACTGTATTTGCCTGCTAAGGACCAGGAGTCACTTGAAAGAGGAAAAGGAGCAGATTGGGAGCTTGGAATACCACATGCATGGGTAAGAAATATTCTTTTGATTTCACCCCCAGCTCGGTATTTCATCTGGAGAGTGCACTCCCAGCAGCACTATACAGCTTTTACACTACCCAAGTGTCATACTAGGTAAGTATGGATCCTTAAAGCAACCAGAAAATGGAGATTTATGAGCCTGCTACTACTTCAAATCACACATTCAACCCTTGATCAAGCAGTATGGACTCAGCCTTGAAGAAGTAGAAATCTTGGCTGTATTCTCTTCCCAGGCACAACTCCGCCCAGGGAACTATTACCTCCATAGCTGTGTGTCTTTAAATCCCTCCCATTACCTGTCCCCTCTCCCCACATCTTCTCCAAAGTGCCCCCTGACCTGGCAGTGGGGTGTGGTGCACCTGTGTGACACAGTGTGGGAACTGCCCCCTTCCCTGGGCTTGTTTTGTGTCACCTGTCTCTCTGTGGCAGCACTCACAGTACCAGGTTTCCTTGCAGACACTCAGGGAAGCACAGCACCTGCTCCCAAGGCCCTTGGAATCAAAAGGCAGACGGGCACCCAGGCAGAAAACAGAGAAAAGTTAGGAGGGAGAAACGAGGGTGGTAGAACGGAAAGCGGTCATTGTCTTCTCCCTTTTGTCACTGACCCCCCTTTAGAGACAAGATAAAAAGCAGCCAGTGAAAAGCTTTACTATTCATTTTCCTTGGTACTCAGATCAAAAGCAACCAGTTGGGGTTTTTTCCTAAAAAGACATACCATAACCTTTACAAAAAAAAATTTTTAAAAAAGGAGATGGGATTGCTTTAGGCTTCTCGAGGATTTCCTGCAGGAAGCGCCCTGGAAAATGACGGAGATGACAACATGTGCTTTTCAAAATATAATGTCTCCATGGATGTTGAGATTGTACACACCACACTCATATTCTTAAAATAGATGACTAAAAAACTAAACTTTAAAAAAAAAAAAAAAAGTAAATAGAACCAGAAATTCCTGCAGTGTTTTCTCCAGCAAGCAGTAAGTGCACAGTCTATCTTTCTTAAGTGCAATACACTCCACTATCAATTTGTGCACTGGACCATTTTTCCTGAAAGTAATATCCCCAAACATAATACAGGGTTTATTTAGCTCTACAATTGCATTACCAGTGTTTCAGAGTTTAAAACAAAATGAAGACAAATCAAAAGACCTTGGTAAAAGAGGGAAAAAAGTGTATTGCATCAGGTTCAGGAAAGCTATGAGAGGCAGAGAGCCCAAGGGACCAGGATTTGTATCCAAAGAGACAACACAGAGAAGGACCAAACAAAAGGCTGACCAAGATGTGCAGGGAGCAGTCTGAAGCTTCTATTACTCTGAGAACACATGGACTTCTTGCTCTCCATATGGCAGCTCTGCTTTCCCAAGAACTCTACCTGTTGGCAGATGAGAGATCCTGCTGTTTTCATCTGAGGCAGGCAGGGAGTGGAGCTGCATCCTCAGGCTCAGGAGCACGGGGATGGTTTGATGCAGAGCAGGGACCACTGTGGAACTCTTAAAGGTGTTGGCTTGATCAAAGCTTCCCTCACCGAAGAGAAATCTCCATTTTACACATGGGAAAAACTGAGACTCATAAAGCAAATTAGAATCAGGTTTGGAGTTTTGAGCTAAGCCTCCAGGATGTGTTTTATGGATAAAATCTGTAGCCATCCTGTGCTTCAGTTTGATTGTCTACAGGGCTACAAATATCACAGCCTGAATTTTCACCACTGGTTAGCATAATTTACACTTCCATTGAAAAGGGAGGTGAAATACAATGAGCAATTCTTTTAAATGAAATATGAACAGCAGGGCTGACTGCTTTCTTACACCACCAAAACTGAGTGCACTCAGGAATGCTCCAACAGAAACTACCAATAATGCTAATAATAATAATCCAGAGATTCTGTGCACAAACTGTCTAGAGCCCAAAATAACCCAAAGGCATGTTGAAACTGTCAAGTTACAGCAAGTTTATTGTTTTTGCATTGCATGTCTTACAAGGCAATTTTACTTGCGAAATACGCTAAATTCCACTTTTAATTTATGTATGACCAAACATCCCTTATAAAGTTTTAAGAATGTCTCCTTCTAATTATGGACCTATCTTCAGCTCATTTACAAAATTTGCTTATAGGTCTGTACAGGTTTAAATCCATTATTATTGCAAGGATTATGTTCACCTGGAGGGCAGGTTTGCTTCTTCACAAAGCAAACCTCCATGTAATTAAAGAACAGCTATTTCATTCCTGCCTAACGTGGCTGCACCAGGCATCAGATACACAAGTGTTAGTACACACCAGGAATTGATGGAGCTGGTGAAAAATAGCATCTGGCATAGGAGACTGCAGCCCTACAATGCAATTAGACTTATTAACGATGTTTCCCCACAGAGATGCCAGCTAGGGTGATGCTCTCTGTCATCCAAGCACCCTGGCCTTCATGTGACACACATCCTTCTACAAATCCAAATGACAGCTCCATGACAGCATGGAAAGCTCCTTTCTCGGCTTTGAGCCTGCATTTCTACTCATCAACCACAGTAACAAACGTACTTGAAACAGAATCCATTTGCAAACTGCCCCCACAGAACCAGAGAATGTCCTGAGTGGGAAAGGTCCCTTAAGGATCATGGAGTCCAGCCCCTGGCCCTGCACAGGACATCACCCAGAGTCACACCCTGGGCCTGCAGGCATTGTCCAAAGGCTCCTGGAGCCCTGACAGCCTCAGGGCCATGCTCATTCCCTGGGGAGCCTGGGCAGTGCCAGCACCCTCTGGGGGAAGAACCTTTCCCAAAACCCAACCTGACCCCGCCCTGGCACAGCTCCAGCCCTTTCCTGGGTGCTGTCCCTGGTCAGGAGAGTGAGGAGATCTGTACCTGCCCTGCCCTGCCCCTCGTGAGGATGGTGAAGACCACAAGGAGGTTGTACCTCAGCCTCCTCTTCTCCAGCTGAACATTCCAAGAGCCCTCAGCTGCTCCTCACATGGCTTCCCTTCCCCACCCTTCCCTACTCTCATGGCCTCCTTTGGACACTCCCTAATGGCTTCATGTCCTTTTGACACTGTGGTGCCCAAAGTGCCCCAGCTCTGGAGGTGAGGCTGCCCCAGCCCAGAGCAGAGCAGGACAATCCCCTCCCTGGTGTCCCCAGGACAGGGATGTCCCTCCTGGCTCCAGGGCACTGCTGGCTCAGATCCCACTGGCCATGGACCAGGACCCCCAGGTTCCTTTCTGTTGCACTGTTGGGTGAATCTTTTCAAATAAATCATGACACCCAGGAAACATCCTGCATGTCAGCTCAGAAAGCTGGCCAGCAATGTGGAAAACTACAGAGAATCATAAGATGTTTGGGGTTGGAAGGGACCTTCAAGATCATCTACCTTCAAATCCCTGTTATGGACAGGGACACCTTCCACTAGAGCAGTTGTTCAAAGCCCAATTCCAAGAGATGTCCTCCTGTTATCCCTGATCTGTTGAGATTTTCAAAGATCATCAGGTAAAGTGCATTTTAACTCTGAGCAGACCCACCACAACCACTGCACACCCTTGCTGCACCACACTGTACATCTCTCATCCTCTCAGCAGCGTCAGCTGAAAATGCACCGAGTGATGTCAATGGCTGAGCAGGCTTGGCATCGGGTCCAGCCCTCTGGAGCAGCACAGGGGCTGCACACAGCCCTGGCCAGCTGGCACAGGCTGCTCCCAGTCAGCCTTCCCTAAAACTCCCGGGGCTGGAGCAGCACAAAGGCAGCCGCGGGAAAGAGGCTCCAAATGAGCTCCACGGTGTGCACAGGGCACAGGCACTGCCTGCCAGGCAAACTGCCCCTCGGGCATGGGAACAGGGCAGGGAGCTCCACAGCTGGGCAGGGACGGCTGGACATGGCCAGGGAGCACCAGAGCTGGGCAGGGAGAGCTGGAGATGAGCAGGGAGCACCAGAGCTGGGCAGGGAGAGCTGGAGATGAGCAGGGAGCACCAGAGCTGGGCAGGGAGAGCTGGAGATGAGCAGGGAGCACCAGAGCTGGGTAGAGAGCACCAGAACTGGGCAGGGAGCATCAGAAATGGGCAGGGAGCACCAGAACCAGGCAAGGAGCTCCAGAACCAGGCAGGGAGCACCAGAGCTGGGCAGGGAGAGCTGGAGATGAGCAGGGAGCACCAGAGCTGGGCAGGGAGAGCTGGAGATGGACACGGAGCACCAGAACAGGGCAGAGAGCACCAGAACAGGACAGGGAGCACCAGAGCTGGGCAGGGAGCACCAGAGCTGGGCAGGGAGCATCAGAACAGGGCAGAGAGCACCAGAACCAGGCAAGGAGCTCCAGAACAAGGCAGGGAGCACCAGAGCCAGGCAGGGAGCACCAGAGCTGGGCAAGGAGCACCAGAACCGGGCAGGGAGCACCAGAACCGGGCAGGGAGCACCAGAGCCAGACAGCCATGGGGAACCCAGCAGAGCAGCAGGAGCGGCTGTCTGGCCACAGCCACCGTGCCAATGATTTCTGTCCATGCTGACAGCATGCAAGAGAGCACCAGCAAGCCTTGCTGGGAGCATATCTAATCCAAATGGCAGTGTGGAAGTCTGGAAGCCTATCTGGCAATTTTATATCCAGACATTAGGCATGATGAAAGCGTGGTGGAAGGACAACGTGAGAGAAAACATGCCAGATTTTGCAAGTGTGGACATGGCCTTAAATTTGTTTTGGCCAGGAAAAAACAAACTGTCACCCTTCTAATAAGCCCTGCTCAAAGCACATCCTTTTGGAAAATGAGCTGGCCAGACATTTATCTCGGCCAGGGCAGAGATGACTTTATTTTTGATGGAAGTTGGCAGGAAGGAAGCCAAGGAGGCTGAGCTGCTACGTGTTTGCAATGAGAGAAGTGGCTGTGAATGTCCATCTTACACCCTCTTCCACAGTCCGTCAGAGGGGGAATGCTGCCTCAGTCATCTGCACACCAGGACACAGACACACTTTCCCACGCTACACCTCAAAGCCTAATAGATCATTTTTACCCAAAAATTGTTTCCCAGAGCCTGGAAGATCTCAGAACTTTGGAGCAATTAAAATTCACTCCATTTCCTTCACCTGTTCTGTTGTGTTGTCCAAAAAAGTCTGTGCAGTTTATTCAGTGTGGCTTACTTGCCTTAAACACGGGAAGAAGCTGTACAAACAAATCCTTCTAAGGAAATCTATGGGCTTTAAAAGACTGGACTACACTAACCTCTGGAAGGGAACACTGATAGCTGTAAACTCTTACACTTTGAAAGTAATTAAGACTGAGTAAATGAAAAATGCTCCAAGAGCTCAGTACTCCCAGCAGCCAGGCCTTGTTTTTGGCATGAATTCTCCCTTTTTTCAGTGCGCTGTGAGGAACTGAGGGGCTGGAGGGGTTGCAGAGGAGGTGGGGGCTGCTGTCAGCACGTTGGTGCAGATCAGGGACCCTCCATGGGAGAAATCCCTGCTGGAGCTGCTGCTGTGCCCCGGCACGGGCGGCCAGGCTGCCTGACCCACCTCCCTCCCCACCACGTGCCCATCAATCTGCTCCCCCTCCGCCGTGGTTCTGGGGATTGACTGATTATATTTATCACACTTGTAGTTCACAGGGCAATGGTTTAAATTTCATTCAATACACTCCATCTGGGAGCGCTTTTAAAACACACCCACAAGCACATTTCTCCCTCTCACCCCGCACCCCCGCAGCGATCAGCCATCTGTACTCTGGAAACAAATCCTAAAAAATTATTCTAAATTAAAAACTCATTTTAAAAGAAAAGTAGTATTAAACTGTTTTATAAACATAATAAACCACAGTAAGCCTTGGTTGCAATAAATATCCAACTCTTGCCTACAGCTATTAGAATCCACAAGCGTATTTTTAAGTTTGCTAGCAAACAGTATATTTATTCTGACCATGATTTGTCTTCTGTGGTTTAATGCTCTCTCATGTTTCTTTCATATGTTTACAGAGGTGGGGGGAGAGAAGAGAGAGAGAAAGCAGGCTGTCCTGAAATCTGTTACAGACTCCTGCAAGCCCTGGTGGCTCTTGAAGGACTGCCACTTCTGCACCAGGGCTGGCTCGGTGTGGGGACAGCGGTGTCATCAAGACATGCACTGTCCTGTCCCTGCCTCAGCTACCTTTGGTTACATGTGGTCAAACTGGTCACAGAAAAAAAAAAAAAAACCAAAACAAAAAACCCCCCAAACAAATAAAAGGAGAACAAGAGCAAGTTATAGCCCATAATGCAGAGAGGCACCACAGTGGCAATCTGCTGCCTGTAGCAGAGGTGCCTATGCACAAAAATAAGGGTATTGGTGGGAGGATGAAAGAAGGTAAGATGAGGGGCAGACATGGTAAAGGAATTAACATTAAATAATAGGGTCATGTGTGGGGTAGAGGTGGTTTAGCCATGTGGCCCTGAGATAACATCCATGTGCTAGTCTGTAACGCCAAAGAAATCAAGATGCTAATCATTTCTGTTGTATGGGAGAAAATATCATATTTAGACAATCTCAAAGGACTTACAATGCAGTAGACCTGTTGGTTCACCAGAAAATGCTGCTCACTGCTGGTAAGGAAAAAGCTGCTGTTTCCCCCAGGCTAATGGGAGCTGGGCAGAACGTGGGGCACCGTATGGGGCAGAGCCTCAGCCCCCCTGGGCAGGGGTCAGCAGGGAGCTCCCCCAGCTCAGAGCCCTCACAGGAGCCCCTGCAGCAGCCCAGGGCTGGAGGGTGTGGAACCATCCCAGCCAGTGTGTGGGGAGGTGCCTCCATCCTGGCCCCAGCCCCCATGGAGCCATGCCCACTGCAGCCCTGTGGATTTATGTCAGAACACTCTGCATGTGGCCATGCAATGACTTCAGAGGAGAAGTACACTTGATTTTTATCAGATGTTTGAGGCTATGGTTTTATAAACTGATGGAACACATGTCAGCAAAAGCCCCTAAGCAGTCCTGCTGCCTTCAGAAGTTACTGGCAGATGTATTGCTTTCAGAGACCTTATGTGGAAAACCTGTGCTCCACCTCGTGCTTCGTGCCCCCTGAAATCACCAGATTTTTATTAGATTCAATTATTACTAATTATCTTTTGAGATGTGATCTGACCAAAACTAAGCAGGTCCACTCAAAGGTCTCCAAAGAGGAGGACACCTTCCATGAAAGGACTGCGACAAGGTTTGAGGGATTAGGTACTTCCAAAGTTTCTTCACATGCATTAAAAAAATAATCAATGCAATCAGGTTAACTACAAAGCTATTCCTTCCCATTTTCAAGACAATTATATCTCATGATGTGTGAGTAACTAACACAAGTTAGGTTTTAATGACTGGAATTTATAATGCTACCCAAGAAAATGAGGAAAGGGAAAGTGATGGAGGGCAAAGTCCTAAGCAAAGCTCCCACACTAAAGAATTTATAAGCAAGAAGAACAGACATTCTCTTTGGGAATTACTCAAAGCAACACAGCAAAGAATTATAGCACATAAACTAAGGTTACATAAACAGTCTAATAAAATCCTGAGACTGATTTATGGAGCAGAGACATCTTGTACTGTACTTCCATGGACAGCAGTTTCTGCTCAGAACAGCAGCTATGTTGTAATTAGTGAAAACCAACAGAGCATCCCATCTAAGAGGGGACAATAATAACAGCCAAACATACAAATAAATAAATAGCCCAAAACAACAAAACTAGTCAAACCCTTCTTCCTATAGGCAGATATATAAAGTAATGGCTGGAAATCTTTGATCTTCCCTGAAATAACCTCTGTAAACATGTAAAAACACGGATTTATCTAATTTTCGATGCAAAATTTTCATGCTCTGGAAGTGGTGACCTGTAAAATTAAACACAGGGCAGAAAGGATGCCCCAGGAGCCACAGCTCAGTGTGTCACATGGGATGGAACACATTTTCCCAGTCCCAGGGCTGGTATCTGCTTTGCACACATTTTTATCATAGAATATTGAGTTAGGAGGAACCCACAAGGATCATCAAGTCCAACTGCTCAGTGAATGGCCCATAGAGGAATCAAACCCCACCTTGGTGTTTTCAGCACCAGGCTCTAACCAACTACTTTATTGAGGTTTGTGATAAAGCTGGCTTTGTTGCCAAGGCCAGAGACAACATCATCTCAGTGTGCAAAGCCAAAAGAACACCAGCATTCCCTCCCTGTCCAGCAGCCCAGCCTTCCCAGCCCTCTGTGCCTTCACTTTGCTCTGCTCAGCAGCCACTCCAGCCAAGTTCCTGACACATTTCACTGTCCCCCTGTCCTGCCCAGCCCAGGGAGTCCCTTACGCAATGTCCCACAGTTCTGGCCAGCAGCCTCTCAGGGAGAGGGGCTGGGAGGATGGCAATGCACCGAGTGTCCCTGCAGTTTGTGTGACAGGATTCACATCTTCCCATGCTGTCCAGGCTCTTATGTAGTTTAAATATAAGCC
The DNA here is from genome assembly GCA_013400435.1 of Pycnonotus jocosus. Lineage (NCBI taxonomy): Eukaryota > Metazoa > Chordata > Aves > Passeriformes > Pycnonotidae > Pycnonotus > Pycnonotus jocosus. Next base: position 55,185 of record VWYP01009329.1, read on the forward strand.
TTATTCATGCAGATGAAGTACAACCAATGCCACAGTCTTAACTGATGGCTCATTTAGGTTGTAGCTACTATTTTTCTCCCCTCCATGACACAGAGAGATGAAACTGGTAGTGGTGGAAGTTGTCATCACTTTTTAATTGTCTCAGGTGACTGAGACACTACAATGGGTCTGATGCACAAGGGGATGGGAGTGACAAAACAAAGGTGGGTCAAGAACACAGAGGGGTTCCCCTTGTCCACTGTGGATTAAAGAAACCAGATATGCTCTGGAGGAACGGGTCCCAAGAGGGCTTCCCAGAGGGGTTGGTGTTACCGATCCAGGAGCAGAAGGACAAAAGCAGCTGAATTTGTGCAGCCAAGAGGTCACTGAGGCCTGGCAGGGCCCACCTGCCACCACCAGCTCCCTCCAGAGCCAGCAGCCTGTACAAGCTTTCTTGAAGCCTCACGAAGAACAGGGCTGCGACAGAGTGCTGAGGCCCCTTTAAAACAGATTCTCCCAGAGAAACTTCCAGAAGGAGAGGGCTTGAAACAGAACTAAAGAGTGCCATCTGCTGCAGAGAGCTGGAGCAGCCTGGGGCCGGGCGAGCGAGCGGCCAGGCAGCGGCAGCGCCCGAGCTGGCACCGAGCTGGGGCACGGGAAAGGCTCCAGGGGTGTCATGGAGAGAGGGCTGAAGGTTAATGTGGGGTCACTGCTCCCTGTGCGCTGTCTCCAGGGTCTGCAGGCCCGTGGGGTCTGGGATGCGCCCTGCCCTGCAGGAGGATGCTGTGCAGGGATGCTGGGGCACCGAGCCGTGCCCTGATGCACCTGGAGCTGCCAGCAGCCTCGCTGGAGCAAAGCAGGGATGGACAAAACTCCGCAGCTTCATCTCCTGAGCGCAATCTGCTCGTGTTGTCTTTTACTCCAGCTCACAGCGTGACACCTCAGGGGCCGCTCGCTGAAGAGAGACTTGAAGAGTAAGGTTTGAACTTCAGAGGGTTTCCATAGCTTGCAGGGAAAAAGTCTCAAGTCCAGCAGAGCTCAGAGCAAAGGCAGCCATCTGGGACAGCCCCAGGCTGTGCTGGCTCAGGGCACAGGGACAGGCTCAGTGAGGAGCCCCAGGGCAGGCACAGCCCTGGCACAGCGGCCTCGTCACCGCGCTCACACCTGCAGCTGGCACCAGCGCTCCCCTTCCCTCTGGGCCCCTGCAGGGTGTGAGAGCACCCCCCGAAAAGGCTCCACAACCCAGGCCGGCCCTGGCACAGCCCTTCCCGAGCCTGCCCTGCTTCCAGGTGCCTTTTGTCCCTGCGAGTGCCGGAGCGGAGCGCGGCGAGCGCCGCCCGCCCTGGTTCGCAGCCTGCAGATGGTGCTACCGACCAGCTTTTCCCTGATCCCAAACTTCAGGGAAAACCCCAGGAAAAACCCCGTGTGCCGGCAGCACGGCTCCCACCGAGGGGCTCACTGCCGTGCCAGGTGTCCTTGGGACACGGTGACACCTCCCTGCAGCACCCCGTGCCCTGGCTGCAATGGGCCGGAGGAACTAAGCGGGTTTTTGGAAAGCCGCTTTACAGCGGCACGATGGCAGCTGCCTCGCTGGAGCTGCAGAGCAAATGATCCTGGTGCTTGCAGGCACTGCCCTGGCACATGGAGATCACCCCAGGAGGGCTCAGGGGGACACCCAGGGTCCCTGTCCTGCCCTGACCCCTGGCCGCTCTGTCCCTCTCCATCCCTCCCGCCGGGAAGCTCGGGCAGCACAAGTGAAGGTGCTCACAGCTGACCCACAGCTCTCTGTATTGTGCCCATCCCTTTTAGGAATCGGGTTTAATCCTATTAAACCCATGGGGCTTTTGTAACTCTCTCCAAGATAGGAGTGCATCCATTTCTTCCCCATCAGCGCAACTTTTTATTTATTTTTTTTTAATTAATTGAACTCACAACCCAAAATGTATTATAGGCAAAACAGGTGCCAAAAAAATTCCACAAACAACAAAAATGCCCCTCTTGGGTTACAAATTTCAAAGCTGAGTCATGATCAGATCACCACTCCGATGTTCACAAGTAGAAAGAAAAAAGCAGATTTCTACTCTAAGGGAAGAAAATTCTTCAAATTTCCAGCACTTAAAACATTATATTTAGGTGAAAATCCTCCACCATTTTATTTAAAATAACTTTTCCTGAAGTATATAACAAAATGTAGGTTCCTTGAGTGCAGCTGGAATACCTTTACAGCAGCAGCCAACACAGTGGGTTCCCCAGAAGCAAAGGAAATCACTGTGTTCCAAAATCCTCTTAAAACTAACGACAGCTGAAGAAGCTGAGCTGCCTTAATAAACTGGGCTGGTTTTATGGCTTTATCCTTCGAGATGCCAAGTATTCCTGCTCCAGTTCAGCAGAATCCTTCAGGACAAGCTTAACTTTAAATACAGGGAGAGTTTTGTTGAAGTTAATGGTGCTGCCCAGATTAAGATTAAGCACATGCTTAAGTACTTTGCTAGGCCTGGACCCACACTTACAAAGACCAAGCTCTTAAATTTTAGAGCCTGAGTGTATGTTTAACTGTTTATGTTGAGCCTGTCAAACTTCTGGCTTCTGATTATTCCTGCAAGAGAAGTATTACATCAGACATAAAATCCTGAATAATTACTGGTTTGGAAAATCTAAAGACAGGATAACTGGAAGTAGACACCTGTTAAGAGTAAACAGGAATCTAATAAAAAGACTTTTAACAAAATCCCTATGGAAGTTTTATAAATAAAAGAAGTTCTGACTCTCAATGTTCACAGGAGGAGAGGGGCATCCAGAGCTTTGGTAAACTCCTGCTCTAACAGGAGCTGGGCTCAGTAACCCAAGGGCAAAGGGAAAACCTCAGGGAAAGGCAGAGGCCCGGAGCACCAGGGCAGTGCTGATTGTCCCAGGAGGGCAGGTTCACACTACCAGAGAATCACAGAATCATCAAGGTTGGGAAAGCCCTCCAAGAGCAGTGAGTCCAACCACTCCCCTGCACTGCCAAGGCCACCCTGACCCATGTCCCCAGGTGCCACATCCACACATCTGTTAAACCCCTCCAGGGATGGGGACTCCCCCACTGCCATGGGCAGCTGTGCCGGGGCTGGACAGCCCATTCCATTCAGGAATTTTCCCTAATGTCCAACCTAAACCCACTCTGACTCAGCTTGAGACCATTTCCTCCTACCCTGTCAATTTGTTACCTGAGAACTTTCCTCCTCCTTCATCTCATCCTTCCATCCTTCTCCTCCCTCTGCACCAAGATTGCTTTTTTTGCTTTTCTCTTACAACCTGTTTTAAAGCTTTGAGGAAAACAGTCCAGTAAAAGAAGTTTATGTAATATTTCATATAATAGACCTAAAAATGTGAGAGAAACTCTCATGAAATGCTGAAAACCCACTAAATTGCTGTAAAGCAACCAGGACCAAGTGAGATACTATGGGTAATTAAACTGCCACTGGTTTCCTTTGAAAACAGGATTTTTTTTCTTTTGTGTCTCTTAATTCTTTCTCTTATTTTTTTCTCCAATGTACTGAAAAAGTAGGAAAATCTTGTTTATTAATGTTTTTATTTCAGTGACCTGTGTTAATATTCATTGATAACCTTTGGAAGGGAATATGAGATTTAATACAGCAAAAGCTGTAAACACATTCTGAACTGTAAGCAAACAAAGCTTATCTCATCTGAATAAGCAAAGAATTCTGGAGCTGGGGTTGACATTCTTAGCATCTTTTCAGATTGAACAGATAGAACAATAAAAGGACCCAGAAAGCAATTAAAATGCCTGGGGTTGTAGGTTGGTCAAAAAATTATTCTTCACAAACTGGGCATCAGATCTGTGGGCAGGATAGAGGCTGGCACTCTGAGCCTTCTTGGCTATCGATGTACAGAAGATCACAATCGATTTTATATAAATTATTTACATTGAACAAGACCCACTACAATAAAGGCATAAATCCTTTAGTGTCACACTGGATGTGACAAATATAAACCAGGTTTGACACTTTCCAATCACTCCTCTCTTTAAAGCCAGGCCAGCAGCGAGGGAGGGCAGGTAATGAAACTTTTTTGTCTGCAGCTGAGCCAAGCCAGGGCATTTTGTCAGCTTGGAAAACAAGCAAGACATCCATAATGTCTGCAAAAGGCTAAACCAAGGACATCCCTGAAGGCCTGCACTTCAACTCCCGAGCCTTTGTCTCACAGGAGAAGGTCTATAATTATATAAGCATGTAGAAACACTTTCAATGCAACTGTCTTGAGGCTTCAGTCTCAATAAGCTGGATAAAATGAACTCGACTAAGTTTAAAAAAAAAAAAAAAAGGAGGAGGGGGGAGATAGGAGCAAGAAAGAGAATTAAAGGTATGTGAGAAAATGTTTCTCAGGCTCTTTATGGCTGATTGAGCTAATTTACTGTGGAATGGGCAGCAGCCTATCTTTAGATAAATGCTAATGAGGACTTTAATGCTTTCTTCAGTCTGGCTGCTACTATTATGCTGAAAGGGAAGGTCAACAGCTAATAAACCCAGTTAACAAGCCATTCTGAACTTCACTTTAGCTTAACACTCTTCAAAGTTGCAGTCATTAAATCCATAGGCTATTAGGAGCTGCCCTCCTGTTTTCACTACGAGCAAAGGCAAACTTTCAATGTAGTCATTAATTGAATTAACAGACTCTAATCCAATTTGATGTAGTGTAAATTGAAATGCACATAAGAGTGAAGATGTGTGTAAAGGAGTTCCCCCTTTTTTCAGGCGGCTTTGTGTCAAACTACTTCTGTTATCACTGCTGCATGCCTCCCGTGAAGGGTGCTCTCATGTACATAACCCTTAACATTAGCTACTCTTTGATATGAATATAGTTTGCTAGGAGAAGACAGAGGCTGGCAAGACAAAAACATGTCTTACAGCTTATTAAACTCCTCAGCTCAGTGAGACAAGCTGGTTAGCAGGGATCTTAAAATATATCGCCACCATTACATTGTGTTACGCGGCTTTGAAGTGGAGAAATATCGCACAGGCTTGGCAGACAGGGAACCTGGGGCAGGGAGATGTTAAAGTGAAGGAGCTTGGGGTAGGCAGGCAGGGGAGGAGAAGCCTGAGCATCTTTGTTTGCCAGCCAGGGCCACAGCTCCCCTGTAGGCAGTGTGAAGTGTACACCGGCCTTCAGCCACCGGAAAGAACTGGTGGAAAGCCCCACAATCACCAGAAAATGACTGAACTTTAAAAAAAAAAAAATTAAAATCCAATTTTAAAAAGGGCAAAAAGAGTTTTGCTTTGTGAAGTGGTGCATTGACCCCCTGACAAGTGGCTGCTCAGGCTGAACACGGTGTGTGCCTCCAGCAGCACCGAGCACAGAGCTCCCACCCCGGTGGGGACACCAGGGCCCAGCACATCACAGGGACCCCTCCCTGTGATGGCCACAGACCCAAACCCGAGTGTGACAGCAGGAAATCAATGAATTCTTCAGCTCACACAGGGCAGAGGGAGCTGCTGGATGGTTCCACACCTCGCCTTTCTTGCAGGAGCTGCCAGCTCACGCCCCACAACCAGGACACTGGGCTCCCTTCAACACTGAGCCCTTCACTCGCCCACAAGGGTGCATAAAGCACAACCACTGCAAATTTAACAGGGAATTCAATCCTAGAGGACAAGAACTTCTCCAGTCTCTTACAGAAAGAACTGTATTACAGGCACTTGAAAATATCTAGGTTACCCATTAATCCAAATAAAACACAAAGGCAAGGAAGCTAAGACAGTTATCCACATACAAAGTACTGGCAAGAGTGAGATAAAGCTATTCTAAGCCTACAGAGACCATTTATAATATTCCTTTAATATTGACCTGCATAATTGGCACACCACTGGAGCAGAAATCCAAGCTTCCATTATTGGAGATATGAAGATATAAAACCACATTCAAGAGGCAATAGGACATCTGGAGAGGAAAATGCATGCATATCCAAATCATTGTGTTCTTTCAGACACAGAAAAATACAATGGAGCTTTAGAAATAACTAAATATAGTAATTTGAGTTCAACTGTAATTAAGGAAGAAAAAGGCATGACTTCCCCCCATCCTTTTAAGAGTCATTGTTCAACGTCACAGTGATATTCAATTATTCCATATAAAGAGCATTTACTTTCTTTTCTGCATCATTATTATATTATCCACTATTTGTGTGACTACAGAATGAGCAGTAATACAGGCCCCCAGCTGAGACTGACAGCCCCCCTCTGCTCAGCACTGTGAAGACATATGGCACAAAAGCATCCCCGAGCAGCTTTGTATTAGCACAGATAAGAAAGCCTGGAAGAAAGGGAAGGTTGGTATTTTTATTTCATGGGTGGGGAAACGAAGGCAAACTGAGAAAAAAAAAAAAGACACAGGAACTTTATAATAAATGATTTCACACAAGATTTGCTCTATCTATCATCAGCAGGTAGGTCTCTGTGGGTTTCGTGGACACATTTTCAAGGCTTAAGCAGGAATTTAAAGCACACATCAAACAGTGCTCACCAAAGCAGATTTTGGGCACAGACTCCCAGCCAGCCTAGAGCAATCCCATCACCCACCCCAAGGCTGTGTGAGCACTGGGTGCTCAGCACCAGCTTTTGACTATACTGCCATAACAAGGACTAGGAATCCAAAGGGTCCCTGGCTGTGGCTCAGGGCCTGGCAGCAGGTGCTGCAAATCCTCCTCTGTCAGTAAAGCAAATGAAATACCAACAGGAAAAGAGTAAAACCCCAAGCCTACATATCAGCTGGACCACATGTCTGTATTTTCTGGCTGCAGCAACATTTCAACTGTCACTGCCAGAAGTCCAACATGCACCTTCAAAACGTGAATATTCTGTCACATCTGATAATTCCTCTTTTCAACAGACACTTTTATCAGGAAGATTGCGACAAGAAAAAGTACTTTAAAAGGCTAAAGTGACAATGGTGGCAGGAGCTGACACTGGAAAAGCATGTTCATTTAAAATACCACTGAAAACACACAGGGGAAGAAAAAAAATCTCTGCAGTCTTTTCCAAGTTCCAACAGACACAGACAAGAAGTCAAACAGGAACTGAAGTGTCCATCTCACTGACTGGCTACACAAACTGTCCAGCAGAAGCCCCTAAAGTTGGCACTGTCATCTGCTGCCCAGAGGCTTTGCAGCTCTCCATGGACAAACCCTGCAGCTGCAGGTGGCTCTGCACAGGGGGAGAGAGCCAGAGCCTGGCCCCAGGGACAGCAGCAAACATCTGCTGACAGCTGGATCTGGAGCTGCCACCAGGGCTTTAGGGTCTGCTTTGGGGTTTACTCACACACAGCCTCCACCACAGAGTGCCAGGCTGGGCCAGGCTGGAAGGGAGCACAGAGGGTCACAGGTGCCACCTTCCCTGCTCAGGCAGGGCCATCCCAGGGCACAGGGCACAGGATTGTGTCCATGTGGCTCTGCAATATCCCCACTGAGGAGACTCCAGCCCCTCCCTGGCCAGCCTGTGGAGGGCTGGGCACTGCCCAGGGCAGAAGTTGTGCCTCCTGTGCAGGGGGAATTGCTGGGCTCAGTCCCTGCCCGTGGCTCTGGTGCCACTGCTGGGCCCCCGGAGCAGAGCCTGGGCCCTGCTCTGCCCCTCCCTGCACACAGGGACACCCAGGGCTGAGGGCCCCTCTCAGCTGGGGCTCCTCTCCAGCCTGAACAGCCCCAGCTCCCTCAGCCTTTCCTGGATGTGGAGATGCTCCAGTCCCTCCTCATCCTCACAGCCCTCCAGTTTATGGGAGGTCTGAAGAGCTCCTCAGTAGGAAGAAAGCAAGGAGCAAATGCCTTCAAGTCCATCTGCCAATGTATTTGTGGATAATTTAAGGTCACGAAGACTAAGGAATCCACACACCATCCATATCTGCAAAAGCACAGCAAAGACCTTTGCTAAGGTCACCACCTTTTAAACACAGGTTGAGTAAATTTGATGAAAATGTTTTTTTTTAAAGCGTTTGGGGCACAGAATCAGGTTCTGGCCTCTTACAAGAAGGGCAGTTTCAGTGCAGGTTTGTTAGCACAGGAGTCTGTAATTGCCAGCCACCAAACAACATCCCAGTGCAGGAGAGCGTGAAATGTGCAGTGACAAGCACCTCTTCCTCCCTCTCAAACATCACTGCTGTTACTGTGAACACACAACCACCAAGCCTGTAAGGTTCCCAAGGAGGAGGTCAAACCACAGAGGGACGGTGGAGCTGTTTGCTTGGTGCCTGCAAACCTCACCAAGGTTGGGGAAAGGCTGTGGCTCCCCAGCTGGCAATGGCACACACTCAACCCTCAGCTACCAGCCAGGGGATTCTCCTTCTCCCCCCAGTGTCAGTCCTAGGAAAACAGCATCAATATTAATAGAAAACAAAAGGATGCAAAAAAACCTTGCTGAGTGTACACCACTGGGAGGTACAGAATCTCACACTGGGAAAACAGATAGTTAGTAAATGGATCTTTGTGAAATTTGTGTGTTGTTGCAATTTTCACCCAAGAACCTTCAAATACATTTCAAATGTAGTCCAACCTCAGGCAAAAAAAATAAAAACAAAACAAAAAAACCCCCTCAACAAACAAAAACACATTGCTGTAGCATTGTTGTATCTACATGGAAGTGAAAGGAGATGTGGAAATTATGGAAAATATGGAACAATACCCAAAGAATGGGCTCTCTTGGCATGATAAAATCCAGTGGCTGCAAGCAGAAGTGAGAAAAAAAGTTGGGTTATAAATAGGATGCTAATTTTTAACTGTGAGGGTAATTAAGCACTAGAACAACTTCCTACGGACTGCAGTGGTTTCTCAATTACTGGCAATTCAAAGTGAAGACCAGATTTATTTATTTTAAAGATATGCTCAAACAGGAATTAATTACATCAACTCCTGCTTCCCAAGTGCTACAGAAGCTCACTCAAAATGATCCAAATGATCTTTTTTGGCATCCTGCTCTTGGATCAGATTGGACAGCAAGCCAGACCAACTGGGGGCCCTCACAAGGAAATGCAATTACAATTGCACTGGTGCTGGCCTGGAGACACCATCCCTGCTCTCAAAAGGGTCAACATCCAAACTGAGCATCAACACAGGGAAAACAGTCCTTGGATAACAATTTATTCACTTGGGGTGCAGTATTCAAATTCCCCTTTACAGTAAGAGAGAACAAGAATTAGATGGGGCATAGCCATAAAATACCTTTTAGCACACAAGACACGTATGAGGCTCTTCATCCATTTGGGGGATGTTTTTCTGGGCCTTTGCTTCGTTTCCTGTTCCCACATGGAGCTGGTACTCTTCCCAAATCTCAGAATGTTGTTAACTCATAGACTCAAGTTCACCTTGATACAGTGGAACACAGGGAATTATCCAAGAATTTACATTTTTGGGAGAAGGGAATAACTGGGTAAAAGATGGAGTTCAGTAAATGCCCAAACTCTGGTGTGAGCCCATGCTGGAAATGTCTCCCCTTTCCTCTCCCATCCCTTGGAGGCAGCAGCAGAGCCCAGGCTGTCCTACTGATGGAGCTGGTTTGTGTTTGTAGCTGTTTTTATTAAATGACACAACACTCCTTCATTAACAGCGTTCAAACAGCAGGACAGACAGGAGCATCTCCAGCTGGATGTGGCTGACACGCAGCAGACACACTGTAGACTCCAGAAACCCCAAATTGAAACCCTCAATTCCAAACAGGGCTCTCCAGCTCCTGTGGTGCTTTTGGAGGCTCTGTGATGGCCCAGGGACTGCTGCCTGTGCAGCACCTCCCTGCCAAGGCAGGCAGCAGCTGAAGGGCTCCACCACAACATGCCAAGGCATTCTGTTTGCGTTTCCATTGTCACTTGATGTAATAAGTGTTGATCCCAATTCACTAAACATTTGTGTCAATTTGCCACTCCGTTTGGTTTCGTTTTCAAGGCATTTCTGTTGTATTAAAAAATGGCTTTGAACTGTAAATTAATTAGTTGGTTTGCAAACTTAAGGTACATTATTATCCTTCCAGCTCTCTCTCCTGAACTGCATCTTCACATTTTTTCAGTGATGTGCAAGGAACAATTTTTGCCATTAAAATGTAACTTTCAGGAGCTCTCAGAGGAAAGCCCATCAGAGCCAGCAGGTGCTGGAGCATTGCAAAGTGCATTATGGACTGTATTTATAGGAGCTGTCTAGCCATTTAATGGGTTCTTGAATGATTTGCTTAGGTGTTTACTTTTCCTAAAAGCAGTTTATAACCTCTGCTCTTGTCTCTGAAGTCCCTCTTAAATCATTCTGAAAATGCACCACAGGGCAGAGAGAGGGAGGCACTGCAGTTGCCCACCTTGGGCTCTGTGCTGTGTTTGCCCTCTGGGATGTGCAGATTTGTTGTCACAGAAACAGGCCATGGCTGACCTCGATATGGGGCCGTGTAATTCCCAGCCGGATTCAGCTCAGTAATCCCCAGTGGAGACACTTTCACTGCCCTCAGTGGATGTGCAGTCCTGTACCTCTGTGTTTCACAAGCCTGGACTGTACAGGAAGGCATCCAGAAAAGTCAGATATTGGCTCTTTGCACCCAGCCTTCAAGAGGTGCTTTTCTAACCATGTTTTCTGGATGTGGCACATTCCCTTCTGGTATCAGCAAGAAGAGTTTGGGGCTGCTCCTCTTCCCACCTCCCTCTCCCCCATCCATTAAGAGTGAGAATCTGGCAATGCACTGCTGCCTCTGTAATCTATCACCTCGAGGCCCTTTCATATATCAATGTTTGACTGCTTTCTATGTAAAACAGGTCATTAAGTTAATCAGAAATTGACTACTACTACAAACACCTTTTGAATAAGGTCAAATTAAGATAAAAGTCCTTGCTCTTTTCGTCTCTCAGCAACAAAGACTATAACCAGGCTGCTAAACCCACCATTAATGTCAGTGTGCAGATTAAATGTCATTAAAGGCAATTTGTCACTTACATACACACTTATCTCAATCTAATAATTAGCAAAAGGTCAGGCAGATAAACCTGTGTATTTCAATCCACAATAAATTTCAGCTGCAGGAAATGACAAAATAAAAGTTTAACCATATATACATGTATTTATGTTTGAAATATATGTGCATAATTAAATCCAGGAGGAAAGAATAATCTCTGTGAAAGACCTAACTGGTTTGAAGCCCTACTCTGGCACTTTGCTGAAGCTGTGAGGAAGCCAATGGCATGATCATGGATCAAAGTAATTCCCCAAAGGAGCGAGCAGAGCAGGCCTGGCTTGGGCTGTGCCAGCCAGAGAAATAGGGCACAGCACTGCCCAGACTCAGCACCACAACTGGGCTGATCCAGCCAAGGTGTGAGTCAGGTGAATAAACAACAGGGACTGAATTACTCCTGCCCTGCAAGGTGACTCCTTCCCTTGAGGTGTCAGGATCAGGAGCAAAGGACACCCAAGTGAGAAAGGAAATCCTTGGGGATAAAGCAAACGCTTCAGTTCCTCAGTCTGCCATCTCCACACCTCCCATGAGGCTCAGGTGTGCCTGAGGAGTGCCAACTGCAGCTCTGCACAGGCAAGGGGGAGACCAGCATGCCCCATGTGCCTCCTTTTTTGCAAAATTCCCTGACACAACCTGTAGAAAATGGAATTGCCACACCTCGATTTTGGCAGTCATGGCCAATCTCCTTTAAATGATGCTCTGGCAGTGTGGCTGGCAGGTTTGGCTCGGGGAGGAGCACAAGGGCAGGGCTGGGGGCAGGCAGGGCTTTCTGCCCCATCAGTGCCACCTCTCCCCATGGCACAGCCCTGCTGCAGGGCCTGGCACCTGCCAGAGAAGGTGACCAATTCCAGTGTGTGCCAGGCTGGACATGAAACCATGGGATGTTCCTTGGTGGAAAAGGATAAACTTCAAATCTCTCACCATTTAACAGACAAACCCCAAACAGCTTCTAAAATAACACACTCCAAAGCTGATAACCTTACCAGTGCCTGAATCCACTCTGCCATTGGATTCTTTACAAATTGTACAGATTTACATCCTGTACAAATTCCTAAGCCCAATCCCTGTTCACAGACCACGCTCCCATTGAATATTTCAGACTCTCCTGACTCCAATCACCATTAACAGTACATTTTCAGATCTTTCCTGTGAGGATACAGCTGTGATATGGATATTAATAACTAAATAACATACAGAGACAGAGCAGTATTTTTCAAAGACATTTTAAATTACTCTGGTCATGTTTTGTTTGTTTTGTTTCCCATTGGCAGCACTTAACCCATCTTCAGTGTCTAAATAGGTACTGTGGCAGTGCAATGGCAAATTGTCAGCATTCAGCCTCTGCCTCTGCTTCTAACAGAGCAGGGACACTTAGTTAACTCAGGGTGATGATGTGTTGTTTTAATCATTCATAGCAAAGAAAGATGGTTTCAAGGAATCATGCAATTTACCCAGCTTCTTGTCACAAAGGTACTTCATGATTAATGGAAAGTAGATGTGTGAAACAATATATTACAGCAAAACAGGATTTTTATGTCTCTTAGCTGGAGAAATTTTTGGATACCTCATTTTAAAAAACCACATAAATCACAGCAAGCATGAGTTTTAAAAGCAATAACAAATTCCCCTCAGCACAGGTTTTTAAAGCTTCGTTGGGGATTTTTTTTTTTTGTAAAAGGTTTACGTAGGGATGGGACACAGCCTTAAGGAAAAACTCAACCTGTTTAGAGAGAGAGAGAGCTGCTGCTCTGGCTGTCTGACCATCATCAGTCAGGCACAAAGCCTTGCTGGGTGGAAAACTCTGCTCATCCATTATTCAAGTGCTGCACCATACATCCCCAAAAGGTAAACAATTAACAGGGAAAATACAAAGGATGGTAGGGGACAGAAACAAAGTCATCTTCAGATTGCAAGATAGAATCTAAAGGAAGAAAATGTAAGGAGATGAGTGGAAGAGCTGAGGATAGATCCAAGTCTGGCTGCTGGCTAATGGGAGCAGGGAACAGATCCCAACAGCAAAGCACATCCACAGGTGGGCTCTCATCTCATGTCTGCTTCATATCCATACAGAAGATGCTATTTCTACACATCATCACAGCAAAATATGCCCAAGGACTTCTAACGTAGAAGAGAAATGCAATTTCAAAAGAATCAACCTCAAACACAGCTGCTTCAGCACTGTCTGGTCCCTTTCCTTCAGGTTCTGTCCACACTGAGGAAAGAAAACTGGTCTGTCCCACCTCTCACTGGGTGGCAGGGAGGCTTCTTCTGGCACCCCAAAAGGTGGCTGGAGCAGCTGAAGCTGCAGGAAAAGGCCTTGGCTTTCAGGAGAAGCCAGTGATTTTGGGCTTCTCAGGGGTTTGGCACATTTTATTAGAGGATGGACCTTGGCATCAACACTACAAAGCAAAGCCTGAAGGACACTGTACTCACAGTCCCCTCCAGCTCTTGACAACTGAGGCTGGAGTGTGTTTAAAACCTCCCTGCTTTTCTCCTTATGCAAGTGCATTAGCTTTCACCACCTGTACAGACTGAGCTGCAGGAGACTGATCTGAGGAAGCACGAGTCCTTTTTATCTGGTGTTTGGTTTTCAAGATCATCTATGGGCTGGAGATTCCACCACTGGGATCTCAGTGCCCTCCAATACTCATCTTGGTGGGGAGTGTGTGCCTGTCTGTGTCCCCTCTGTGCCCAAACACATCTCTGCCAGAAATCTCACACCCTCTGCTAATGCAAGGAAGAAAAGGAAGCATGTGTAGCCTACAGGATTATAAGGAAAAGATTATTCCTTTGGCCTGAGGTCCAAAACCAAAGGCAGTGAAGAGCTGTGAGTGGAGGTGGATCCAGGGTCTTTTCACAGCCCTCAGTAATGAACTGTTCTATCCCAGCACAGACAGGAGAGCATCCTGACTGACACTGACATTATCATTTGCTCACCACGGGTTTATATCCACAAAATATGATTTTTTCCCCTTTTCTAAGCAGTGGAAGCAGGTGAAGGTCAGGCTGAAGCAGCTTTGACTGCTCCCCTTGTGCTGCTCTGCCTGAGAGTCCCAGCCTTGGGAAGGTCAGGAGCCTGCCAGAACAATGTGCTACCCCACAGCTGTGGTCAGGACTGCTATGTTTAAAGGTTACAGTGATTAAGCACTGTGATTAATTTAGTCTCAGCAGAATCAATTCCACTCAACTACTAATCTAATTTACATCCTGGAGAGGACTCTGCTCTTCCCTGGTCGGCGTGGGTTTGAATTTAGATTCATTTTTCCCTAAGAAGTATGTTTTGAGGGATCTCACTGCAATTAGCAAATGTTTTGACAAAGCTAATGGGAGAGCTCTGTCTCTGTGTCACTGCTTCCTGCCATCTGCCCTTTCATAAACCACAGTGAGTTCCCAAACCTCCCGAGTGTGGATCCAAGGATCACCTACAGAGGAGCAGGTTGGGCATCACTACCCCACTGTAAGTGCACTATGGGAGGGAAACCATGGCCATAACCTCCCTCAAAGAGCCTGGACAGCATCAAAAGCAGCACAGGAGCAGGCCAAGGGTGAGGATTCTCCCCCTCTATCCTGCAGTAGTGAGACCCACCCCCCTGGAGTCCTGTGTCCAGCTCTGGTGTCCTCAGCACAAGAAGGACATGGACCTGCCAGAGTGAGTCCAGAGGAGGCCACAAAGATGCTCCAAGGGCTGGAGCCCCTCTGCAGTAAAGGAAAGGCTGAAAGGGGTGGAATTGTCCAACCTGGAGAGGAGAAGGCTCTGGGGAAACCTTAGAGCCCCTTCCAGTACCTAAAGGGCTCAAAGAGAGCTGGAGAGAGACTTTGGACAAGGGATGGAGTGACAGGACAAGGGAATGGCTTCTCACTGCCAGAGGGCAGGATTAGATGGGATACTAGGGAGAAATCCTTCTCTCTGAGGGTGGGCAGGCCCTGGCACAGGGTGCCCAGAGCAGCTGTGGCTGCCCCTGGATCCCTGGCAGTGCCCAAGGCCAGGTTGGACACTGGGGCTTGGAGCAGCCTGGGACAGTGGAAGGTGTCTCTGCCCATGGTAAGGGGTGGAACCAGACAGGCTTTAAAGTCCCTTCCAAGACAAAGCATTCTGTGATTGTTCCTGAGTTGAACAGGATCCCTCAGGAAAGATTTATTCCTAAAAGACAAGATATCTTTGTCAGACTCAAAAAAGTGATGAATATTACACAGGGTGTAAAAGCAGCAAATGCAGGGCAGGTGTAGGCAGATGGGTCTACTAAAGCAGGATTCTGGTAGCCACAGAGAGGAAGAGGGGATACACAGTGAATTCCCATCAAAAACAACCCATGGGACTCTATGTGTCAGTATGTATTGAGTAACAGGTGAATGATACCATTGTATTCTGAAAATTCAATATTATTGTATTCTGAAAAATCACTACCTATGTTAGAGGTGAGTGTGCAAGACAGACCTTGATGCCACTCAGCCAAACATTCAGATTGAAAGATCTACAGCCCTCAGGACTGGCAGGGATGTGTGGTCTTGAGAGAAGCTCCATTCAAGAGACAATACAAAGAAATTACTTTAACAGCTGTTCTTTGGTCAGTGTATGACTGGAAGTCACTAGAACACGCATACCTGCTAATTTCTAGTTTTCTTCCTGAATAGTCATTTCCAAAATTTATCAAGAACTTCCCTTCTTTAGGGAAGCATGGGAATGGCTGAAAATGACATGAGCATCTTCTCTGAGCAGACCAAGGGGAGGAAACAATTGCTACCACAGATTTGCTCCACCACAACTGATACAAAATTAGGATACTGGCAGCCAGTGCAATCTGAACCCTCACACAACACCCCTGCTGAGCCATCTTTGCTGTTACCTCCTTCACCTTCCTGCAGAAACACCTTAAATTATAGATCCATCAGAGGAATCCGATCTGCAACGCCCCCGGCACATCCTGATCCGCAGCACGTCCGTCTCCCTTTCAGCCCGGGCGCTCCTGTGTTCTGTCAATACCAGCCTAGTACAGCTTCAAATATTTAGCTTAACTTGATCTTCCGAGCTGCAGGAGAGAAAAGCCAGAGTCTCCTAACACCATTTGTTGAACAAACAATTGATCCCAGCAGAGGATGGCGGCGGCTGCTCTGCCCCTGGGCCGCCCGCGTGCGGAGCCGTGACAGATGCCAGCGGTGACAGCTCCGTCACTTGGCAGGCCAGGCTGACAGCTCCTCTGATTCCTTCATCAACCGATGTGACTGAGTGACCTTTTCCAGTCTCAGCAGCTGCCTCCCTTCTTTACTCAATCATGGCAGAAAATAAGTCCCTTTGGGGAAATCCTGCCCTTTCTGTAATTTCAAATGACCGCAATTGTCATTAGGGCCTTGTTTGCTAAATGCGCTGGTGAGCGGTGGCAGAGTCCTCGGCGAGAGCACGTGCCTGGTGTGCATCCCTGCAGGATGGGAGAGCTGGATGCTGCTGGGAGAGCCCTGGGAATGCTCAGAAATTCCTTGTCAGTATTTACCCACCCTCGAGGGCGTTTACACGGCCGCTGTGACAGACCCTGGGTTGGGGAGGCGCCCGCTCACATCTGGGTTTTCAGCAAGAAGGAGCAAAGTGTGGCAGCATGAAAAATGGAATGTGTTCGTGCAGCTCCACAGACACACTCTGTTCTTCACGGTGGGAAAAGAGAAATGCCCTTAATTAATAACAGTGACAGAGCAAAGGGGTTTCAAGTAGCTTTGCCATAAACCTGCTTTGCATCCCTGCTCATTAATCAGGCTCGCTGTGGCTGCAGGCACGGGGAGATTGCCATGGCCCTCAGTGCACCCCAGCCATTAGAGAAAGCAAGTAAAAAAAAAAAAAATTATTAAACCCAAGTTCCATGCAATGAGCAGTCAGTTTGGAATTGCAGTAAGCCTGCTCTGGCTCAGCCTCTGTCTGCTTCACGCCTGCTTTCTGCATAAAATTGAGCAATTCAATCTTACCAGCACAAATGCTTCAGCAAAGGGAATTTCAAAGTTGCTTCCAGTATTAAAAGAATCATTATTTACATCTTCACAGAATTACTTTTGCTGAGAAATCACATCCACACAGCTAATCACAGCACAGATTTATTTTTGGCACAAGGACTGCCTGCCTTTAGGTATTACCCTGTGAGCCCCTTCCACCCACAATAAATTACAAAAGGCTTCCTTGGAGGTTCTCATATGCTGTATAATACCTGTACAAACACAGAGGTGTCCTACATGACAACACATCTAATGTGACAAGTGACATTTTAATATTTGTGATACACTCACAGATTTTTTTAAAAAATTATTTTTAAGACAGAAGGTTCGAGCAACAAAGAGGAAATCACAACCCCTTTGTATATACTCAGGCTAAGGGGAAAAAATAGGCTAAAATTATTCAATGTATTCTTCCTGTAAATAATTTGCTGCACTCCAGCAGAGAAAATGCTGTTTAGGTGGTGTGGGACAGGGCAGGGAATTGCAGGGTCACAGGAGGAGCTGCAGACAGAGAAAGAGCCAGGGCAATGTGCAGTGTCCAGGCTCTGCCCTGCCCAAAGCAGTCTCAGTCAGGACTCTGAATGCCACAGTTCTAAGTGCCCCAAGGAGTTCAGTCTGCTCTCTGCTGAAAGCTGATTCCCAAAAACATGGTCTGTGTTTATCTCCTGTAGCCAGTAAATGCATTTCCTTCTGTGCATTGACACAATGATGGCAAGTGGTGCCCAGTGCCCACCCAGGCTGGGCTGAGTTTGGCTTTAAGCTCCTTCAGGGCCATTCCTGCTCAACTACAGAATTCTGTGAACCACCAGGCTGCTTCACAGGATAAGAGCCTGAATGTGCTGCTGCCCAAATTAGAGGAAAAATGAGAGAGGGAGAGGTTGTCAGGCAGAAAATCAGAGGAGAATTTCCCAGCACAAAGTGCTGCTGGTGCTCGGTGCTGCCGGAACCTTTGCTGCACCTTGGCATTATTGAGGGATTACAGGACCTTCTGTGCAGCTGCTGAGCCTGCCAAGCCCCACGAATGCTAACCAAAATCCCACACAAGCTGCTAAAATCTTCAGGGGGTTTTACAAGACAAATTTCAATAATCCTTTTAAGTGCTTCTTTAGAATCGAGCATGAATTTGCCAAATCCAGGGTAGCTTATTCTTCTTAAATTCATAACACAACTAACTAGTGCTACGTGCCTGGCAAGAAACTCTTGGTGCTCCCTTGGATAAATGCTGCAGAATTTTAATATTCATTCCCTAACTACTTGATATGAGAAAGTGGGCTGGAAATCTTGGGATTGAAGACAGCATGAATGGTACTGCATTTCGGGACTTTGATCAAACAGAAAAAAACAAGGATATTGATGAACAAGGATTACACTCAAATTCAGTGCTCCCACCTCTTCAAGGAAACCATTAGCACTGATTAACTTTGCAGACCAGAAAAGTCTAGAAGTATCAGAAAGCAGTTATCTGTGAGGTGAATATTATTTCTCTGTTTCAAATTAATAAATGCAAGAGTAGGGGGAAAAGGAAACTATTGTTTCATCAGGCACTAGGAGGAATTCAGAATTCATCCTTCAGATGAAGGAGAGCAGGAACCTAGAAAAATAAGGTGCAACAAAAATGGAGGCAAAGGGAAAAATAAAAAAAAAAGAAAGAAAGGAGGAAAATTAGTTATTGGAATGAAATTTTGTTACACTAAAGGAGGAAGTTAAAAGAAAGTCATCCAAACCTCTAAGTCACTCCTGCAACTCTCCCACCCACATCCACTTGACAAAGTACTTGGAGTGATACTGCACTGCCTTGGACACCAGGGAATAAATGATCCCCTGTATCCAACCCCCAGAGTACACAACTCTGTGTGCCCTCACTACTTAGAGCTGATCCTCCTTATCCCTTCTGCCAGCACACACAAAACCACACACAAATACACAAAAATAAACACACACACACACACACACACACAAAAACAAACACACAAACACACAAAAATAAACACACACACAAATACACACACAAAAACAAACACACAAACACAAAAATAAACACACAAACACACACACAAATACACAAATACACAAATACACAAATACACACACAAACACAAACACACACTCAAAAATAAACACACAAACACAAACACACAAAAATATACACACAAACACACACACACACAGACAAACACAAACACACAAAAATAAACACATAAATACACACACACAAACACACAAATACACGTGCATTTGATACAGAACAAAGCAAACAAGCCAGCACAGATCCATATTTCTTTGAGATTCAAGTTTGATTTAGTGTAGTGGTACAGGCCCTAAGCTAGATATTGGGTCCATGACAGGGAGATCTTGACCTCTCACATGCAGGAATCCTATATTTGCTCAAAGTGAATTTTTTGTTTTCCATGTGATGTCTGGATACTGTTTTCATCCTGCCTGTCCTTACAGAAGCAGCTGGGATGGGAATCTGCCTCTCCTATCATATTTCCAGCACAGGTGAAAAAAA
>VWYP01009330.1:0-17455 GCA_013400435.1 Pycnonotus jocosus
TTATTAGATGCTGAAGCTAGAGCGAATTGTTATATTATGAGCATGTCTATAGAAGAAAATGGAGTAAGTGAACTGCTATAAGAACAGATTGAAACCAGTAAGAACAATGGCCAGCACTTGGGCTTTATACCAATCAATCATGAAGCAGGGGACCTTGGATCGTGCCAGAGGGTCACAGAGACCTGAGGAAGACTCTCCTGTCTTCATCCCTCGAGACCACTGACCCAATTCAAGAGAAGAACTGCACACATGTGAAGGACTAATGGCCTAATTTTCACACAGAGTGGGGATGGGAGGTGCTGGGGGTACACATGTGTGTTGTATGTAAGACCTTGGGAAATAGATAGAGGGCAAAGAGCCTTGTTGGGGGCGGGCAGGCCTTTGGGAGATGCCTCCTGTGCAGCCCACGGGCAAATAAACACGGCACTGTCTAACTTTAACCAGAGGGTCTCTGTCTGTGATCAGATCAGCTTTTAACAACCCACTGCTGTGGGGTGCTGCCAGCTGCTCCCCCAAGAGCTGAGGGTGCAGAACATCAGGGAGTGCTTGAGGTCACGAGGGTTACCTGAGGCACTTTGGACTGATTTGAGGTCATTGGAGTCCCTCGGAGGGGTTACTTGAGGTCATGTGGGGTTGCTTGAGGTCACTGAGCCCCTGGTAGGGGTTACTTCAGGTCATGTGGGGTTACTTGGTGTCATTGAGTGCCCAAGAGGGATTACTTGAGGTCATTGGAGTCCCTGGTAAGGGTTACTTGAGGTCATGTGGGGTTATTTGAGGTCTCTGAGCCTCTGGTAGCAGTTACTTCAGGTCACCTGGGGTTACCTGAGGTCATTGAGCCTCTTGTAGGGATTACTTCAGGTCATGTGGGGTTGCTTGAGGTCACTGAGCCCGTGGTAGGGGTTACTTGCGGTCATTGAGCCCCTGGTAGGGATTACTTGAGTTCATGTGAGGTTACTTGAGGTCATTGAGCTCCTGATAGGGGATACTTGAGGTCATTTGGGCTTGAACAGGAAGCCCAGTTAGCAGAGATGCTGCCTTTGCTGTGGGTAACATCCAACCAGGACAGCAGAGAGGGCAGTCAGGACAGCTGAACACAGATGGGCCCATCACACTCAGGTCAAAGTCTCTAAGGGCCTGGAGATTTGGATTTCTCAACTGGAAGAAAATGATGAGAGACCTTGGCTGTCAATAGCCAGGGCCAAGGCCCTCTAGTGATCAATGGACTAATATGAACCATCACTGTACTTTATTCTCTGCATTTACTTGCCAGAGCTTCCTTGAGGCACAGCACAGTTCAAAGAGCCCCTGGGGCTGCAGCCCCTCCACACCCTGCTGCTTCCCGAGCACGGACAGCCCTTCCTCGCCCCTCGCCAGAGCTTCTGACAGCACCTCCCTGTGCCCTACATCCACAGCCAGGAGGAGCGGGAGAAGGCAGGGGTGAGACACCAGGAAAGTCCCATTTCTCCCCAGGAGAACGGGCGGGACCGAGGGTGTGACTGAAAATCCACCCTCGACGCCACGCAGCGGCAGCAGAGGCAGCGCCGACCGATGACCAGCAATCCTGAGCGAGAATCCCGGCGGGCACAGGACGGGGAGAAGGGAGGAGACGGCCCCGGTTTGTCCCGGTTTGCCGGGGCGCGGCATTGGGACAGCCGGGAGCGGGGCGGGCAGGGAATCTCCATCGGGCGGTGGGAATTAGCATGGCGAAAGGAACTCTGCTTTGCCAGGGCGCTGAGGCAAGCTGGGACACAGCCCAGGCGTCTGCAGACCGTCCAGGAACGGGGGGCGCTGCTGGTGGCGCTCCATTCTCGCAGAGACGGCTCCGGATGTTTTGTTGGCTGCAGGGAACCCCTGTGGCACACACACGGATGTACCCAAGGCGAAAGCCTTCCCCATGCTCAGGTGGTGGGAACACAGCGTTATTTTCCCTAATCAGTGTTAATATCAACTCAATTACAGCTGTCTGACACTGCAGACAGAGCAAATCACAAGATCCTACGCAGAATTAATCCGTATCATCTGGCTTTAAATGCCAAGCAGCATAAACCTGCCAGGACTTCTGGATTTTTAATTAAACTGTTTGGAATGAAATGGCCAGCAAAGAAACAGCTCCAAAATATCCTGCCCAAATGCAATAACATTTAATCTGAAGGGAGCTGGAAAGCCCAAAATTGCTTTTTCCATGCTACAGAGCTGTCCTTTGTCATCCCAGGCACATGGGACAGAGGTATGGGATGCTCTGCAAGCTCACAGGGCTTCCCTGTTTTCTGAAGTCACTGCTGTGGCAGGGAAATTCCCACTTTCAACCTCCTCAGCTCCCCAGATCTCCTGCCTCTGGGCCCAGTCCAATGTGAGCAAAGCAACCAGTGCCTAAGCAAGTAGTGAGAGCTTCCTGATGTTTATTTACATTGCTGGCTCTGTCTCACCTGGTGGCTTCCCATCTGTTTGGCCATGTATATCTTAATACCAGTGAACACCAGAACTTGGCACATCCCACATCCTCACAGGCCAACAGGCCCTGAAGTTTTTATTAAGCATAAATAGAGTTACAGCCAAAATCTCAGCCCAAAGATGGAGGAAGGAATTCAAGTCTTCGGCAAGAGGCATTTTTTTGGGAAATGCATAGGAGTTTTCAGCTTTTCTGGGATGTTCTAAGCCTCCTTCCCTAGTGAAAAAAAGAGTTTTATGGGGACACACCCAATCCCCCTAGCAGCCACAAGGCTGGTTACCTGCTCTGTAGGGTGGTAATGCTCCCCTCTCCTCCCACACTTGGAAGCATCACTTGGGGATCCTGTCATTCCCATGGGCAACACCTGTGGGCAGCAACTGCACATGCTGGCAAAAAGCTATTTTTGAGGCTGTGTTCTTGCCTATGCTTCTTCTGCCTACCCCTTTAATGCTCACACAAAGCCTCTTTGGTCTTCGTTTAAGAGGGCCCAGGAACTCCTGTGTTACCAGCAACATCAGCAGCACCCCTATGCTAATAATACTGAGCAAGGGGGATTAAACCCATTTGGAGCATTTTCCACTGTAAGCAAAAAGCTTGCAGAAAAATATTCTGAGATCCTTTATCTAAATCCATAATCCTGTTTTACCAGGTGGGTTCTTAGCTGTAGGTACCGACCTGGATCACTGGGAATGATTCTTTGGACCCTGTGTTCTTTGCTCTGTGCCATTTTTCTGTTCCTCTTGTCTTTGCCTCCCTCTAAAGGAGCCTTCTAATGGCAGATGAGGAAAGCTGTCTGCAGCCACCATGCCTGGATCACCACTCACACTCCTGCTGGTAACCCCCGGGAAGGAGGAAGCATCCAGCATTGCTTCCAGGCATTGGAGATGTGCCCTAAACTGCTGCAGCAGAGGGTGCAACGGTACAAGACGATGGGGTGAATAGGGCTGGAAGTCAAAAACCTCCTGAATATTCCTCAGTTTTGCAGGGATTGCTCCAGCACAAATGCAAATGCTGCTAATGCCTCCTCCTTCTCCAGGGCTGACATTTCCTGAGCAGAGCTCTCTTCTTTGACCTCTCTCTGTAAATATTGACATTGCATTCACAAGGATAATAGATTTCTGTCTACTCTTACTGCAGCTGAATGTTTCCACTGGGACTGTTACTACTTCTTATGGCTGGAAATGCACCTGCACCAGCTGTGAGGCTCAGCATAGCCCCCCTGCCAGCCCTAATCCTCCAGGCTCTTGACAGACCACCACTGCCTCACCACCACAAAGCCACGATTCATCTTGAGACAGTGGGAAAGAAATATTCTCCTGACCCTTTCTTTTTACTGGGCAAAGAGAGAATCCCCATGAATTTGACTTAGCTTCCTCCTAGATCAGTTCCTCTCTCTAAAGCACACGATGCCAGGGCAGGCATCCAGCATGAAAAATGACTTGCCTGTCACACATGACTCACACAGCCCCTAGAATAACCCCACGGTGATGCCCGAGCCTCCCAAAGGAGGAATATTCTGAGGTTTTTGTTTTCCAGTAACAATCCAGCTATTTCTCCCCAAAATGAGATCATTCCCCATCCTCATCATCCAGGGATGAGCCTCAGCACTTGCTTTAATGCTTTGCCTCCAGCAAAACTACACTGCAAAGCATTGCTTTGCTCTTTCTGCTCAGCGTGGTCTCTCTTGCCATGCCAGAGGCCTCCTTTAAAAGCAAAATGCTTTGGTGAAGCCTAAAAGCAGCTTTCTAAGCCTGTGTTTTCAATAATATGAACATTTGGCAGGCTCTTGGAGGGCAGCTTAAGGCAGGGTTTCAGGGAGGCAGTGCTGATCAGCGTGCAAGCACTGAGCAGTCCCCTCGAAAAAGAGTACTCAGGAGCTGGTTTTGCACAAATCCCTGTTTTTCCCAGTTGCCTCAGCCTCTTTGCTGTCATACTCAGACCTTTGTTTTCCCCCTCTCTCTCCCTAAATGCATCCTGTTGTGACACAGCCATTGCCTTTCCCAGGATCAGCACAAGACCCTCGGCAGAGGTTTGGTGTTCCACACACAGGTGGCCATATGAGCAAGACAATTTCCCCCTGGCTTTCCCCTGCTCCATGCTCGCGTGTGGAGGCAGCCTGTCACGGATGTGCCAAAAGCATCCTTTCCTTGCTGCCAGTTCTGGCTCCATACCCAGGAATAACCATCCCCCTTTTTCTGTTAGACATCTGGCACGAACTGAGCAGGAAAAATATGGCAAGCTGGAATTTCCTTCACTGGGAGAAGTGCACGCTGTTGTTTGGGCCAAACCTAAAGTTTCTCACTTATGATTTTTGCATATGAATGGGAATTCAGGCTTGGTCCCTGGAGGGACCATCATTATATGCATTAACAGACAGCTGGGCTTTAGAAAAAGGGGGAAAGCAGGAAAAAAAAATAGATGTTTATTCTGTACTTAGGCAAATTCATATGAGAGGAATCATCTCCCATTCTCACTGTGGCACACTTTACTCTCTATAGACTCTGAATACATTCACTCATCAAGGCATATTGAGTAGCTGCTTATTAGCACAAGTTTGGTTCCTTTCTGCATCCCTCAGACACACACACTAATACAAGCCCTCAGTGTGGCCCATCTGGAGTGATTCTGTAGCTTTCTCTTGTCTGGGGGAAGCATAAGATCATATTTCTAGAGCATTAAATTTGGGTTAATAAAGGCTTTTACATTTTTAAGTTTTTATTACACATGTATTTTATATATTTTTTTAAAATATATTCTCATAGATATTTATAACCTCCCTTCATGCTGCCACATCTCAAAGCTCGGAAATTTGCACTGCTCTGTGGTAAACCTTCTGGTGAATGTAAAAGGGCTTTGCCATGGGTCAGATTCTAATGCAGGTAATTCCAATCAAATGAAATCACATCACAGGGCTGAGGAAACAAAACCCCCCCAATTTTTCATTTGACTCCTGATTTATCAGCTCCAACAAAGTCACCTCTTCATCAGCGAGATGTTTCCGTGGCATAAAAAATAACATGGAGCACAGCGACCTTTGTTTTCATCTCTCTTTTAGACAATAAGATCTCTCCTCTCCTTGAACAGGTGAATAATATTGAAAAAAGAGCTTAGGCTGAGAAAACAGTGCCATCTTCGGGGACCAGATGCCCACACAGCGCCATCACTGATGGAGGCATTTCACCTTGCTGGCTTTTCCCTTTTTTGCCTGTTTGTCTGATTGGTTTTTTCTTTTTCTTTTGGCTCATGGGGAGCCCAACGTGGCTGCATAGAAAGAACCACAACCACGTACTTCCCTTCCCAAGCTGTACTCAGGCTTTCCAAATTTACAAGAGATCACTGGGATATTTATCTGGCTTTATAAAGTCTTATTTTTACACCCAAGCCTGCTTGCAGTGGTCAGGTTTTATCTGTTTTGGTTTTTTCCCCCACTTTTCAGCAGTATTGGGATGTGGCTGTCCCCAGACTGTGGCTTGCAAAACCCTGGGGCACTTAAATCCCCTCTATCACGACATAAATAAGGGCCCTTTGAAATAAGCTGAGTTTTTCAAGGGAAAGGTCTGGCTTTAAAGAACTAGGATGTGATGCCAAGAGGACTCACAGTATCCCTGGCTGGTACCTGGGGGTCTCAGCCACTCGTCACAGGAATGCTTCTGCTCCTGAAGAAGCTGAGCTGTTTATCTGCTGCTTATCAGTTGCAGCCATGGGGATCTCTGGAGCGTGGATGATAAACTAGCAGGAGGCAGGGCTCTTCTCTGCCCTCCTACCCTCTGCAGCCCAAGTCGGGATCTGAATACGCTCTCTTCCCATAATTTATTTCTCCATTAAATTTCTGACCAGGGCCCTGGCTTGCTGTCAGCCTTTTGTCTTTCTGATTATGCTAACAGCAGCACTTGAATGCTAATTGCCTTCCCTGATGAAGCAATCACACAAATTCGGGGTTCTAGGGAGGGATGGACAGTACATGAGGGCTTTGACCTGGGCTGCAGGGTCCAAGGATTCAGAGTCTCTTTGGCTGCTGCATAAAATGTGAGGCAATGAAGCACAGCTCACAGGGTTGGGAGAGGGATGAAGTTTTTGCAGGACTGATTCCTGTGCTCTGAAGCAACTATTCATGTTGATTTGGGACACTGCACCTCTAGCACTCCCCTCTTGAGGGACAGCCCAATTTTACCTCTGCCAGAGCCAACAACCTCTCCCTACAAAGAATATTTACAATTATTTTATCTGTTCAATTTATTTGATTGTTTTCTTTGGGATACATGTAGTCATTGCTACAAAAAGATTTTGGCTGTACAGCCCTGTTCTCCAAACCCTGGGTTTCAAAGGGATGAAGAGATCACTCATGGTTCCCTTTCCCCTTGCTGGGCCAAGGGAAGGACTCACATGGGCATATTCAAGACCTTAAGTCACCCAAACCCAGGCTTTAGCAGCTGCTGAGCAAGCCAGTCCCTGTGTAGAGCTCAGTGTGCACTCAGCTGCTCACAAACTCTGGCTGTGAAAGCCTGGTTTTCCACTCCAAAATACTAATCCCCCCCCTGCCCCCTGCAAAAGGGCCATTGTTTGCAAGCCAAATAAACATATTCTTTTCCCATCTGGGCACCACGGATTGACCTTTAGGTCTGTGAGTGACTTTCAAGCTCAAAAGCAGTGGCCAAGCCAGGATGAAAGCCATGCCTGTGGCTCCCCTCCATCTAATTCCTTGCCAAATGCATGTTCCCAGACACTTTATCTGCCCTTCTCTGCTTTGATGGCTGGTGACTGCCCAGTGGGATGGAGCTTGGGGAATTTTAGCACTAGTGAGAACACCCACCCCTTTTGCAGGCACCCTAGTACTGCCTCCCTACTCTCCTGGCTGGGTCATTAATTCATCCTTGGACAGGAGCACTAATGAAGGCCAAATCCTTCCCACTGCCACACCTTCATGATCTCCATCTGTCCCCCTTGCTTAGCTGAAAACACTCTTTTCAGCCCAATCCAATCTCACTCCTGGACTATTTGCTGCCATTCACCATTTGTTAGCCATGCCCTAACTCTTGTTTTAATACGAGATGATCCCCCAGTGCTTCTATATGTGTGTGCACATGTAACCATGCATCTCTATACATTTGTCTCCATACATACAAATATGCCTCCTTCTCCCTCCTCCTCCAATAACTGGGTCCAACTACGAATCTTTTGCCATTTGAAAGATATTAGCAAGCCCTGAGGAAGTCCTGAGCTCCTACACATGTCATGGAAAGGGACCACAGGATGCCACTTTGACAGCATTTTGCCCACCAGATACAAGAGGCTGCTCCCTACCTTGGATTTTTTAAAAAATGAACATATAATTTCCCTACCTTCCTTTTTTTCTCCCAAAGAAATATTTTTACCTTGCATGCCCTTTTTCTCAGCAGCTCCACATATCATATTTCTTGAGGAGTAAATGATTAAATTTTAGAGCCTGGAGTTTTGTGTTTAAATGTCAAGCTTGAAACACAGACCTCAGAAGAGAAATCCATAGGATTTCTATTTTCTTGTAATAAATATGGTCTTTACTGGGAGCAAACCAAGAAAACGGCAGGCAGCCTATCTCACAGTTTTTCTGCCTTTTATTTTGTTCAGCTCGGAAGATTTTTCTTTTGGCTTTGTAGTTAGAAAAATAAGCTTTGAGAGAAATAAGTCATCTTCACCAGCAGAAATACATCCAATGGCCATTTAAAGGGGAGCTTGAAGAGTTCTGGGGTCAAAAAAAACCTGGTTAGAGCTGTTAATGGGTTATGAAAGCAGCACACCAGTGTAAGAAAGCATCTCCTTTTCTTACACTCAATTTGCTGAATATTACTATAGCTGATACTATGAGTAACTGAGCTGACCCCAGCTAGAGGTGAGGAAATGAAAGGGCAAAAAAATCACCTACATGGGTGCCTCATCTCCTCCATGGCTGGCTCATAGGACTTTCTGGGAGGAGAATAATGAGCCATATGTTAATGGGTTGTCAAAGGTCACTGCTGGGGCCTGTAGCCACCAATATCCAGCGGCTCCCAAAGGAATTGCACCAGATGCTCCCACTGGCAGTCATATTATAGAGACAATGGGTGTGTTCAGTGAACATCACACACTTCACATCTGTTTCTCCAAGGCTTTTTTCCCCCTGGAAACCCTATGGCATTCAATAACTGCAACCACACCCTGGTCTGCTATCAAGGCTGCAAAATGAGCAGAGCTTTTGGCTGGCCACCAGATTCCCATTTCCTACCCAATCTCAGCCTGGGACTGTTTTGATATCTGCCTTGATGAACGTGACATTTAAGCTCTGTCAGCAGATGCATTGTTAGAATTGCACAGTTGGAAGCACACATGCACCTGCTGAGGGAATGGCAACAGGGAATACCACGTTTTCAGCACTCACCCCTGCATTGAGTTTTCCAGTGGCTTCCTCTTTCTCCAGCGTTACCTCACTCTGAGCTGTTTCTCTGTGCCCCAGTGTCATTCACTTGCTACACTGACCTGCCTGCTAGTGCAATAGTCTGTCCTAGCACCTCCATTAAGTCCCACACCACATCTGATACCATGGATAAGGTGGTTTCTCTCCTGCTACCCACCCCTTTTACCAAGCAGAATGACATGTGCCCTTCTCTGGTCCTCGAGGTCCATGTCCCTCCCAATGTCGGCAAAGATGAATTGTTTTGGAATGAGGTTGTGCTATTTTGGCTGCTTCTTAATGCACCTGAGGGTGACTTTGAACAGTCCCTGTTGACTTGAATAAATCTATTCTTTCATCTCTTCTCCTGCTTGCTTGTCCCTTTTTTTTTTTTTTTGTGTGTGTAAGTATCCAGCCACAGTTTATGCATTGCATGCTATTTATGCAGTGCAGCCCATGAAAAATACATGAGAGTCCCTTGCTCTTTCTCCCCACAGCTTCATAAATCTTGCATTGCTTTCTGCATGGCAGCTTGGCTTCACGAGGTGATGGGGAGCTGCCTCCCTGCTCCTCCAGCCCTGGGGCCACAGCATCCTCTGGGGATTCTGGCATTGCAGGCTTGAACCTTTCCAGGTTGGCAGAGGAGGGGAGAGGTTCAGAGCCCCCCTAGCCCCATTTTTATATTATTGGATAGGAAAATAAGTCCAAGTTACTGTTTAGCCATCCTGCAATGTCTCCAGCACAGCCATCATCTTGCCTTGCAGTTGGTTTCAGTTTTACTGAAAACAAGAGCAATGCAGAGAATATTACTCTGAGCACAGCTTGTTAAGCATTCACGAGAGCTGGTGTGTGCGACTGGAGATGCAGCTGTGCATTTATTCAGGGACCAGACAGAGGCTGTGCAGAAGGACCACCCAAAAAACAAGTCAGGCATGTGCTTAAGGACCTACTTTGAAGGTAAAGGCACCTTACCTTTCTGTGCAGGTAAATTTACCATCTGGTGCACACACTTGGAAAAGTGCAAGTGCTTTTTCTCACTCTGAGCCCAGCAGAGGAAAATAATAGGCAAACAATGATTTGAGATTTGTTTAAGAGCTGGTCCCAAGCCAATCTGAGCACACAGGCCCATGGAAATTGCCTAATTCCTCAGTTCTCACTTAAGATGGAACATTGTGGAAGGTGTTTGCAGCCAGCTCTGATTTTTAATAGAAGTTTCCCTATGCTGGTATTTTCCCCTTAGCAGGCTCTCTGCCTCCACAAAGCTATCAAGGGTGCTGTCTATATGGGCAAATTAACAGTTCTTTCCTCTGTCCTCAGAGCCCCTCTGATTCCTTACAGCATCTGCCACCACCATGGTCCAGCAGCGGACAACCTCAAGCTGCACAAGAAAACACTGCGTGGGGACTGGCATGTCAGTCCAGAGAGATTTCATCCAAGCTGCTGACAACCTCAATTTGCTAACCCAATTGACCTTGTGCTCCCTTTAATAGATAAGGCAGCACTCCCCTGCTGCCCCAACCTTTCCTGGCCACCGTGCGAGGGTACCACTACCCATCATCTGCCACAGCTTCCTGTCATGTCAGGAGAAACAGGATCCATATCTGCACCTCTTCCCTTTGTCCTCTAGCAGTGGACAAGAAGATGGTGGCTGCCCATCACCACCTCCATTAAGACCTTTCCCAAGTCAGTCTTTTCCCCCTTGGCCCTTCCCACCTATGGCTTTTCTCACCTCTCTTTAAGGTGTGCCTCTGCAGCATGTGGTTGCCTCCAAATCCATGGAGCAGAGGATGGTGGTGGTGGCTGTTCCAGCTGGTCATGGGTTTGCTGGGCTCCCTCCCAAAAAAATTCAGAGAAAATCACATCTTGGAAGGAAAAACCCAAAAATCTCAAAAAAAAAAAAAAAAAGGGTATTTCTGAGGGATATGAGGGTGAGGGACTGATCTGGGGCTTGGTTTGTCTGGCAGGCCCTTTGCCCCAGAAACTAGACTAACACAGCATATTTCCCCCCCAAAATAGAGAAAAGTGGGAACAGCCTGTAACAACAAGGCCAGATGCATTCATGTGGGTCTACATGTCTCACTCATCCCAAAGACCTCTCTTTCCCTCAGGGACCACAAGAGTAGCATCAAATCTGCATTTAGGAGAGAAAAAAATAGAGAGAATTTATTTTCTTTCCAAGGGGGGAAATCCTGATGCTTTGTGGAAAGTCAAGGGGACAAGTATATGTGTGATCCACAACTGGATGTTGCTGTTAGTCAAAGGTTTTTATTTTTATGAAAAAATAGAAAATTTTGTATCTTACACTACAAAAAACCCCACATACACAAACAAAATGCACAGAGAGCATCCAAAGAGGGGGGAAGGGGAGGAATAAATACAGCAATGCTACAGCTTCCTGTGAGTTAAAACACTGATGCAAGGAGCTGAGACAGATGCTGCAGCTCTGGCAGCGCTGGATGCTCCAGCTCCTGCTCTAAGGAATTACAGCAAAGAATTGGCAACTAAGTGTTAATCTTAAGACTGCTACGAATGTATTTTACATCTGCCTTAACATCTAATTTCAAGTCCACAGCAGCCCAAGGAGTCACAATTTCTTGAGCACTGGGACTTTCTACATTATATTCAACACTGAATAGACAAAAAATTGACCTTCATATTTTATTCTTCTCATTATTAAAAGAGAGGAGGAATAAATAAAATTTTAAACTGATTTATTCCTCTTTTATATCAGTCTCCTTTTTAACGCTCAAGTAGTTTTTCCAAGTGGTAGCTACGCAATGAAAGGGCATCAGTCTACACAAGCCATTCTTGGGGACAGTTCCTTCTCCCCAAATGAAAAACTGTATTAAAAAAAGCCTTTCCACTTTCTGGATCCTTTGAAATACCTCCCTCTCAATTATCAGCAAAATACACTGCAAAAACCAGAATCTGTTGGCTCAGCTGCAGTAGTAGTGAGCTGGAAAAGCGAAAAGCTTGGACTTACCATGGGCAGGAAATTCACCTATAGCCCTATCCAAGAACATGACCTGCCAAAAAAGTTCCTGTCCTCTTGTTCTGCTGCACTCCAATACATATAATCAGGCCCAACACACGAAGTACTTGCAGTTCTTGGATAGGAATTGAAAACCTCCTTTGTCCCTGGAATTTTCTCATGGACACAGAAGCTGTAACCTTTGGACCCTACATTAAAACAACATTTAATTTTCAGACCCGAGACGAAGTCTATTAATACAGAGATCAGTAGCAAAAACAGCTCTTGAAATAAATAGAAAAGGTTATTTATTTATTTATTGGAGAAAGCAAGGAGAGGTGCCCTATTTACAAATGCAGTCTGGCTTAAGAACAGTTTCGTTTTCCACTGGTTTATCATTTTGAAGGTTACTCCAGCATCTGGTAGGAATCCCAGCAATACAAATGACGAAAAGGGGATTTATCTTTTAAGAGCCCAGGAAAAAAAAACAACCAACAATGAGTTAAACTCCTCCCACAGAGTCAACAGGAAAGGAATGAGTGGAGATGATGGGCAGGAAGTGCTACATATTTGCTAATAGCATCTCAGTGCCACCAATGGATGCAGGCAAACCAATGATTCCTCCTGATGAAATGAAGTGTTTCTGTCTTCCTACATGTTATTTTCCCAAGCATTGTAGACAGGGAGGCACAAATAATCTGAAGACTGTTCTGCTGACAGCTTTAATCATCTTATTTATTACACTACAAATCTCTTTTCCGTGCCGAAATTATTAAGTCTTGATACCCTCTTCCTCTTTTGTGGTCCAGTGGCTGCCAAAATGAAACAAGGGGATGAGAAATTACACTATCAAGATTTGTTAGACCTTGCTGTGGCTCCTCTCCCTGCTATTTCTCCTGATTCCTGAGGAACTCAGCAGTCACTTGCAGAGGTGGAGGGGGCCATTTCAGAACAAGCAGATACTGCCCGAAGAAGCCCTGCTGTAAGCAAACAAAGCCCTGCTGCTAAGGAAAAAACCACTCAGCCTCTTCTCCTAGATGCTTCCCTTCTTAACATTCGGTGTATCAAACCTTGCCCAAAGGCTGGGGGAGATGAAAGAAAGATTTTGAAACAGCTTCAGGTGCCTTGCAACACCTGTTTCTGCAAGACATGAAGGACACAGGGCTCCTTTTGGCTGTTTGAGCTCTTTGGGCTTGGCTCTGCAGCACTGGGGATGAAGGAAGCCATAGCAACTCCACATATTGATGTTACTGCTAAGGAAGGATGCCACAAGATGCTATCCAAACTCTAAGGAAGCAATACATTTACAGAAACAACAAACTCTTGCAATCCATTGAGCTGTTTCAAAATCCTTCTGAGAGTCTTCACAAAATAAAAGCCCAGTCTATGAATACCAAATTAGCTGTGCTGTTTATTCCTATCTACAATAAAAAGAGGAGGACAACCCCAAAAATATTTCTTGGTGTGATTCCCAGGTGACTGGGTTGCCCTCAGGTCTCTCTGAAAGTACCAGCCATGGACTTTAATAGATACATTGAACCCCAGCTACAACCAATTCCTGATCTGAGCTGTGCTAGCCCCAGATGAATGGCATCTCCTTGCCCTGAGGATGCCATCACTGTGACCATGCTGGGCTACTCTGCTCTTCCGTCCCCTCTGTGCTCTGTCACAAACTGGCCAAGTCCACAGCAAACACAGAATGCCAAGAGACAGCTTGGGACACTACAGTTCCAAAAATAATCTTTCTCCCACCACTGTGGGAGAAATACTATAAAAACTCCACACTTGATGGCCAGAGATTCCTTTCCACACTGTCCCCTAGGACTTAACCCACATCATCAGAAAAGGAACAACAAAATTCCTTCCTTCCAGCTGAAACCACCTTGTGCTTTCTCTCCTGGGCTCCGGGAACAGAGGTGATGTCTGTACTGGGTGCTGGATACTGGGCTAAAGCACCTGTGCAGAGGCAATCCCATGCTATCCCTGGCCAGGACACAGAAAAATCAATGCCATGTTGTTGCTGGAGGCCATCAAGAACCAGATGTTTTACTCTTCTTCTGGATGTCCTCAACACATGGTGTAAAGGAAGAGGGGGGCAACATCTTTTATTTATGCAAACTCCTTCTACCTCATATACATAATCGAAACTCCTGAAGGCTTCATGTGTTGATCAAACCAAACTGCAGCAAAAATACAAAGCATAGGGGTAACACAAAAGGGAGACTGAGTAAAAGAGGGAGGAAAGAAAGAAGAAACCAAGGAAAGAGCCCCAATCTTGTACCTGATGTGTAGCAAACTGTACAATATATACATCTTCATCATGTATTATCCTCCCCAAAGAGCAAATAAAAAGAACTTGGTAACACAGAAGGAGGAAAACAAAATATACACCCTGTATTGTATTTGCCATGGAGCAAGCGACATGTTTATATGCTAGTCTCTATAACTTAATGCTGTGTAACAGCATTTTTTTTCTTTTCTTTAAATTTACAAAACAAAATATCTATCAAGAAATAATCTAATCATATTGCTCTTCAATACACTTCTGTAGACAAGTAAGACTCAAAGTTATACTTCAGCAAACTGCAGCTACTGGGAGTCCATGAATGGCCAGAAAAATCCTCCATTCAAGTCAGTCCTTCACCATGTGCTGCTGTAATTCAGTATATAAAGGTGCTATATATATATGTACCTCCCATGAAGAGACAACACGTGGTGGAAGGCTTGTCATCACCGCTGAAGCTTAAGAGACTGGTTAACCTCATGTACAGCAGATTCATTTCCACGTTCCATGCATCTTACATTGACTTCATGAAAATGAGGACACAAATAGGAAGAAAAGCAAAACTTTAGTCAAACACTGCTTTAGAAATGCTGCAGCAGAGGCCAACGTCCTTCAGTTATAGAAACTACTGAATTTCCCTTTTTATCTTTTCTTGGTTTTTTTTTAGTCAAAATAAATCTCAGGGCTAGAGTACAAAGTGCAGGACCGACCCACTCGAGGAAGCAACTTTAAAAACCGTGTTACAACGGCACCATCCCATTCACCAACTGGACCTTCATCTCTTGAAGGCTGTTCATTATCTTCTTCTGGTGACCAACAAGTGTCACTCCCAGACGTCTCAAATCCCTGTGGGAGAAAGCAGACGTTGGTTCCATGGACCTCTTAGGCACACGCCGCTGCGCACACCACGCGCCGCACGCGCTGCTGCTGCCAGTGCCTACCTGTTATCACTGGCAGCTCCCAGAGCCAAGTTTAGTTGGCAGGTTTTATTTTCCCCATTTGTAAAGCTTTTCTTTTTTTTTTTTTTTTTT
This sequence comes from Pycnonotus jocosus, assembly GCA_013400435.1. Classification (NCBI taxonomy): domain Eukaryota; kingdom Metazoa; phylum Chordata; class Aves; order Passeriformes; family Pycnonotidae; genus Pycnonotus; species Pycnonotus jocosus. Next base: position 15,139 of record VWYP01009330.1, read on the forward strand.
TTTTTAATGGCTGACAGCATCTCAGAGAGGTGATGTGATTTGAATGAAATCACCTCAGTAGCCAAGGAGAAAGGCCAGACAGCAAAGCGTCAGCATCATCTTTGGCCAAGGATTCTGCTAGGCATGAAAAGTCCTATTTCCAAGAGAAAAGCCATGTAAGAAAGCCCATGTTGCTGTTTCATCTTCTCATGGGAGAGGCTGGTATTTGATCTTGGATATGAGCAGTGAGGACTGAGGTCAATCTGTGCTTTCTTCCTCTTCAGATGAGGGAAAGCCAAAGAAACACAAACGGCAAAAGCCTTGAGAACGGCCACCATCCTGATGACTCCTTAAAGTCAACAAGAATTAGCACAGCAGATCCCCTTTGGGTCTTTACAAATCTTCCCATAAACCCACATTTGGTTTTGCTTTGGGGAGGTGAATTCTAGAAGCCAAGGGCATTTGTGTTGATTCTGCCTACTGGGCTACCATTACAGGAAAGCTGTAAAATAAGAGAGTTAATGTAAAATGCAGGATCAGGAGGAAAGGTAGTTTGTCATCAACCCTCCAAAATTCAGGTGTATAGATGAAGGTCATCACTTTCATGTGATTCATGTGAATGGCATAAAAGAGGCACCTCCAGGGTACAATTAATTCCATCCAAAGACAGGAGTGGGACAAATCATTTCCTGGAGATACCACAGCAGGACCTTGAGTTATCAGATTCAATGACACCTCTAAAGCCAGGTAAGGCCATCTGTTATGGCAAAGTGTAATTGTAGAGATTTCTTACTGGGCAGAAAAGTGTTAACAAAGAAATTGTAGCAATAAAAGCTCAGCAGAAACATCAAGACAGTTGCATATATATTTCCAGCACAGGACACAGAAGCTGTTAGAGAAGCAGGTTGACTGTAAGAGATGTGGTGTTTTGTCTGAAGACTTCCACTAGAAAAATATCAGTCACTCACTTTCTACCACCAGACTGGAATGGATTAGGGATGTTTCTAAGTTGTGCCTTATGGTCCTGCCAATGCACTCGTGAATCCCCAAGCTGCTGACACCCTGTGTCCAAGTCTTTTAGGAGAAAGTTCTCCACCAAAAGCCCCTGAGATGTGACTTTGAACGTGCAGCTGCTTTTTGGAAACCACACTGCCACATTCATGGGAGGGCTGGAATCCCCAGCAACACCTGGGAACTCAACCATCACCTAAGACATAACTGCAAACCTGGCCTACAGTTCCCAGCAGGGCTGTGTGCTGGACTGCAGGTGAGCACATGGAAGGAACACCAAATCATTTTCACACAAGCTACCCATGGAGGTGTGCCTCTCTCGGCAGCTTCACATTCTGGACAGAAACTCCTGTGCAAGTACAACCAACCATCCACGTTCAAAAATTACACAGATGAACGCTGCTTTGAATAAAAAGCAGTCTTGAGTGAAGGCTAATACATTAGCACATAAACAAGTAGAAGTCAAATGCCAGATCTATACTTCTCCGAGGACTGTCATGTTTTCTGCTTTTTGATTTGGAAAATACCAGGTTTTTTGCTTCAGGCTAAAAACATTATTTCATTATTGTACCCTTTTTCAGCAATGCTTCTTGATGATGCAAAGGGAAATCATAACATCAGGGGCACAGAGCAAAGGAGGTCAATGAGACACATCAGCAGTGCTCCTTACCTGGCAGAGAAAAGGCTACAACACCTGCAAAAGGTGTCTACCTTCTCAGGGGGACATGCTTTCATTTCTGCCTCCACTGAATTGTGAAACTAGCTCAGCAAGCCATCTTAATAATGAAGGAAAATGAAGTAATGCTATTGTTACATGCAATTTATTTTATGTACACAGCACAGTTGGAAGTTCACACCAGAGATCAAAAAGAAAAAAAACCAAAAAAACCCAAACCAATCCTCAAAACCAACACAGTACAGGACCTGATTCTTAAAAGAGACAACATCCATCTTCCCCCTGCTGAGTCCTGCTCTGCTGGCACTTTTTGAAAAATCAGCTTTTTTTTTTTTTTTCCAGGTATCTGAAGTGCAAGCTGAGCTCTTTTGAAAATCCAGTACCACGTATTTCACAGATGTATAATTTCTGACACTCTTGCAAGTTATGCAGCCTGAAACTTGGAGAAAAGCATGCATGTCTTGGCCTTTTACACACAGCCCTACCAGCCCAATAAACCTCCCACCCAGTTCACTACACAGTCTTTTTTCCCCCATATAGTATCCCCTTAACTCAATATCCTTGAGGAGTATCTCACTGATTTACAAGAGAGAAAGAAGAAAAAAGAGTTTCTGTTTCAATACATTAACTGCTCACCAGGGGATCAAGTCT
>VWYP01009330.1:17481-84049 GCA_013400435.1 Pycnonotus jocosus
TTTCTTTTTTTTTTTTTAAATATCAAATCCTCTCAAATGTGAAGCCACCAGCCAAAAAGCATGGGAGACTCCTCAGAGAGGGGAAAAACACTACTATGGGTCTTTCACCTCAGCAAAGATGAACCAGAAGACACAGCTCCTGAACCAGATGCCTGCCAAGTATAAAAATCAGCAGTTTTACTCAAAAGCCACCTTGCACATAGCAAAGACGACAACAAAACTTTCTAAAAACTGCCTAGAGAATGTAGGAGCTTTAATTCCGATGTTTCAAGCATAACTTACAGCACGTTGTATGCTCCCGTGCATCCAGTGCTGAAGGACTTAAAGTAGTGTAAGGCAAAAGACAATTTTGAACAGAATTGAGTGCACAAACCAGTTGGTTTGGGGACAAAAAACCTCCAAAAACTTCTGGGCCTAAGGGCTGGAGAAAAAAACTGCCTTTAAGCTCCAGTCCAGAGCTGGCTGGCTCGTGTTGTTGCAGCCAAGTGGAAATTTCACTGGGCTCAGCTCTGCAGAGGAGATGTGTGCAGACATCCACTGAGGCTTTACAATAAAAATGTGCATTCCCTGCAGGAAAAGGCACAACTGAGACCCGCGTCCAAACAACACCCGCGATCGTGATCCAGGCTGCTCCTTGCTGCGGAAGCGACCTGACCCCTGGTGTTGGGTTTTGTGTGTGTCTCTGCAGTGGAGATCCGTGCACCCATGTGCTGGGTGGTCTCCCTGCTTCAATACGCTTGGCCTCCCCAGCCGTGAGACAACTTTTATTCTTTTTTTAGGGAGGAAGTTTATCTTTTCACTTCTTTCATTCATGTAGGGCTGGAAATGAAAGCAGGCAAGAATTTGAATCACTTGTCAACAAGGTATTAAAAGGTTTACCTAAGCTGACCAAAAAGCCAAGGAAATAAAGGGGGAAAGTGGTGTCAGCTCATCCCAAGCAGCCTGTACACAGCTGTATGCCAGCTGCTCTCTTAGCACTGCCTTGCACGGAAGCCCAGCTGCAACATGCCAATGACAACAGGGCATCCCCTTCCCTGCAACAGCCTCCATTTGCAAGGGTTGAATTCACAGTCTCCAAGTTGTAAGAAATTGATTTAAAACATTTTATTTACAAATAGAACTACTTGATACACCATGGACCAGTTTGCCAAACACAGTGTAGACTAGGACTGGATTGCCACATAACATACAACCCCCTCACCAGCCGCTTTAGTCATGCAAGCAAAGGGCCACAGTCCTGAAAGATCTCCGTGGTCAGCAGCTGTCAGCTTACCACAGATAATCTGTATTTCATCTCCCACTCAGGGCAGATCTCACCACTCTTCTGCACGTGGTGTAACTACAGCTGCCCATGCAGACTGGGACTACTCATGGAGTTAGTTGTCAGTTTGAATGAGGGGAAACAAGAAGAACCTCAAAGACCTTCAGACGATGCTAAAGAGAGAGAGGAATCCACTTGCTAGGGACATCTGCATGAAATGAGGACTTAAAAATTTTTGTTTTAAGAGTTCATCTGCTCTTACTCATAATTCCCATTCTACTTGATTACAGGATGAGAATTTGTTCAGAAGCAGACACAGCATCACAATCCCAGGACTGAGATTTCAGGTTAAGAATAAGCATCTAGAGCAGGTGAACTCTTAAATGTTCTTCACCCAGTATAACTTTTAATAAATAATTTATTTTATTTTAGAAGAAAAATATATACAATGCAAAGCAACACAACACATATTATTACAAATATTCAGAGCTCTTAATCTAATAACAAACAACAGGGTGTCCTGAGATTCAGTGAGTACAGATCTTTCAAAAGGTGAAAATATGTAGTCCACATGGTTAGTAACTGGTCCAGTCAAGGGTCAGACTGAAACTCATGTCATGGATCTATCTATTCTTGAGTATTGTCCTGGTAAAGTTATTCTTGCAGTGGATTGAAAGAGCTCCAGACACACTCAAAGTCACTAGGTGGTCCACAAGTTTAAAGAGCAGGTCTGGTCCACTGGAAAGGTTCCCTTCAAGTCTGATATCCAGTTGGAAAGAGAGGGTGGAGGGTGAGGCTCCACTTTTCACAAGGTGATTCATCCCTTTGCAAGAATTAGAGCTAAATGTAGAAATCACTTTTTGTTTGAACACATACATTTTCAGGTCTTTGCTTAAGCAGGCAGAGCTTAGGACTTGGGGTGATATTCATCCATCTTAGATTTTTAATCTTTAGCTTTCAGAAATTTGTCACTAATATTACTCTTTTCTGGAATAAATGCATCAAGCCATCAGTTTGAAAGATTCAGAATGGTAATCAGGGTTTTGCTTTTCATGCCAGGGAAGGAAGGTTTAAAAAAAAAAAACAAAAAAAACAAAAAAAACCTGAACATTAACTATCTCAACCAGGTCCTGTAAAGAAGCCAGAAGCTGGGCACCTACAATTACCAGTCCTGTCAGTGTTATGGCCAACTCTTCCTACGGCACTAGTAGGTTTTTTTTGTTTGTTTGGTTGGGTTTTTTTTCTTTTTGTTTTGCTTTTTTGTTTTTGTTTTTTCCAGCAGATTTTAGAAATTCTTTATATTTATAGTATGTTTTTCTGCTGCTTTTTCAGCAGCAGTTATATATCTAATTTCTACAGCTCTCTCCTGCACGGTTGGAATTTGGTGAAGATCATTTTGGATGGTATTTGAAGGCAACCTCTTAAATTGTAAAGACTGTTTTACTGATGTCATTTGGGGAAAGCAAGCTACTTTCAAATGTTCAGATCATCTTTTCACCTGATCCCCCCAAGTCCCAGCTCTGGAATATACAGAACAGTTGCCTCTATTAAAAATGACAAAGAACATTTAACCTGAATTCTCCTCTGTAAAGTACAAAACGTTTTGTTGTTCCCTTTTACAGGGAGAAAAAAATGAAAACGTCCAGAAAACCAACCCCTCTCAGTATATCAACCTTTAAAGAACTCTGCTTGTTCTGGTGTTTATTTTCTGGAGAACCCATGAGAGTCTCAGCTGAGCCCACCAGGAGCCATTTTTCTCCCTTACTTTATTTTTTAAGAGCAATCTGCCAGTTTACATCAGCCTGAGTTCAGGACTTCAATATACGACACTTTTCCTCTTAAGCTGCTATGATGGTTTCTCTTTTTTCAACAACTAAGAATCTGCTGTTTTTTTTCTTTTTTTTTTTGCTGCTTCTGAGAGAGAAGTTTTGATTTGGATGGGTACTTGGCCTCTTGAGTAATCTTCCACAGGTTTTCCAAAAACAGACCTCAGTGGGGTCAAGCCCTCTTGCCAAGCCACCTCTGCAATGCAAAGGTGTGTGGGCTGACAGAGAAGAACCAAGCAAGCATCTCTGCAAGAATCTCTGTCCACAGACAGCTGGGGTGGGGAGGGGGAATTTATTTGCTGACATGGGTAACCAGCTAGAATAGGTTTCAACGCTTTTTTCAGGTTCAACTGAAATGGAAGATGGATCCATGAAATGCCTCCTTCCAGTTTAAAAAAAACAACCCAAAAGCTCCCCCAGGCTGCCAGGCATCAGCTCCTTTGCACTGCTCTGCTCTTCTAAAAGCCCAGAAGAAAGCTGAGGCTGAGCAGCTCAGACATGTTTTCTCCAGTGGGATTAGCAGGATGACATTTGTGCCACAGAGGACATCCTGGGACCTGGTGAGGGGGCCTCTGAGGAGGTTTGCAGCCGGTGAGAGTCAGAGCATCTCTGGCAGCTATCATCTTATTTAAAGACTTTCAAACTGACTTGTCTTTCTGGCTAGAACTGTGCAGGTAATGGGTTTCTTGAGTCATTGCCAATCAGAAAAATAAATTTAAAGCACATTTTGCATCGCCTGAAAAGATTTTGGGAGAGGGACATTTTTTAAATTTCTGGAATACCAAAGAATAAACATAGGGAAATAGTTAAATTTTAAAGTCAAATTAAGGATCTTATTTCATAATCTGAAGTGTTGCACTTTAGGAATTTGGAAGTTAGGAATACTTTTCTCAGCAGCATGGGATGCTAAGATAGTGTAGGAGGGATAGAAGGGTTTTTTAAAGTTACACTAGTAAGTAAACTTCTAATTTGCTGTTGAAAACACCCACTAATTTGGGTTTCAAGTCAACACTTTCTGTCATCCAAACAAAAGCATTTTACTTTTCAGCATTTTGTGTAGAGATCTTGAAACTGCAGAAAATCCTAAAGAGGAACAAGCTAGAAGCCTAATTTTCTCCTTTGATATGACTAATTAAGCCTAACAGCAATAAATCTGTGATGGATTTTAGACAACCTGCATTTTCTACCAGAAGTTGCTCTGGTTATCTGCCTCTGGCTAGCTATTGCTGCTGTGTGGACTCTGACCACCTGGGGATGGATGCCCTCTTCCTTGGTCAATGTGTGTAGATTAGCAGTCTAAACTGTGGAGTCCTCAAAAGCCCAAGTAACATGACACATAATTGCAGGGCAAGGCTGGGAAACAACATGCAGGGGTTCTCAGGAGCTCAAAAGAGGATCTAGTTAAGAATCCATTTCCCAGACAACTGCTGGAGAGGACTTCATAGCTCAGGGTTTTCATGTGAATGGCTGAAAAAAAGACTGGATGAGTCCAGGTGTAAGGGGCAAATATTGATGGTGTGAGTGGAGCAAATAAAATCAGAGTGAGAGCAGACAGGCTCCTGCACTCTCCCCGTGTATGTAATGGAAAACTGAACTCCATGAGATGCCACTGACCTGCATCACACTCCCGTGCTGTACGGCAAGCTCCACAGCAAGCACTGTGGCAGACAGCAGGAAATGCTGCAGTTCTGTGGGGTGGGGGGATTTTTCTTGGCTTATTCTTAATCCTCAGAAGCAATTCTGTATGTGCAGTGGCAATCTGCACATGGTCAGAGGAGACACAACCTTCTCCAAAGAAGCTGAGTACAATTCTTCCCATTCTGCCTTAATGCTTGCAGTAAACTAAGCTTGAATTAACCCAGTTAGAATAGAATGGCAGGCTTTGAGGAGAGTTTGAGACAGCGCAGGCAGCAGCAGGAACAATTACGCAGGCAAGGCAGGCAATTAAAGGTGGAGCATAGGAGATTACCATCCCTGAGGCATTTACCAAATCATTTGAAGGCTGTTGCCTCAACTGCGGTCACACCCACGTGCAAAAACCACGGGCACATTCAGAAGAAAGGGTCTCATTCAGGAAGCCTGTCCTCCTCTAGAGCTGTGGGTTTCTGATGCTCTCGCACTGGCATCAGCTCTTATCTATTTCTGTTAATGCTGAATGCCATTTCCACACCTTCCCGGGCTTCACTGGTCACTTGGTTCTATCCAGATCAGCTGTGAAACCACATCTGCTCCTCTGCTGTGAAGCCAGGATGTCCCAGCAGAGACTCTAGCCCCTATACTCTTACTAGTAGGGTAGTGGGTTTATTTTGTTGGTAACTCCAAATAATCAACTTCTTTTGTGTCAAGAGGATGGCCTGGCAATTACAGAAACTCATGCATCAGTGAGTAAAGGAGACAAAGTACTGGCTGCCAATGTAGTTATTGTAAATTTTAGTCTCGCCTGCACTTGTTATCAATAGAGATGCTATAAGGGAAACTGCTGACTGCAAACACAGGATGATGTTTTCCCTTTCTGCAGCCTCATCCTTGCATGTTTTTGAATGGTTTCTCTTTTTCCTCCCTCCTCCCATTGCAGTTCCAAGAAATGAGGTGAAAATGATCTGGACACTACTCACTCTAGGGTCACCTGAGCCACTGCATCCATTGAACTGTATCCGTTCTCCATGAAGATCTCTGTGTATCGGCCCATTTTGATGGCTTCCAGCCACTCACCCACGGACCTGTAGGCACCACTCCCGACTGGACTGTGCTCTACCAATAAATTTGACACTCTAAAGATAAGCAAAAACAAAGAAGCAAACAGAATCAGTATTGAGATATACACAACGTGACTCAGGTTGCTTGCATTTTTTACGGTAAAGACGATTCTTTTGTTCCATTTTCAGTGATTGCTGCAGCCTAAATCCTCCTACCAGGCTTGATATGCAACGTATAAAACACAGCACTTCACCTGCAACCTCATCCATTCTTGAGTTAGCTCCTGCCATTTCCAGTCCTCACCACAAGCAGAAAGAGGAGAGGAGCAGCATCCATCCCAGTTACCTCTTGGCCACAAGCAGGCTCCCCCAGTCACTCCTACTTCAAAGTCTTCACTTTGATGACTCCCACTTTGCTCTCTTCCTCCACCTCTAAAGCTCATAATTAACTTAAGACAGCGCAGAGCCTGGAAGCTGAAACCCAAATTACATTTCCCGGCAGCGGCCATCAATGGCAGGCAGCTGTTAACAGCCTAGGGAGCATTAACAATCCAGGGGCTGCTCCTGCACAGTCACGGGGGGGGGCGGTTTTGGATGCCGACAGCATCCAAGGAGCCTGCAGAGAGCAGCAATGCTCCAGCCAAGCTCCAGCCAAGCTCCAGCCAAGCTCCAGCCCTGCAAACAGAGGTACATTCCTGCTCCCACGCCCTCACTCCAGACTCTGCCACGGGAATTGCTCCCTGCTCAGCTGTGCCACGCAGGGAAGAAGCAATTCAGGCAAATAATAACCCTTCACGGCGGCTGGAGCACCGACACACTGCTTGGCACAAGCAGGGTCCACCACCCCACTAATGATGTGCAGAGAGCAAAGAGGGCTTGTCCAAGGTCAGCCAGGAAAGAAACCAGATCTGTTCCCTGCTTTGTAGAATGGGACACACAGCTAACACAAGCTCTGGGTAGAGACCATTACCCACAGGTAAAAAAACCCCCCACATTTTCTGGGTCAGCCTCTGATGGTGGCTATTACACTTAAAAGACTTTCAACTGGAAGGAGAGCTGGGATATTATATTATTATAGCACTTCAGGAATCTTCATATATTTTATAAGCACATTAGTATTATTTGTTTATTTAATAGCAATGCTGAAGGGTCTAATAAAATGTGAATACTTGCAGTACCAAGAACATAATGGCTTCCCATAACATTTTATACACATGAGAAATTCAAAACTCCTAAGTAATCATAATGAGAAGTGGATTTTCATCACTAATGTCAGGAGGTACCTAGTGATATCATAGCACACGCTGTAATGTAGAGAGTGACTTCCTCCCTTATTTGCATTAATGAGAATTTCCATAAAGAACACATTACATATATAAAAAAATCCTTTACAGCTGCTCTATATTGAAATTATGATTCATTTGGAATTACTATGGTCTGGGCACAGCAATCTATGAGAATAGAAACACAGCCCCAAAGCCTAACTGTTCAGGTGCTCCATCCATATCAAAAATAACCACAGCAGCTCTGAAAAGGAGAGATTTGGAATTGCCTGGACCCATTCATGGAATAAAACATCAGCAAGGTGCTTAGCAGCTCAAGGAAACGGTTTCCTGCCTATTTTCCTCATCTGGCATAACAGTTTGGTATAAAAGAGTGCAGGAAACACCACGTAACAGGCCTGGAAAATAACTGTTCTGAGTTGAAAATAAAAGAGAAATCTCACATATTTTATGCTATCATAAACCTTTTCCTGCAGGTTTGCTGGCACTGATGTTACATCTAATTGCTAATAAGAATAATTTCGTCTTAGGATGGTAAATGGTACATGTAAAATAGCCCGAGGAACTAGATCTATCTTGTATTTAAAAATTAACAGAAATTTCAGGTTCTTCTCCTTCAGTGCATGAAATGCCATGCGCAGGGACATGCCACCATAGGGATGTCCAGCTGCAGCAGGTGAGACGTGCCACATGCAGCTGTGCAAGGCTCACTTAGACAGTGTGGTTACAAATGACTGTAAGCTCACAGCAGTGTATCTGTTTTGGCCCATACCACCAGTCTAACCTAATCTTCTCCCCCTCATTCCTGTTTGTTCGTCTCTCCTCTGAGGATAAACTTTTCTGAAGTGCCTTTTCCATTGTTAATCTGGGGAACTCCACTGCCATCAGTGAAGCAGCAATAACACACATATATACATAGACATATACACACAAACACATACACATATATATATATGTATATATATATATAAACTTCTTAATGACCTTGCAAGAGACTGCATGATTAGCAACACTGATGGCTCAGAAGTAAATGTGTGCTTAGAGTGAAAATAGAGAAAGCCTCTCCAAGACTATTTTAGCTCTTTCTCCCCAAGTGCAGCTTTATTTCTTGATTGTGTTTACCTTACTTGTAGCTGCGTAGCTATTCAGATTCATGTTTAAATACAAACTGGCTGCTCTATTCACTTAATGTGGTTTTAGCAAAGGGAACCAGAGACCTCCTCTTGCAATTACCAAGACTGTCACGACTTGTAGTGTGGCTAGCATGCCTGGGAATAGTTGTGGAAGGATGTACCTGGAAATCCATGAGCTCTGCACATCCTAAGAGTTTTCCCGAGAGACTCTCTGTTTGTATTACCAAGATAAAGTCAACAGGCAGATAATTGGAGCAGTATTTACTATCTACCTCATGCACTCAGGTCTTGCCTGCTCTAACCTTGCAGTAGAGCACAGGTAGTTTTGTCACAGACAAAGTACTGCCGAAACTCCTGTTTCTGCGAGACAGACCACGGTAATTTTCTTTGTGGTAGCAGCACTGCACTTAGAGTGAGTGAATTGCTCACTTGGCTGCCGACTGCAACAGAACAAGTTGATATGAGTCAACCCCCCTGGACATAAAAAACACTGAAGGAACATTCACCCAAAACACATGCAGGCTAAATAATCAGAGGGAATCCAACCCTAGGAGTGGGTATTTGGACAAGGAGCTTGCTCTGAGAAATGGCTGTGGGCTGAGTCTGTACCTGCTTGATGCATTAACCAAGGTCTTCAAGCTGCTGGGGTTACGGATGAGCTTGTCCAACATGCTGACAATTTCGTCAAACTTGGGCCTGCTGTTGCGGTCCTTCTGCCAGCAGTCGAGCATCAGCTGGTAGAGAGCAGCAGGGCAGTCCATGGGACTTGGCAGGCGATAGCCTTCCTCCACAGCTTTAATCACCTACAGGACACAAAACACAAGGCTTTTCCTCCCCTCATCTTTTTCCCAAATGAAAATTGACTTTAACACAGTCAATTTGATTTTTGGGATCAGCAATACGCTCACAAAAAAATCCTGCCACCCCCCAACTCTGCACACAAGAGGCAAACTCAGTAAGCCCCTCTATCTTTCATATTTTCTATGGGATGGGTTGAATAACTTCATTTTTAGTCATTGTAAAATGAATCTAGAAGGCCAGAGCACTGCTGCAACCAGGGGGCCAGATTGCCTGGCTGCACTTGTTCAAAGCTCTATGTGGTCTCTATGTTATAGACCAGGAATCTCCCAGAACCTATGCTAAATCCATGAAAAAGAGCCTACAGGGCTTTCTGGCATCTTCTTAGAGTGCAGTGATTTTGTTTATTCAGATGTTGGCTTCTTTTTAAATGAAAAGGCATGTGCTAGACCACAAATTTGTATTACAGTAATAAAAGTCTGACTGTATTTCAAAAGAGACTTTGAATGCTAATTGATGGATGGATTCAAGGCAGAGGCAGAACAACCCTCTCATATATCATTCAATACTGTCTGGGTCTAGTAATTTCTTAGTGTGGCCACATTTCTGCCAGGAATTTAGAATGTCAGCCCAAGAGTATGTAAATTAAAACCAGGGGAGTTGTTGCACTGATTTTGAACACAAACCATCTATGATTTTATATCTAAAACAAGTGGCATGCATATGTGTTGCCTCTTGAAAGGCAAAAATGCATAAATGAGGGCAGAATTGAGGAAGGCAACTTGTTTTCCCCAGTTTGGGGCAGATTTGTGACAGGGCTTTAAGCCCAGCAGTTCCCATTTTGAACCATTACAATTTTCAGGAGAATGCAGCTCATGTTTCAAGCCACAAGGTTCTGTGTCTGTGCCAAGAGAGTCATGGCAGCCCATCTTCACACCCTCCACTCCCAAGATTCCTTGATGAAAAGGGGCTGGAAGCAGATATTTGCTATGTCCACATGAAAACCACATGTGCTTCACTGTCCACTCCAAAGACTACCTCAAATGCCACTCATTCTAGGCACTGCCTCATAATTTGAAAACATCCTGGGTTGAAAAAGAAGGCTCTATGGTTAGCATGGAAGTTGTTGTCTTGGTTTTTAGCTGCTAGATGAGTAGTACAGGATGAGCTGTGTCAAGCTAGCAGTGCATTTCAGAAGGCTTCAAAATTCAGGACTGCATGGATTGCTTTTAAATTGTCCTCCATCACAGAGCTTTTTGTTAAGCGTAGGAGTCGCAAGAATGAGCCAGCAGTAGTGGGAACCTCAAGCTCTCTGGGGATGTACACAGCAGAGAAGCAGTTAGGTGAGGTTTTACAATCTCCTCCAAGAGTAAAAAGCGTATCAGAAGATCTGGGCCACAACATGTGCGGTGCTTTTGTGCCCATCTGAGATTTCATCTGTCACTGGAGCAGTTGCACCACTCTCCACTCAACCTGCACTTGCAAGGTAATCTCTTCTATGGCCTGGCTGTGGCTCCCAGCTCCACCACACTGTGCTATTTATACTCTCTGCTCTTCACATCATGCTTTTCAGCTGGTCCCTGATTCTAAATTTGCAGCTGCCCTATAAAGAAAAAGCTTCAGTGTGGCACAGCCATGAGAATGTTATTTGCTCTGTCCACGTCTGTATTTATAACAATAACGGGTCATCCTCCAGCTGTAGCAGAAAGAAAATAGTAGCAAGACAGGGAGCAGACCATCTGGCACCAGATCAGAATATCTGAACTATATCTGCAGTGGGGTTATGCGTGCTGGATATTCCTGGCAGTAACATCACGATCAATAGCGTTAACTCAATTTACAGGATGTCATTCGTCCTGGTGATACAATGTAAATGGTATCAAAATACTGCAAGAAGCTCGGATGCTGAAATACACTCTTGCATCTGAAGGTGCCTTCAGGCCCCTAGCAGTAAGAGGAGCAAAAAACCCTGAAACAACAAAGACTGAGTCACTTGCAGCCACCACAGTGATTAGAAAATAAGAGAATGGGAACATTAGCTGCTCCATTCATTGGCGTGTACTACTTTTAAGACTTAAGATTTAGAATTTGCACCTAAGAAAGCACTTCCCTTTCTCTTCTAGACAAGCACTATTCAGTTATGGATTGGGGTTACTGAACTGGATGTTTAGGAGAGGACCATTTGGGATAGTCTATTTCAGTAAACCAAAGCAACAGTCAGTGGCATTTTCACAGATTCACCAGTCTGAACACTAAAAATCAACCCCCATGATTATCTAGTTTATCAACCTGTGCAACACAGGCCACAATATTCCTCTCAATAATTCCTGCATCAAAGCCTTATCTTGTGGTCAAGCCAAAGCATATTTTTAGAGGGCCATCCAGAAATCAGCATGACTTTAAAATGTGATTTGTAGCCTTAAAACATTTCCTGCCCTACTGCACTTCACCTCCTCTAAAGCAAGCCATCTGTAACACGGTGAGAATAATTTTGCTCATCATCAGCTGTGCTTGAAAATGATGTGCTTTAATTACAAGCCATGCAGCAAGAAAGTCTTGTGCAACAGAGTCCAAAATTTATGTGATCCCTTTTTCCTCTGCACAAAAGCCAATGCTGTATCTAACACCACTGACTCTCCTGTCAACACAAGCAGAGGGGGAAAGAAGGGGAGGCCTTCAGGAGCTGAAGAAGGAAGAATTGCATGAGAAATATGCCACAGCACTGGATTAAATTCCTATGTCATCACCACCCAGGCACTTAACATCTGCACAAAGGGCAGAGGCAAGTAAAGTAGAGGTTACACCAGCAAAGCAGGAACTGATGCTCATATACATCTCACTAGTCCTTTGTTTTCTGCTTTCACTCCAGGTAAATCTGTGCCCCTAAGAACATAGAGACATTTGGGCTTTTTGCAACAGTTCTGTAAAGTGTGGACACTCATAGTGTTATGATTCAGACAAGGGACTCCCCTGGCCACAGAACATTACTTCACTGGCACCAGCCTCAATGTTGTCCTGGCATTTACTGAACAACATCTGTGCTATGCCAGTGCATCGACATTAAAGATAGTTACAATGCTCAGTGTGAACCAGAAATCTTGGCTCTCAATTGCTGCCTTCTCTGTACGGACTGTGGAACCAAGTCCCTGTATTTGATTAAGATAAATCCCTGTGTAGGTACATGCTGCTTTACTGAACTTCCTGCAAATGTGACAGCCTCAGCAATGCAGGAGCAGTGGGGCATTCATGCCAAACAGCGTGCTCAGGTCTCTGGCAAGAAGCACGGCGTGACCATCTCAAAGGCACCGCTCGCTTCCACGCCTGGACTCAAAGTGAGATGAGACAGGAGCTCAGCATGACAGGTAGTAACATCCACTGATGGCAAAGGATCGCTAACAGAACTCAGGAAGAGCAAAATGCTCAGCCAGAGACCTTGCTGCCAGTGAAATGGCAGAAAAGTCATTGGAATGGGAATGCTGCTCAAAAAAGCAGAAAGGATGAAACACCAAGTGTTGTAACCAGAGGAAACCCATCCAGCAGTAGTATTTCCACAGGTAGCAGGGCTGCCCACATGCCCTGTGGTGAATCTGACCTCACGACTAGCCAGCATTCTCAGAGCCCTTTGCAAATCATAATCCTCAGAGTTGTGAAGAGGAAGGAATTACTTAGAAAATCTGGCTACCCCAGGCTTAATTTTTTTAGCCTTAGACAAGGACAGATGTTGACGGTGAGATCAGGGTAGAATGCAGCCCTGCAGTAGGATCAAGAGATCCTTACCCAGGCTGGGATTTGAGCTGCAGTCAGGTGGGAGAGAATATTCCCAGGCACCTCACTGTTTGGAGATGCTTCAGAGGGTGGCCTTGAGGTCAGAGGCTCAAGGGGGCACTGGAACCCAGGAGCAAGGAGACACAACTCGGAGGGTACTGTACAAATGAACGAGAGCTTGTGCAAGCACAGACTTAGAAGATGCTCACAATCAGAGCAAAACTGTTCTCTTGAGATCAGCAATGCAAGAACAACTAAGATGTAGCTCTGTGGACTGCTGCCACTAGATCAAATCACCCAGCTTTTCTGCTGGGAAGCAAAGCTCTTACCATGACTCTCCTGAGTTTCTGCTTTATGTGGCAGCAGGGGTTTGAACAAACAACTAAAATGCTGCCAGTTTATCAGCATCTATCCCCTGGCAGGGCTTTGTCATTAAGCAGAGGAGGGACAGGCTCCAGCTCTAACAGCATTAGTGAAGCTTCAGTGGTCTGCTGGGGGAAGCAGGCTTGCCTCCATGCAGACACATTTCCCTCTGTGCACAGCCTGTTCTGGGTTGCTGCAAAAAGAGAACAGCATCAAACGGGAGGCTCATTTCTGTCTGGCATTGGGGAGCAAAGCCATTTTTACAGCAGCTCTCCTCCTCTTGTCCCCATTCTGCCTCTCTGATGGCAGAATAAATGCTGAGCCCTCAAAGTCCCATCACACAGCAGCTCTGGCACATGCTTACATCTTGGTTTGTCATTTCCCAGTAAGGCCTCTCGCCGTAGGACATCACCTCCCACATTACAATGCCGTAGCTCCAGACGTCGCTGGCAGATGTGAACTTGCGGAAGGCAATCGCTTCAGGGGCTGTCCATCGGATGGGGATCTTCCCTCCCTAAATGGAAAAGAAATGGAGAAAAAACCCCAAAAAACAGATTGCAGAGGAGGGCAGAGAACATGCGAAAAAAGTCGAAACCGCTCTCCTCAGAGCACCAAGGGATGTTATTTCCTCTCTGGAAAGAGACATCGAATTTTAAAGTAAATCTGTTTGACAGCATGGGGCCCCTTTCCACATTATCTCAGCCCATAAGCATTTGTAGGCTGCCTACTAATTGGCTGTCCTGAAGGTTTGTTGTTTGAATGCTGGGACATGTATAGGATCAACATCTCAATTATGTTGCATGGGTTGGTAAGGGAATACAGTTCCTCCGTTTCTGAGAGTGAGCTGGGGAGGAACAGACAGTTCTGAAGCGGAGGAAGACTTTGATCTAACGAGGGCTTCATGCAAATTGCTGCAGAAGTAATTCCCTTTTTTTCTCTTCTTTTTTTTATTTTTTTAAATGCAGTCCTGGTCCTGCAGAGAGATCTGTGTAGCAGGCACAAAAATCTGTGTGTGCAAAGACCAGCCTGCTTGGCCTCTGCTGTGGGACTGAAAATGATGCCACAGCTGTCAAATGTGCTTTGCTGTTTCCTTTTCTCTTTTCTATCATTTTAGAAATCAAACTTCAGATCAGCTCTGAGAAGGGAAGGGGGTGGGAAAGGAGAATCTGGATTAAGGAATACTTTTCTCAGTGGGTTTAAAGAGTTGTCTCCCTTGATTTATATAAAAAAAATATTATACTGTGAAGTCTCTTCCTCTCTGTGTTGAGCTAAATATTGGAAGGTCTCCCTGCATGCCCCCTAACAGCGCTTGTTATTGGAAAAAGACAGAATTTGGAACACATTTTCAAAGCAACTTTTGAAAAGTTTCTTCCCATAATTACTTATTCACAAGCTCAGCAGCACATGCCTTAAGTGAAGGGCCAGATTCTCAGCAGTGCCAATTAGCACATGGCAGCATTTGGGAGCCACAGCAGGGCTGGCCAAGAGCCCTCCAGCCTGCAGGGAAGGGCCAGTCCAGCTGTGCACTGGGTCCCATCACGGGGCCGTGACTGACAAAAGCTCAAAGGCCTTTCCAAGATGTCCACAGGAACTGGGAACGTGAGTCCAGACAGCTCACACCACCCACCAAACAATACCCCTGGAAAGACAGTAACAAGACATGTCCAAGGTGTGCCAATCACTGCCATTAATACTGGAGGCTCTCTCCAAGTCTGTGCTGCTGAGGCTGAGTCCTGCCCATCCCCTCTCTCCGGAGCCAGTGTCATGTGGGCAGAGCAGGGACAGAGCACTGACGCTGGAGAAACTCTTTCTTGGGTTGGGAGAAATTACTCTCAACTGGGTAATGCTGATGGCAGTGTGCATTATTTGCAATGGGCATTCATTACACACTTACCAATGTTTTTAAAGGGTCAAATTGTTCAGAAGACCATGGCTTACATCACAGGATGGGTGTCTGAGCAAAGCAATTGCTCTTTCCTCCCTTTGGTATTCACCAAAGGGGGCAGAATAGAGTTTGGAAGCATGGAAACTTTGCAAAGTTTGCTATTTGACTCGTGTACCCAAGTTTAACTTAAGAGTTATTAGTTAAGCTCCGTGTTATTTGGCCATTGCCACTATAAATTAAAGGCATTGGCAAAATTAATCTGGTGACAATTAACTGTTATCACCTGATCAAATCCTCTTGCATGGTTTAGAGGCTCTGGGTTTGTAGAAACCTCTTTGCTGGAGAGCCTGAATACCAAAATGTGGCAAGAAACACATTTCTCTCGAGCTCAACCAGTTTGGTATCCTCATAACTCACCCTAGTTGTGTAGGCTGCTTCAGGGTCATCTTCTAGGACTCTGGAGAGGCCAAAGTCTGACACTTTGCAGACCAAGTTGCTGTTGATCAGGATATTCCTGGCAGCCAGATCTCTGTGCACATAACCCATGTCAGACAGGTACTTCATTCCTGACGCGATGCCTCGCAGCATCCCGACCAGCTGGATGACTGTGAACTGCCCATCATTCTTCTGCAAAAGGAAGGAAACATTTGATGAGCTGAGAGCCTCTGCACCCTCAGCATTGTATGTGCACGAATAAAAATGCAAAGACAAGTCTCCAAGGAAGGAAACCAGGAAAATTAATAATTCATTACTCTCATGCTCTGACCACGAAGCTTTTCTAAGTTTCACTGTTTAGATTAGGATCTCTAGAGACAAAGCTAAGGAAATGTAGTTCTTTTAACTTGAGATCAAGGAGTGAGCTGCTTCTACTGGTGACTGATAAAGAGACTGTGACTGGGAGTGAACACGTGTATAAGGGCACCAGGCTGGGCTTGACTGTTTCTCAGTCAGGCAACTGAATGGCACCAAGCTGCATGGAAATCCTACCTGTAGGGGTTCAGGAATACTTGAGGAGGTAGGGGCTCTTCCCCATGTTGCCATGTTGCATTTCTAACCACCCCTCCTACTCTCCCTTCTCTAGCTCCTACATTTCATGGAAAAACTCTGACAAGTCTGGGATTTGCTCTGCTGCAGTACGGATCTGCTGTTGAGCCACATGACATTTTGCAGGATAAGTTAATACCTTCCATGCAGTCAACTGCCTTCTAAAATAAAGTCATGTCCTCCGATTTATTCTTAGTTATTTCTATCATTGCATGCACCAGGTCCTTCATAATGCTGTATAAATGCAGATCAAAGAGACAACTGAGCTGCTCCTGCCTCCAGACAGCAACAACACCCAGAAAACATTTTCACTGACATTAATCATCTACAAAGAACCCAAAACTTAACCAAGGCCTCAGGTCCCCCTGGAAAAAGGGTCTAAGTAATACCTTTAAAAATGTATCCAGTGAGCCATTCTCCATGTATTCAGTCACTATCATTACTGGTTTGCCTGGAAAAAAAAGTGCATGAGTTCGTTAGGAATTTATCTTAAAAAAATGAGCAATAAACCAGTCTTTTAATAGTGTGTCTGCATCTGGATACACAGCCATGCAACAGTAAATCTACACCAAAACACTGCTGTCCCAGCAGGATAACAAGAGTTGTTCCCAGAATATATACAGAAGTAGGGAAATAGAGGAGGAGGGGATGAAAAAGTAATACCATATTATGGATGGGGTAGCAAGCCCTAGAGTGTTTAGATGATGACTGAAGAGGACATTGCAAGCTGAACCCAGGCAGCCTTGTTCTTGTCTCCACCAACAAGCTGAAAGCTTGCAGAGGCCAAACTGCACACAGTAACTTTTTGGACCCTTCCTGTGAGCTTCAACACCCTGAAGCAACAATGGCAGCTCAACAAGAGCAACAAAGATGATCTGAACCTTGATCTTGGTAGCCACCAAAACCAAGACCAGGAAAGGATGGGATTGCATTCCTTGTAATTCAAGTAATTCCATGTGACTACCCTTGTAAACACATCTGGAAGTAAGAAAAGGAGTATTTACCCTGCAGAACAAAAGCTCGTTACGTGTGGAATGAGTGCAAGTGGAAATCAAAGTAAAAGTTCTTAACAAAAGACCTGGCCTCCTATTGTTGACAGGAATAATAATGTTTTTCTAAATCTGTTTGATTAATTTTCATGCCTGAGTCATTTTAATGGTAATTATATATAGTTTTTGCTCAGTTTTTATATCTAATTTCTCGCTAGCTTGCCACAATGGCGTAGCAATAATTAATGTGGTGTGCTCCAGCCCTTGTAAATTCAATGAAATCTTATAAGAACATGTAAATTATTTTTTATTTAAATCAATTTCCATTAGCTAGCACAAAGCACAGACAAAAGAGGAGCTGTCAGTTATTTGTAAAGTGCATTACAAATGTCTTTTATAGAAATGATCAACGAGAGCTGCTGTGTGTCATAACATGCACATGAAGGTAAATACTAAAAATCAGGACATGTCCTACCATTTGGATAGATCTTAATTTTCCCGTTTTCGATTACCTTAACTATTTTGTCTAATTTACTGCTTAATTATGTACACAACAAAGGTAATTGTGAACTTGTCAATCAAAATACTCATTGCTGTGCAAACACTACCTTTGCAGCATGAAGGACCCGTGCTGCTTCAATTCTTTTAAGTTACTCTCCCAGCTGTTGCCCAAGCCTGAAACTTCCCCTAAATATTACTTTTGGTATGAGAGATGCACCTCGGGACCACGAAAAACATTGCTGAATCCCAAACGAAACGATGGGGCCCATCTTTAGGAATGACAGCCATCTGTCCACGCACAACACGGGCTCCAGAAGCAGGAGGGAGGAGAAATTTTGGGGAGCCATTGCTATTGGATGGCAAACATGTCAGTGGCTTTGCAGGGAAGAAAACTCCAGGTTATCTCAAATGTCAATTTTTTTGTTTTGTTTTGTTTTTAAAAGCTAAACACCCAACTTTAGCATGGGGTCCCTTATCTCTGACACTTCAAGGCAGTGTTGCAGTGAGAATGGTGTCTTGTTATGCCACCACCCTGGGGGACCTCCTCCACACTCCTGCCTTTGGATGCCATCACAGAAAAAAAAAAGTAAGCTTTCTGGCACTTGTGTTTCATTATCTGACTGCTGCAGGTTGGCAGCAATCATGGAATAAATTAACCCCATATCCAAGAGCATGGAAATAAGGACACAAATAGATAACTTTCAACAAATAAATTAAAAGTAAACATCAGTCCTTCCAAAGTGCTGGGCTGATTCTCTGGGTCACCAGGGCTTCCTCCTGCTGGCATTACATGGTCATAAAATGTATGTGGATGGCACTCATGTCAGTGGTGTGCACATTAATGCAATGTGCACACCATCAGTGCAACCAAATGGGATCCAAATGAAAACTGCCACTACCTTTGTAAAGCAGAAATAACTGAAGGTTTGTCTGCCAATTTGGATTAGTCCAAAATAACTAAGGTGTGCACTTGAACTAAATAATATAGTTAAATACAACGATATTCTCATTCAGAATTAAAAATGGTCTGATTCAATTTAACTTAATTTACTTCCAAAGTAAATCATGGTGCAGCAAAGACATTTTACCCTCAAGATTTGATTCTACACAAGGACAATGATTGAGATACTGAAGAGTAAAAGAATTTAAACACTTTGAGAGAGAAGAATAGTTAGTGATTCATAAAGGTTATTTTGGTCCATGTAAAAGAAAAATAAAAACCTATGAAGATGCTACAGATGTCAGCTGGAAAAAAAAATTTGAGTGCAGTAAACAAACATTTACTGAGCTATGAGAAGCTCTGGGTGCATACATCCCCCTGAATCCGAACTCCAGTTGCTCCAAGTCCAATTTAGAAGCAGAGCTCCCTGTGTTTCCACAGCCTTTGGAGCAGACAGCCACTTTATATGAAAGGCAGCTTGCCAGGGAGGCACATTCTCACTAAAAGTGAGATTTCCAACCATCCCCTGAGTGCCCAGCAGCCAGAAAGACTCAGGCCCATGCCAGTAGCAGCTTTCCTGGATGTGTAATCATCACTTGCTCCCTGCCCAATATTTCACATCTCTGCAGGGCTAGAAATTGGGGCTCTTACACAGGGTGCCCCCAAGAGATTTTGGTATTTATTAAAATTTTGGGAGGAATCCATTTTTGGTTTTTTTTCCCTTAAATTTTTTACTAAATGCAATTTCAAGGAAAAATGCAAGAAAAGGTCGTTGATTACAAAACATCATTGATTTTGTGGAAGTTAGAAGGATGCACAGCTAGAGCTTCCATACATCGTTGATTGCAGCTCTGAAAATGAACTAAAATGTTGGAGACTCTTCCTCTGAGGAATGACAAATGGTACTGAGAGCAGCCACATGGCCCCAAATGCCACCATCTGAATAACAGCTAAGCAAACTTTGGCATTGCCAAACATGAAGACAAGAGGGGAGACAGCCATTCACCTGTGAGACGCTTCTTCACTTAAAACACATCTTAAAATAAAGAAGCAGTTCTTTTCAACAAAATAGTCCTTGATATGAAGTAGATCCCCCAAGGCTCTAAAACGGATGAATAACAACAGATCTACACATTTTCCACAACCTCAGCACAGCATCAACAGCCTTGCCCTGGGCACGTTTGGATGTGCTGTCCCTTTCCATGCCCTTATCTTTAGTGCATAGAGTAATCCGGAGGAGAGCTGGGCTGGAAAAGTTACAGAGGGCGGTTTTACTAACTGAGTCAGACCTCAGTAACTCTCGTGCTGGGATGCCCTCAATCCCGCCCATACGCCAGCACCATGGGCAACTATTATCAGGTGCATCTCTAGTGGATCCCAGAGGGAGCTTGCTTTAGTTGTGGTTTTATACATCCCTGTCATCTCCACCTACAGTCCCATTCTTCTTCCCTGCTTCTGGAAAGCAAAACTTTTTTGCAGAAATTATGAAAAGTGCATTCAGAACAGGCGTCACCTAGGTCTTTCTCCCCATACCAACTCTCCCAACAGCCAGAGTGAGAGATCACACACAGAATCCACAGAAAGTTCACAGAGCAGGACACAGCAAGTTGTACCTACTTTTTGTGACGACACCTTCCAGGTGGATGATGTTGGGGTGGTCAAACTGGCCCATGATGCTTGCCTCTCCCAAGAAATCTCTTCTCTGTTTCTCTGTGTAGCCCACCTTCAGGGTTTTGATAGCCACTGGAAATTCACGCTTTCCCTGCAGCTTCAGCCTCCCACTGCAGACTTCCCCAAATTCACCTTCAGAAGAAAACGAGGAAGAACGGGATCACACAACATCAAGGGAACACATGATGTGCCTCTGTCTACAGGATGCGGCACAGCCTTGGCTGATGAAAAGCACAGAGGGCTGCCTTGCATCCATGGATATGGACTGCTGAACATGGCAGTGATGACTATCTCAAACAGCCACTGGACCACAAGCCAAGTAATTCATAAGCACAAGAAAACTTTGAGTAAAAATGTAGTTTTCCTATATTTAAAGAGCTATGCTCTATATTCCACTGGGATTTTTTCTCATGTAATTCTTTTGTCTACTGTATGAAAGAGTCCTGTCATATCCTATACCACTGTCCTGTGTGGATAGCTGTAAAACTCAAACCACTTGCTTCTTAACCTTCCTTTGTTAAGTTACATAGATGGAAAGCTGTCAGCCTTTCACAGTAACATATATTTTTGTAGACTATAAACTCTTCACAATTTTATTACTACCTTTCCCGAAAAGTAACCTAAATGGATTTTTTTCTGGTGAACACTAAATTATGTCCAAACCCACAATTTCAGAGGACAGAAAATACTCCTAAGGTTGGATGGAAGTCTAAACAAACAGCTTTACTGCAAACAAAAT
Organism: Pycnonotus jocosus; assembly: GCA_013400435.1. Classification (NCBI taxonomy): domain Eukaryota; kingdom Metazoa; phylum Chordata; class Aves; order Passeriformes; family Pycnonotidae; genus Pycnonotus; species Pycnonotus jocosus. The sequence goes on from VWYP01009330.1 coordinate 38,376, forward strand.
GGGAGTTTCTTCTTTTAACCAAGAAGTTTAAAGCTCTGGACTTTGGCTTGTGCTTTTTTGATGTCCCAGATGACCTCTTACTTTTAGTCTTTGCTTCAAGACTGACTTTAATGTTGGGTGATAAAAAGGTTCAAATGGTAAAAAGAACATGAAACTTAAGTGATTCCTTTCTCTTAGCATTCATTGAAATAGCTCAACTGACCATTTGTGACCATTTTCTGACATTTTCAGTTCAGCCCCTGAATTTTAAAACTGTGGACAATGACAAGTCTGTCCCAAACTTTAGCTGGAACATGCTCAGCTTCACTTGCAGGGTACCTAACAGTTCAAATTTTTCACAGCCCTTCCCAGATCTCTCATGTTAAAGAAGCCAACCCTTTACTTTGCTAAGGGTCATGGAATGCATTTCCATACCAGCTCCAATAACTCTTTCAATGGTTATGCATGATGCTTCAATTTCCTTAGCAAACTCGTGGACAGCTTGATTAGGGTCCTCGTAGGTGTGGGGGTCAACATAGGTCCTCACTCCAGGCAGCTTAACTGCAAACACAAATTAAGCATATTTCATGGCACATGACATCACAGAAAATGGGCATTACACTCCTGTCCCTTGCACTCTGCTCCCCTGGAAATTTATTTCTATGGTGAAAATGAGTATCATTCCTGAAAAATGACATTTAGTTTGTACGTGGCATGTGTGCAACATCAGCATATTTAGAAAAGCACAACAGTGCTCAGCTGGAATGATGCACAGCTAAAAATCTCTTTTGGTGCTGTGTAATGGGTTAGTCCGGTATCTGGAAGAAAAAAATCTCTTTCTAGAACCAGAGAGGAACACCAGGAGGAAAAGTACAAACAGCAAAATGTTACAAGAGTTACTTGCAAAGCAAGCTTGATGGATGGGGGTTGATGGAGAGCTGAAATAAATTATGCCCTACCAGTCACACATCAGCTAATCAATCGCCCACATTATTTCAGACAGAGTTACTGAGATTTGAAAGAATTGCATATTTGCAGTACAAAGCCTGTGGGTTGTATCAGTATAAATATAATCAATAGCAGGCTTTTTCTCCAGGACTTGAGAGGCGAAAAAGTATTTTCATTATCCGTATTATAAGTTTGTTTTGACAATCATTAAGGCTACTCGTATGAAGAATTGTTCATCAGTCTAATGAGACAGCTACATTACACTGTGGCTCTTAATTGATTTGCTTCCTGCTGCCTTCATTACATAGCACTAATGGAAATTTGACTTTTGCTCACAATGTGTTTGCCTTTTCCACCCCAAAAGGCACCTCACTGTTACCCATCCCCAGATCCCTCAGCTCTCAATGAAGGAAGGACTGATTGCAACCACGAGGTTTACTTTCTAGCTTCACTGCAGAGGGGATTTCTATACAAGAGCATTAACACAGCATTTCTGAAAGCTTCCTAGGTGCAGGAAATAGATGTTATTCCTCACACCTCTGCAAAGGCATCCAAGCTGAAGAGTAGCAGTGGGCTTGGTCCTCACAGCTGGCTGGGGTGAAGCAAAGATTTCAAACAGGTATTTTGGACTGATGCATCCAGACCATAAAAATGTTGTTATGTGCTGAGCAGAAAAATCTAATAATATCTTGGTTCACACAGCGAAGACAGAGGAACAAACCAAAATGGCTTACTAGAAAGATCTGGTGCAAACATACAGATGTGAATAGCTCAGCACATATAAGGACTGTTCAAATCTTCAGTTCTCTGTGGGGCCTGCAGCAGGGGCAGGTGTGAACCTACTGTACAAACAATTATTTTGTAAATTACCAGCAAAACCAGATTTTTTTTTTCTTAGAAGACTACCTTTCAGTTAATTTCTCATTACCACAGAAAGCCAAAACCACACACATATGTTTGCTGTTTACTCACTGTGGCCATTATGAAAATGCATCTTTTCTTCTTCTGGATCTTGCTTAGCCTTGCTATAGCCACATCGCCTGGAAAAAAAAATAAAAAACACAACAGAAGAGTATTTTTGTCTCTGGTATGGCAGAATTCCATTCTTTGAATCATACAATGCAAAAAAACCTGCAGTGATGAGCCCAACCTCTCTAGTGGCTCTATTGCTGCTGTCCCAGTTTTAGCTCATCAAACTAGTTGCAATTTCCCTAACGGGATTCAGGGCTCAAGGCCCATGGATTTTCAATTGGACTTTGTTTCCAAATCCCACAGATGCCTCTGAACAACTCCACTCTACCTGACACTTAATACAGCCATTATTAAGAAGAAAAGAAAGCAGGAACAGGAAGGACAATGAAAGGGGAATGGGATGAAACATTAGAATTGAAGAAACAAAATCTCCTGGACTGCAAAGCTTGTCTTTTGCAGGCACTGTGTTGTACGTCTTGCATGCTCCCCTTCCTCCACTGTGCATTTGCACAGAACTTTAAATTATAGTACTTTAGAAAACGGCCTTGTGTAAATATTAACATCTTATACACATGCAAAATAATGGCTTAAAACAAAACAAACCAAAACTTGTTGCCTCACTGCCTTCAGGTGTCTCCTACACATTGCTGGCTCTGTGCAGCATTTCATGCACATCTCCTCTCCACAGGAGAGCTGCTATTCATGGAATCCCCTCTGCCCAGCAGAAAAAAAGATGGAAAAAACCAAGCTGCCTGACCTATCCTGCTCTCACCTTAGTGCCAGACAGTGCAAGGATAGTGCTGAATACTACCATGGAATTGCAACCACAGTCATGTGGAAGCTGCATGCCCCCCAGGGCATCTCCTATTCATTTTTGGCTGCTCTCCCCTGACTTTTCATTCTTCTCACTGGTTTTCTAGGTGATAGTTTTGCATTAGCATCAACTGTCTGCTTTGGTGGCATTTCTGAGATCTGCTTCACTTAGACAACCACACAGAAGCCCCAGGATAACTGCATAGGCAAGAAAAATTACTATACACACACACATTTAAAAATACAAGATGAGGTATGTAGGATGCACATATATATGCCTGTGTTTCCAAGGATCTGATAACATAACTGGATATGGGAACTGGATCATCTTTACAGCAAACTACATGAACATGAGACTGAAGGACACTGCTTGGCAGAATAAAAAACCTGGAACAAACACCTGCAAGCCAGCCAGCATGCAGTGGAATCACTAGCTGGCACACCTCAAAGAAAGCCTCAGGCCTTTAAGAAGCCACTTAAAGCTGAGAAACTTCTCTTCCATTGCTCCTGTGATTTTTGAGCTAGGGGCATGTGAGCACTCCAGCATCACTCAGCAAGGAGGAGCATATCATTAGCAGGAACAAAACTGCAATTAGGAGGAGGCAGTAACAGGCATCTGCATGAAACACGCCCTCAGCATGAAGTCCTATTACAGGGAACTGCTGTCTGCCCAGATCCAAGGGGCCAAGCAGCCTTTTGCCTATAGGATTCTGGCACTGGGTTTGTGAAATGATCACAATGCAGACAAAAGCCCTCACATGACGAGACCCCACCACTAAGCTGGACTCAGCAGAGCTGGATGCTCCACAGTTGAGGAGGGGAAAGGCAACATGAGCATCTGGGGCTATTCTGGGGAAGAGGAAGCTTACCTTGGGGACAAAGGGAGACCTGTGCCACAGGGAGAGGAAGGAAAAAGAGATTGCAAAGGATGTGCAAGCGCAGGGCAACAGATCAAGAAGACAAGGGAAGGCTGGCAGGCAGTCTGGGGATGCAGGCAGGGAGATAAACAGGTTGCACTTAATAAACAGCCAGGCTACACATGCAGGGCATGATTTCAGCAGCAGAAACCAAGCTGAGACCATAACAGTGAATGCAAACCCCACAAGAACAGCACTGAGGTGTCCAGAGACGTGGCTCAGTTATCTGCATGTAGGTGCTCATTGCCTTGCTCTAAAAGCAGCAGCGCTATTTCCTGAGATGGGGTCCTGCATAATTAAGTCAAAACGTAAGCACTAGGCGTACATGGAGACCCTGGGAGTAAGGGTCATTTCAAAGCCCATTCTGGTGTTCACAAGCCCTTGGTGAGAATGGATTCTTCATCATATGACCTCCCCTTTAACTAAATAGAGAGATGAGTCTCAGTACCAAGTCTCACTTCTGGCAATCCCAATTTTTTCTGCTGCAAGCTGCCAGAGTTACATCAGTTTTCTGCAGAACTAACTTTTCTGGATGGAGGCATATGACTCAATTTGCCTTTTAAAAACACACAAATATGTCAACTCATCCTTCTATCAAATACACGTATCCAGTACTTCTGTTTTGCCTTTTGGAGCAAATGCCCTTATCTCTTCTTCAGGTTTGGAGCACTCTGCCTGTAGAAATGCTTTTCTAACATCATCCTTCCTGTGACCTGCATCTCCTGATTCCTTGACCATAAATACAGAGGAGACAGAAAGACGCCATCCCCTGCATACAGTGATCCAAGCACCCCTTGATGCACAACAGTCCCTGTTCTACTGCCCACAGACTCACTCCAAGGACCAATGCAAACCAGCTGGCCGCAGCTGCCCCTTTCTCTCGAGCTGGGTAACACACACAGCAGCACATCACATTAGCATATGAAATCAGGCTCTGGGACGCCTGAAGCATCGTTAAAACAAGCCTTGACAAGACACATCAAAGTGAAATGGCAGCTAGTGGACTGTGACTGTCAAGCAACAGTTGGGTGTCACTAATAAAGCTTGCTGCAAAACCTGCCATCATTTGTGCCCTTCGCACACTTTCTCAAACTACCTAGAGTCCACGCTGACTGGGGCCAAACAGCACTTCTTCCATTCTTGACCTTCGCATGCTTTAAATAACACATACAAGCATTTTTTTCTCTTTTCTTCCCCAACTAAATCCCATAGAAATCTGAAATTTTGGGTTAACAATCCAGAGTAGCTTTGTGAATCTTACTGGCAGATCAAAGTATCTAAATATTGTGGCTTTGCAATATATTTTGGGAGGAAAAAAGTGTTCAATTGTTTGTGAAATAATCCATTTCTGCATGTGCATTTGCTCTTAATATTTATTGGCTAAGCTGTGAGTCAAAAGCTCTGATGGAAGACTCACTCTCTAGTTTATTATCACTGTACAAACCATAGATTTCCTATATCTTTTCTGTATCACACACAGCAAAAGCATAAAGATCCTGACACTCGCTTCATCTCCCACCGAGCTGGAGACACTCAGCCAAAGAGTTAACGTAATTCAGCAGCACACCTGAATCTCAATTCATTTACTCCTGTTGTGGGTTTGTCCCAGTTTCTCTATGTGGAAAGCAGATGTCTTCCTTGCACAGCTCTGTTTTTCAATAAAAGTATCAGAGGTAAAAAGAAAAGTGAGACTTTAAATATTCTTAAGGCATCATGTCTTATTTAAAAACTACTTGCAGATTGGCAGGCAGCTCGTAAAATATTTATGGAGCAGATTATAAAAGTGAAGTTGTAAAATGATCCCTATATAGGTTTATAAAATATAAAACGGACCGGTAGAAAGATGAAGAATCCAGCTGGGAAACCAATGCCCACCACCTTGCATGACAGAAGCCAATTCACAGAGAAAAATCCTTCACGAAGTGAGGCAGAAGGATGCTTGCTCTCCCTGGACTGATGGAGATTCTTTTGTTTCTGCCCTGTGCTTCTGGACACCCTTGCTGGGTTGTATGTGCACTTTGGCCACTCGAGGCATTCCCTGAAAACCACAGAATGCCCAAGGGAAAGAGTTTTCATCTCCCTAGCTAGGGCCACCATTCTGGTCACAACCCAGGCAAGACACACCCATGGGACTGTGAACTGGACCTTGGATGTCAAGCCCTACATGCTGATGTGGAAAAATCTTCACTTTTTTTTTTTTACGGGCATAGGCCAAAGCATTTCAGCACACAGCCAGGGAATTGCTGGAAATGCAGGTGGGGACAGCATTGACACATCCCTGATGAGGAAAGGAACTTCACCTTGCCAGGTTCAGTCAATACCATCGAACGGGTTGTGCCCTGAAGCAGCATGCAATCTCCCATCCCAGTCTTGTAGAGACTTATATATGTATTTAATCTCTTAAATATGAGATAAATGAAGCATACACACTTCTCTGAAACAGAGACAAAACACTTTTTTTTTCAGGGGTGAGACCTTCACTCAGAAGCCTGTCTTTTTCAATAAATCAACTTACAGGAATGCTTCCAACCCATCTCAAGCTGTCAGTTTACAGGAGGTTTGCAAGGACTGTAAGGTTGTTGTTTACAAGGGGTTAGTACTTATTTCAGACTATTTGTTTCAAGATGTTAAAGCAATAAACTGCATACGTGTTGCAGGGCAGGATCGTGTTCCATGCAGAGGAACAAACAAACATGGATCTCTCCATCTGGCCAAGATCCTGTTGCCTCAGCTCACGTGTGGAGACAATAACTTGTTCAGTAAATAGCTTTTTCCTTGATAAACAACACTGATCCTGAGAGCCAGAGGCAAAAACCTACTACTTGTGATGTTATTCTGTGTTCAGCATTTGCCTTTGCTCCTTGCAATCCTAGGATAAATTCAGTATCAAAAAACCAAGGAATACTCAAGGGCCTGGTGTAAACGGAACAGCTTCTATACTGGAAGTTGCTTTCTGTTTTTCTGTTCACTTTCCTCTTGCACAAGATCAAAAGAGCAGTAAAAGGTCTAGTGATGACAAGCAAAGATCTTTAGCTCAGTTCAGGAGATACAGGAGATGGCTGGCCTGAGAGGAACGGGGAAGATTCCCTTCCAAAGGGCTGCAGGCTCACAATCTTCTCAGCTGCTTTCCCAGCACTGCTGTCCCCCTCTACACTGTGTGACCGTCTTTCACCTCTGATTAACTTGGATGCCTTACAAAGGAAGCTTCACAAATCCAGCAGTGGTATTTTTAGCCTTTAGTCTTTCCCTGCCTTTGCACTGAATGACTCCCTGCTTTCCTAAATCACCACCAGAACAATTAAAAATAATTTAAACAAGATACGGTTTTCCTCTCTTGCAGGAAGCTCCCTCTGAAGTGATTTCCATAAATCTCTCTAAAGAGGTTGTCGTGCCTTCCCATAGCACAGCCAATGGCATCTGTGCCTTGAAGTAACTTTTCCCATTTCCCCCTCCCAACCTGCTGCCACATTAGTTTCCCTGCACCTTGGGAGGAAACCTGCAGAGGGTCTTTTCCAGGTCAGCCAAGTTTTTCTTGTGCGTCTCTCTTCCTCATAGCCATCCAGTCCAATCCTAGTCTTCTCTGAGAACTGTTTTCCATTGCTGTCATGCTCCAGTTGGGGGCCTTGCTCAGGACATATGAAACATGACTTGCGGTGAGGGACTGCTCGTGCACTGGTGCCACAGGCATGGCAGACAAAAGAAGTAAAGTTTTCTTTCAGAGCAATCATTGCCAAAACAGTGGTCCACGTACCAGAACAGTTTTTACAGGTACACACCTTGAGCTGAGCATTCTTGCTTGTTAAATCTGCTCTTAAGCACAAAAAGCCAAGTAAAAAATACTCCACTAGGAAGAAAAACTAAAACCAAAACTCAAACTCCTCCTCTATCAAAATAAAAATACAGCACCAGAGCATACAAAAATAGTCTGCCTTAGCATCTGCTGTGCCCCACAGCAAGGGAGTGCCCCACGACCCAGATCCCACCACCCAAAGCCTCAGCATCCCCCAGAAAACACAGCAGAAGAGTTCCACACCAGCTATGAAAACTTCCCAGCTTAACAATGCACGTGGGATGTCTTGGAAGTTCTGTGGTCTCAAGCAGCTATCTGATGGGGATGGTGATTACATGCATCTCTTAGGAGGCTTAGGAAGATCTCTGCCCATATGAATATTACACTTGAATCTTTTTTGGGAGCAACTCGCACCCAGTCAAACCAACAGAAATTTAAATCGCCCCTCCTTTGACTAGTTAGAAAAGAGGGGAGAGTACAAGAGGGCAGAGAGTGGTGAGGCAGTCCAGATGGTGGCAGAACAGGACAGCATGCAGCATGGACAACACCTCAGAGATATGTCCAATGCTGCTGGAGCATATCGTGGGCAAGCAGCATCATGTCATTGCTGTGTGTGTCACGCACTGACATGTATGTCCATGACATACGCTTCATTCCACTGACATGCATGTCACATGCCACTAAAAGCCTTTCTGTTCCCACCTACCCCCTGCCTCCTTTGGGGGCACATTACCTCCCCCCAGCCCCTTTGGATGACAAGAAGCGGAACTTGATGGGTGTGCAGCACACATGGTGTTTTATTAGACACCTGCTGCAGTGTCTGGACTGATCATGGCATAACACAGAGGGTTTTTGCCCCTGAGATCCCTGCTCTTTTGCTGAAGACACGCTCTGCTTCAGGTCACACTATTCCCTGTGGTTGATATAGACAAGCTGGGCACAGGGATCAGATGAGGAAGTGATTTCCAGGGCAATACAAGAAAGGAAGGGAGAGGCAGACTGTGCACAGAAAACACGGACGGAGGACACGCAGTAGGAGCCAGCACGGGTGGGAACACTGACCATGTTAGGCTCGGATAGGCAACAGCACGCAGAGAGGAAGCCCACCCACAGCCATGATCGCAGCAACTGAAAAGCAAACAAAAAGGCCCAGGATAAGGAATAATCCCACCGCCCTGGCAAGGTGCAAATACATTCACAGCATTTTTATATGTATTTCTTCCTTCTTATTGCAATTAGTATTTGGACCTGAACACCCTGGGCTGCAAAAATTTCATGGTGTATGCTATTGTTGGTGAAACATGCCTTGGGGAAAGTGTCTAGATCCTGGTGCTGTGAAGCAATCAACCATGTGCTTCCTGTACTGGAGTACCACCATCAGGATTACTGGGGCCACCCATGTGCTTAAACTTAAGCACCTGCCTTGAAGCAGGCAAAGTGACTTTTTTTCCACAAGTGTGCATGTGGTACAATTACAATTGCCTTTAAAAAAAGAAAAGCACTGGATGAATTCAAGCCCTGCTTTTGCAGATCCTTATGCATGTACTCACAGAGCCCTTTCTGCATCTCCTTGTATCAGCAAAGCTTTGCACATGTTAGGCATCTGCAGAAGCAGGACCTTGTGAGAGCCTCAATAAACTCAAAATACAGTGAGCTGAAAGGCACTCCATGCACCCACAGCTTGCCTTTGAAGGCTGCTCAGCCATTACTTTAATCAGACAATGGGTTTGCCTGGCATCAGTTCTCAACCCAATGCTGGCTGCACCTCAGTAATTGCCCTTTATCATTGTCAGAGAACTTGCACAGACAATTTTTCTGTTATCAAATCTATTAAGACAGTTCATCCTGGAAAAGAACATAATGCAGAAGAAACAATAGGAAGGACTTCAGTATAAGCAGGAGCCCAGTGGTGCCGGTATACTCCAGTTAATGTCAGCTGAAGATCTCTTCATTCCTCCTCAGTCATCACAACAAGTCATTCTTGAAAAAAAATCCTGTGCATGTCATATTTTTATACAGTGTGACTTACAATGTCTAAATACATTAAAATAGTTTATTTAGACAAAATTAACATTCTGCAACTGTACCGCCTTAAATTATGATGCAAAATAACTTCAGGCATGCAATGATTTACAGAATTATACACTGGATTATGTGCTTACTTAAATTAAAACTGGTGAAGAATGTCTTCTAAGCTTCTTTTGCATCAGCAAAACAACTTGCTAACATTTTCTAAACAGCAATGCCAATATTTCTAACTATAATTAACAATATTTTCTCTTTTCATAATGCCCCAGCTTGTTCAGTCATACTAACATGGAAGCAGATCAGCCTTCACTAAAGCACTCCACAGATCCAAGTTAACACCAGAGATCCAAAACTCAAAGGCATACAAAGAGAACCCAAGCACTTGGGTCAATTTTGAGTCAGTTTTGCCATTTTCTTCTTTTAACCTTGCAGGATTTAAGTGCAGGGAACTTGTGCATATCCAGGAGATGAGTTTGGTTTATGTTTCAGCTTTATGTTTCAGCTAGGACATCCTTTACCCCCAGGTATTTTCCAATGGTTGCTGCCACCAGACTTTCCCACACCACCACACCACTCAGCCTGCAAAGTCTAAGTTTTCCAAACAACTGTTCAATAAACCTGAAAAGCAACCACTTCCTTAAAATGAAAAGAGCTCAATGTTTCCCTGAACAAAGAAAACTCTTTGAGACCTCAGCAGCAGCAGGGCTGCTCTGAGATGAAACCAGTTCCCTGCACTGAATCTAGAGCACTTCAGATCTCACTCTCTTTATACAGAGTAAAAAAAAAATGTTCAGGTGCAAGAGAAATGTACTCCAGTGTAGCTTTGCTCCTACAGATCCATCAGCTGTGCACTTATGGTCAGAATGTTCTGAGGTTTAGCATTAGGGGAAATCTAAAGTGCTTAGAAACAAACTAAACTGGATCAGCAGACGATAAAATTCACTTTCCGGTCCAAGGAGCACTTGGATAGGTAAGTGAACTTACTAATTGGTCTGAACAGTCAAGACAAAGGAAGATTTATTACTACTTGTGTTAAAAGGATGGTTTGATTTGGCAGATAAAAGTATAAAAATCCTGAAGCAAACAAAACCAATGTTAAACTCAAGCAAAGCCATCATGCATCTTGTGGCCATCAGATTTGGGTGCCTGATGGCTTCTAGGAGGCGCCCAGTTCCCACCTCCTCATTTCCTGCAGGGCTTTCATAGTCTAGAAACTGGGGAGCTGAAAGCAAAAGCCTTCCAGACAAGATCAAATGCTATGGATAAGATTAACATGCTGTTTAATGAAATACAGCCAGCCCTCTCCAGGGTTTTAAGATCTTTAGCCAGCAAGCTGACCTATATTGGAGAGCAGAGTTGAACCAAGCACTGAATACATCAATTTTATCTGCAAACTCTCCTCCAGCCTCACTGAATCAACCAGTGAACTGTGAGGAGAACTAGTGGAGGCTGCTACTGGTCAGGAGCCCCTCTGATCTTCTGCAAGATAATGGATGACATGTCCACATAACAGCAAAAATCATTGAAGAAGTACCTGCAGTGTTAAATCCCCTTTGCTGGGAAAGCACAGGCTCTGAGGCAACACCATCTCCAAAAGCCAAGCTTGTTTGAAACAAGGTGTGACACCTGCTTCTAGCCCTGGCTTTAAGGAAAGGGCTGCAGATGGGAAAAAAAAAAAAAAAAAAGTAGAGGAGCTGGCAGCTGCAGTGACACCTCCAGTACCTCTGTGGCCTGCTGGCACTGCCCTGCTCCTTGGCCAGCCCAACTCTGCTGCTTTCAGTTATCTCAGGCACACAGAGACAACACTCCTCCAGTTCCAGCTAAGGTGACCCTCACAAAGCTTATGTGGTTTGCAAACCCAACTGTCCAGAGAGCAAACTTTAATAAACCTGTGTGAGGAGCACTTATCAACACCCTTGGCATTGTTTCAAACCCTGGACTTGGTTAATGAAATGTATATATATCATGGTCCCCAGCAACTGTGCCTGCAATTAATGTAATTAATTTACCACGTGTCTCTAGATGACCCAGAGAGCATTTGGAATTAAACTACATTTTTAATGTCTAGATAGAATTCAGAGAGGCTCAGCCATATATAGATGTGGCTTTTAAGAGTTGTAAGTTGAAGTCTTGGAATCATGATAAATGAAAGTCTCACTTGTTGCTTTTAATAAGCTGCTCTAATGGGATGTTCTTCAGAGGCTTGCAATTAGAGACTGAAATACTTGAGGGTGCCTGGGAAGATTTTTCTAATCCTTCATACAGTCTTGAGTGATGGTAGTGATTGTTTCCTGCATCTCCAGGTCAGGAGGCCAGTGCTACACCTAGCAATTCCTGAGTCAACTTGCTTGCTCTAAACATCAGAGAAGTAGCATTACACACTGTGAGCTGCTAGGAATATATTCCCAAAATATACGAATTTTGTCCCAAAATATACAAATGTCTAAGGAGTCACCTGCTCTTCCTGCTGAGCTACCCTGGTTCAAACATTAAAGCGCGTCTCTGCACTGTTTGAGAAAAACTGAGAATGCAGAAGGCCAGGCAGATGACAGCTAAACAGTCACTATGAGAAAGGAAAGAAACGTCTTCAGGGAAAGGAATTGCACTTGGAAAGACCTCTGGCATTATACTTTTCTGTCTAAGACATAAGAAAGCAGAGATAACCTTTTTTCTAGATAAGAGGCCAAGTGCCGCTACATGGTGAAGCCCCAGGAGAGGTCACGCTTCTGATTTCAAAGCAAGGTGAAACATCCACGTATTCAGAAGTGCAGAAGGACAAGAGTCTGACTTCCTTCTTCATTCTCTACCCACTCCACAGTCTAGAGAAGACACTGTAAAACCCCACTTTCAAAGACTACATATACAAGGGGTGCTCAGCAGGAGCCTCAAGCTGCTACAAATTCCAGCTTGAAGGGCAGCCCAGTTCCCTTCTCCAAGCGGAAATGGGACTCGCACAGCGCCATCAAAGAAATCACCTGCAAGAAGGCGAGGAGGTTTCATCACTTACTGCTGCATTACCGCCCATTTTCCCTGCTCAGACAAAGCTTATGCTGGTTGCTTATCTGTTCATCACAGTCCTTCCAGCCCATTCCCTTGGCCGCTGCCAGAGCAGCTCAGAAATAACTTGGAGCTTAATTACAGATTTGGTCAACTCTCACCTTCTGTGTGGGCCAAAGTCATCTGAAGGCAGATTAGCCTGGGGCCTTAAACCCATCTCAAAACTGCAGAGCACAGACTGCCTTGCAGAGCCCGCTGAGTCTGCACTAAGCCAAAAAGTGTTTAAAATAGAAGAGGAATGAGGTGTTGGAGCAGCCAAATTTGACAAGCTGATCTTGACAGGATGTTAGAGACAGGTGCTACAGGCAGCAGATTTTCACAGGGGCCCTAGGAAGGTATGACCTCGTGCAGAAGGGTGCACTGGAGCACTCTCCCTTCAGAGAGCAGTACTGCACAGCACTGCTGCTCCTCTCTGGAAAAATGTATTGGCAAAGAGGCTGTTAATAGGACAGAAGCAGTAAAAACCTTGAACCCAACAGAAGCAGGACCAGATCCTGCCTGCTCTTGGTGGATGGGAATTTTGACTTGGCAGAGCAGTAGCTTCCTCAACAAAATCCTTCCTCTTGTCAGGTGAATAGTGGGGAATATTTGGCAGTAGGCAGCATAATAAAGTGGCTATAAATCACAGGAGACAATGTCCTGCAGGAAGAAGGAAGAGCAGGCAAGAATATAGAGATAAAAATCCTTTAAAAAGTCCCAACTAACAAAAATTGTGACTCATGCTGGAGAAATTCTTTATGAAAACCATTATCTATAGACTGTCTCCCATTTCCTACGGAAATATTGAAAAAGGAAACTATTTTAAGCCGTGACACAGCCTGGAAAATAGGATGGGGGGAGACTGTGGAAAAATTCATCCATTTTGACCTTCCACATCACAGAAGGCTGTAAACACTGTCTCAGGACTTAGGATATACACCACAATCTTTCACCCTCTCTATTCCCTGAAAGTCACTTTTTAACAAGATGCACATATTTGTGTCCGGAAAGTAGCCCTCTGCCACCACAGGCACAGATATTTAAAAGTCTAAATCAGCGGAGGTCAAGGATGGATACGCTGGTGTAAGAGCCTCTAATTGCCAATACCCAGGTGGCAAGATTTGTCTTTGCTTTGTCTTTCAGAGGCTAGCTCCTTGCCAGAAGGAGACCTTCTATATATGCATGACACAGGGCGAGTGGCAGCTTTTTGTTGCTTCAATTTTTTTTTTTTTTCCCTAAGTTCTATGAAAAGCTCCCTCTGGTTCTTTGAAAGATCAGTTGAGATGGAAAGGTCATCCATAATGGGTAGTTGGCTATAAATGCAGATGCACAGTTGACTTGGCTGTTTTGCAGAGCTTTTGCAAACACGCACAGCATTGACCTAATATCTTGCCCACTTTATAAAAGCTCATGCTTTTGTTTAGTGCTACGAAGTTTGAAAGCTTGGGGGACTGGAAGGACCAGCAGCCTCTTAACGCTCACCCTAAGACTCACCCTTGTGTGTTTTGTGAAGAGGGCTGAGTTTGAAGGACAAAAGAGGGGTACTGCTCTGGAGCAGCTGGTCTCCTCCCCAGACTGCTGAAAATCTGGCTCCTTACCTCAGACTGTAGGGAGAAAGAGACTGGTGCCACACAACAACAACTGAGGCACTTTACTGCTCCCTGGGAGATGGAGTGCAAAGTGTCACTGGACTGTCCGACACAGACTTTAAAACAAAAGTCAGTTATGATTTTAGATTAACACATACTTCAGTCAGGAACAATAATGGTGACAGACATCTAATTCATGCATTCTTAGGAAAGCAAAATTTATAGCTTTGTTCTACCTGTAAAACACACTGTGCCTTTGAGAACACATAATCCTAACAAAACAAAGATAATAACAACTCCATGTTCTTTAATTCAGTACTTGTAGCTGGTTTAATAATAGATTTTCAATCCACTTCTTTTTTTTTTTAATTTTTTTTTTTTATCCTGAGACAACTACAGTCTGATTTAGTGAATCTCTTTGATTTGTAATCCCGATTGTTATATTATTAATATGCCCTTGATGGAAGGAGCAGGATAACTTAAAAAAGTGATCATCTATTTGGCTTGGCATTTATGACCTTGGTCAGAGGACGTGTTATTTACAGGAAGTTTTCTGGAGCATCTGCAAGTAAATCAGCTCTGAAATGCAGCTTAATTGTTTAGGGCAAAGCAGATTTAGTTTCAAATTCCCAGGAATCTCCAGCTTCAGACACAAAGTGCATTTCCACAGATGGATGCTGACATGTGGAAATGCCACCACGACTGTTCAACTGACCTTTGGTTTAGGGCCAGCTGCCAACAGGAAATGCCAAGCTGTTACTTACATTCATTCAAAAGAAGTGAGAAAACTGCAGGGACTTGAAAGCAAAAAAAAAGGGGAAGAGGTGTGGTCCTGCCTTTGGGAACCTAGCAAAATATAAAAACCTGCAAACTCCTTAGCCCAATGAATGGAAACTCCTTTCAGAACTGCCAAGAGCAGGATGAAATTCACCTTGACATTGCAGAACTGCTCTCAAGCCTCTGCTGGCTGCAGCCTGGGACTTGGGAGGACAAGTGCAAAGAGGTGCCATACAGCATCCTAGGGAGGAATATCCTGGGCCATCTAGGGCCTCTCAGGGACCTGGGAGCACCCTGAAGCCAGCACAAAGTAGCTTCTATTTGCAGGAGCTGGCCAGGCTACATCCTCAGTGCAGCAGAGCAAGATGGTTTTTCTTCTCCCGCTGTCTTACAAGAAAAGACAGAGCCTGGGCTTTGCACAGCTTGCTTGGTGTGGCAAGCAGTAGTGATTTCAGTTGGAGTTCAAAACAGATGTTTTCCTAATAGCAAATACATGAAAGAATTATGAAAGAAAATGCAACCCCCTGGAACCAGGCACTGGAACAACATAACCACTCCAGAGGTTTAATAGGAAAACATCTTCCAGAAACAGGTTAACTGCTTCAGAAAGGGATAATCCCATGACTTGGAACAGCTTATTGTCCCTGCTGTCACAGCAGGAGAGTTACTCCACAAATTGTCTTGAATCCATATCCAAGGCAAAGCAGCATGAGTAACACATCTCTCTGGCATCTCTGCTTTCTTCCAAACCAGAGCAATTTTCTTTGTTTTGCTTTGTTTAATATCAAATTGTCTGTCGTATTTCTGGATCTTTGGGGTTTATTCTGCTGTTCTCACAAGTCATTCAATGTACTAGATGGACTTTAAAATTCATGGGAACTCAAATCAGCAGAGAAGCGCTGTGGTTCTGAACTCAATTTTCTAATAATGGACCAAACCTTGGTGCAGGAGGTTTCTCCACCAGCTCCAAACGAGAGACTGGAGTCTTTTCAGTTAGGGGAAGGGTTGAAAAGATAAAAATGGATTAAGAGCTCAGCTCCCTGTGCCTGCCCTTCCCAGACATCCAGTGTGGCACCATGAAGGTCCCAGAAACCTGCAGCTGCCCTGGGATCCACAGAGGGAAGTGTAAGTATAAGGTAGGAGGATTAAGGCAGCAGCAGAGGCAGCAATAAAACTCTAGACGAAGGAGACAAGGGCTTTCATAAGCATGCCAAGAGATAAAGAGCTAAGAGGAAGCACATCCTGGAAAGCACATTAGGCAAGAGGACAGAAAGATGTAACTAATGAGAACAGCTGACAAATGGCTCAGGATTTGCAACTGCTTGCTGGGACTCGAGAGAGTAGCAGTGAAAAGGAGACCTGCAAGCGTACATCCTCCTCAGAGGGGTACTGAACCCTTGCCAGCGAGTGTGGAAAGAGCAGGAGCTACTGGCAGCCACACAGTTGTGATTCCCTATGGCCACAGAGGGATATACATTCCCTCACCTGTCATTCACCCCCCAGACTCTTCCTCACAGAGGTGCCAAGTCACATCCATAGCTTACCTACAGTCACACATGCACTCTCCTGTTTGCACCAACACAAGCACACATCTGGGAGGAGGGAAGCTAGGGTTCACATTCACCTGCTCTGACTGAAGAGGAATTTCAGTCATGGCCTCTAGTCTTCAAGGAGAGACTTGAATCCTGTCTAGAGTGTTCAGAGCCAAGTCTTGACTACAGCTTTCCTGTAGGCCCTGGTGTGAATTGCCTGTAGCCATTGACTCACCCTGCCCACTTCTCTCTGCTGCTGCATGCTTCTCATGCACACAGGAGCATTTATTTTTCCCTTTTTAAGCCCAACAAGTCATTCAAAGCAGACAACAGGAGCCTGAACAGCTGAGCTGGAAGAGACTGTCAGTCTCTGACCTTGACTGGAGATGAGTCTGGCAGCACACTTACCTTTCAAGACAGGAAACAACTGTGTCCGTGTCCTTCCATGGATGCCTTATGCTTGGGGACAGAGCTGCTCAGCCTGGCAGGATTCCACTGCTCTGCATTTGCAGACTGATACCTTACCTCCTCTGGGAAATAAGACCCTCAGCCAACAAATTCAGTGCAGTTCCTCTGCACCTTTAACATCTCTTAATGCTTACAATATCCTGTAATTTACAGCCACCTTGCTAGACTTGAGCTTAAGACAGGCCTGTATGACAAAAGCAACTGTGGGCTGATGGGTACCTTAGATCATAAATGTTTATTTTGCAATTAAAAAAAAAAATTCAGCCTTATCAGTAGATGTACTTCACATTGCTTTATGGAGTACTTCACATTGCTTGGTGTACTTCACATATGCATGAAGAATGGTGCATTGTTTGAATACTGCCACTGAAAAATGTACTAATATACATGTAGAATATGAAAAACGTATCTTCCATGCTGGCTGCCAAACAAGTTTAATGTTGCAGTACAAACTCATCCTGATACAAGCCAGATTTTGCCCTAGTACCACAATCTCTTGTTCATCAAAAAATTCCATCAACTTCCATTAGAGTTGTCAAAGATGGTATAGCCCAGGCTTTCATCACTTGCCTATGTTTAAGCACATGAGAAGTCAATGGGATGGTTTGAAGCAGAGTGTCTGTCTCCCTCTGTGGGGGAAGCTCTCTGTATGATTTACTAACTCTTGGGGAAAACATTAGTATCCTACACATGAGAAATGAAATCCAGATCTGACCAAAATATGGGGCATTTGGCCATTTCAGTGGGTTTAGTCTCATTTTCTTCAAAAGTGTTTTCCTGAAGTCAAGTTTTCTCCATGAGCAAAGTCCACTGCAAGCTCTGAGCGCAAACATATGGGGGTGAAGATATTTTACCTGTAATAACAAGTTCTGCTTATTATTACAGGAATGTGAAAACACTCCTGTGAAAATCAAGTCAAATAATCAGGGCCAGCCTATACGCAGACGAAAATCATTGGGAAGGGAACCGCATCTGTGAGAGTGCCTTTGTCATTCCTGCTTGTCCAAACAGATCAATCAGTCCACCCTTGTGCTGTTTTACAGTGCTACCGCTTGACAGCTTTGTTCACATGCTGCTTCTGCCTAAATCACACCAATTGGCTGGTCAGATAAAAGTTATTACAAAAGTTGAGGAAGTATAAATACACAGCTTCTTCTCTTACCTTCCGCTGAGAAGGAAACCGATAACAACAGCCAGCAGAATGACTCCCACTGTTACAGACACAACAATTATAGGAATCTGGCTCTGGTCGCTGGATGCAGCTACTGCTGAGATGAGAAACAGAAAATGGAGATTAGGGTTAAAATGACAGTCAGCACTCATATGAGTCTTTCTAGTGAGGCTGCCAGCGAGGTTTCAAGTCTTACCAGTTCATTTCTTCTTTTACGGTTTGTGTTTTCCCCCTTTTGCTGTCTGTTTCTAGTTTGGAAAGGATATGGGTGGAAAGGAAACAAAACCACATGCAACCCTAAGCCAAAAACCCAACAATGCTGCATCTCATTGCTGAATTCAGAAACCAAAATGTTGCAGAATGCAGTCTTTGAGTTTGTGAACTCAAGTTTTTCTCCATGAGTTAGCTGCATTAGAAATCAGAGATAAGAGATGAAAACCCAACAGGCCTTCATTTGGATGAAAACCCCACAGTCAGAGAGAACATTTATGAAATGTTATTGCTTACAGACATAAGCAAAAATCTACAAGATAAAAAGAATTACCTGCACTTCAAGAAGCTGTAAACAATTATAAACTAACTCCTTGTGGCATCTCCACCACATGGCCATAAGGTGCCCTCTGTAAAACTGGAATTTGCTAAGACACATACACTGGTTGGTCTTTTTATTAGCCAAAACTTGGGGAAGCAAAACTCTTCCAGTCTGTGCCTTGTACGGAGCCCTCCTGCCAAAAGGCAGGAGACTAAGCTGGTGATAAGGATGCCAACAGAAAGGTCAGGAGAGCTGATTGCGAACTGAATTTTGACATGGGTCAAGTAAGAGCAAGTGAGCAAGCTCCTGTAAACTGTAAAATGGAAATTCTAATACCACTTTTATCTTGTTTATCTGCCCTTCATGGCAGAGGAAGGAGCCCATTTTCCCCCAGGGGTTGGTATGTGGGGTTCCCCAAGTAGAAACCAAAGTCTCCTCACCTCGCCCTCTTTGGTGCCAGCTTATTTATCTGCACATATATAACCACCCCAGGGTACAAATCTCACATCCTCCTTGCAAAACCAGCTCCCTGGCACAGGCACCACTGCTCTGTGGGGGAAAACCTCATTATAGCTCTTAACCTTGTGCCAGCCCAGGATGAAGCTTCATCCACCCCAGAGAGCAGCAGGAATTGATTGTGAACTGAAGAAGCCTTTAACTAAATGATTGAACTAAAAAAGGGTCCTTAGCACATGATTAGCATTATGAAGGCTACAAAATAACTGAATGTAGTCCCATATTAATTGTTAAAGGAAAAGAAAGACAGAAAGGTGTGGCATTAAACATTGATCTGCACTGGGTTTCAACAGTTCTTCATATGGGAGCTCTCTGGTGCTTAACCACGAGTGGGGTGAAACGTGCTACAGCAGTGTGATTTCAGAAGGATTGGTCCTGATACATTAAATGTTTAATGTTAACTGCTCCAAACTCCTGCCATCATCCGGAGATTTTATTAGCCTCACAAACTTATGAGGGCTCCTTAAGATGGTGTTTTATTGCTTTCTTGACAAAATAATTAAAAAGAAAAACATTTAAAGGAGAACATTAAGTTAACATTAGTGATTGGTGTTTTTTTGCACAGCTCAAGGGATGGGGAAATGAGATAAATTCTGCCGTGATCTATGGCAGATGAAAACCTTGAATTCATAAGCCAAGCTGGGACTTGCTGCCATTTAAAGCCAGAGACACACACACACCCCCCTGCATTGGTGACATGTTACTACTCCCACCAAGCAGACCAGCTAGATTAACTCACCAATCCAGCCAAAACCTAGCTCTTGGCAAGGTTAGCTTTTGGGGCTAGATGAGCTTGGTGGCATTTGGAAAGGATGAAGCAACAAGTGGATAAATCCAGCAACACCTTCCACTCAAAAAAAAAAAAAAAAATTGCTGATAATTGAAGCCCTGGCTGCCTCATGGTGCTTTGCAGAATTGCACAAGCAGGGAGAAGTATGCAAAAATTCCCCAAATCTGGAAAAACAGGGAAGTCCAAAACAGCTTATAGCTTTCCTCCACTGCATTTCTCAGGCTGTTGTTGTATAATTCCTCCAAATGTATTAAACAAAACCTGTTGTTCAGTCCAAATGACTTGGAGAGTCTTTTTGTTTCTCAGAGCAGCCACTGAAAGGTTTTCATCTGTGCTTCAAAAAAAATCATTTGCTTTGGCTCTAACAAGAAGTTCAGATCTGTACTCTTATGTAGCAGTGAGATTTTGATCTGTGCTTGTTTTCAAAATCTCCAGGATGTGCAGGAAAGCAGTGGGAGTCTGGTCACGGTCCTGACACTAATATTGACTTTATATAAGGCTTTGGGGAAAAAATGCTTTTTATAAGGTTTTACATGTCAAACAGAGCTGCATTTTGCAAGATGCAAACTGAGGCTTACATTGTATTTCAGTGCTATCAAGTGTTAAAGTATCTGGTTAAGTCTGGCCTCAGGTCCAACAGGTGAACAATTCCCAGTTCCCAAACTGGGGATCATGTAGTAGGTGTTCCCCTGACTATGCCAACAACTCCTTAATATCAGAGAATTACCTATTCCTCTGCCTTTAAAATGTGAAAAAGACTGGGATGTGAGTATGACTAAATGACCCACAGAACTTCTAGTGTTTAAGAATATTTCTATGTGATGTTCTCCAAAAGTCCTGACTAACACAGATACTTACATGATGGGCTTTATGAAAGTGCCATTATTTTTGGACCAGGATCATAAGTAATAGATCAAATGTGCATATATTTCATGTGTTACTCATTAATAGACCAGGACACTATTACCCAAACAACTCTAAGCTACAAACTTTCCAAATGAGAAAAACTATACAGAATAATTTTTTGGTGTAACATGATTTGGTTGCTACTTATAGGGCACAATTAATGGTTAATACAATAAGAGATACATTAAATAGACTGTCCTTACTGCATTAATGTTTGCATTGTGATGCAATTTTCACTGTACTAGCTTAATCATTGGCTCCACAGCTACATTTGCACATGTATAATGAGTCCTTGAAAATCTGTTATGACTTCAAAGGGAACATGCGCTGAAAAGACAACTCGGCATCTTCTTCTCAAAGATGATGCATTTTAAAGAAACTGGAGTAACAGTAATCAAAGTATTGATGAATTTAAATTTCCAAGGAAAACACAGAAAATAGTCTCTTTCCCACAGGAGTGATCAGAGTACTTCCACCATAAAATTCCTCTTCCATGCACACAGTACAAATATTAATAAATGACAGCTGTACAAACTAAAAGCAAGAAGACATTTTCTGGTAGACAAAATTGTATTTGACACCTCGGCAAAATTCTGTATTTGGGACAAAAAGAATTTCTCCACAGCCGTGCCTGAATGCAGAACAAAGAGCAGATAAGCCTGTGCGTGCCTCAGGAGTTCACCCTGCCACAGAATCTCTTCCAGAATCCAGCCCTGGATAATCAGATTCATTAAAAAAAAAAAAATTAAAGAAAATTTAAAAACCCACAAACGTAACAGGCCAAGAAGAAGCCCTGCACCTGCAGTGCACATTTTTTTCCATTTCTGATTACAAGTCGACCTCCTTTTCTTGAGGCTGTGGCATTGGCAGTCAACAGAAACAATCTTTTGACTTGACAGGAACTTTCCCCAAAATACACAAATGCTAGTTCAACTCTTTCCCTTGCAGAGACGCACTACTTCAGGGTTTTTCCCCTTATATGTAGATATTTAAGAGAGTTCAGCATCCTCTACAGACAACCTTCAAGGAGCAGGTCCCATCCCTTCTGTCCCTCCTGAGAGGAAAGACTCTCTTACACAAGGCTCCTGTAAATGCTGGATTTTTCTAAGCATGGAATGCCATGAATTTCTGAAGCCTGAAGATTTCCTGTCTCACCACGAGGAAGCAAAGGACAGATACATCAAGTGCAGAGTCATGATGTGCCCGATGTTTCCAAAGTCAAGGGATGAGGCCAATAAAAGGAAGCGCTCTCTGCAAAGGTATCGATCCCCTGCCTTGTTTCTGGTAAGCTCTGCAGAGACAGGGGCTGACAGTAATTAAAGACACTTACACACTGGGCTGGTTTCGAACTCGAACCTTCGGCTGAAGCCCCCGTAGCCGGCCGCTGTGCGGGCGCGGATCTGGAAGACGTACGCCGAGCCTGGCTTCAAGCCATCCGCCGTAATCGCCGTCTCCTTGGACTTGATGATGGTGTAGCTCGTCTCCTGGTCCTTTTCCCAACACCCCCCCAAAAAACACAAAGTTCAAACACACAAAGAGTGGCTCTCAGGGAAGACAGGCTCCCAACAACCCCCAGAGAAACATTACAAAAGATGACCCAAACATGCATTTTTGAGGATTTCTTCCTCAAACCCCCTCTCTGAAGGTCCTTTCTGCAATAAAAAATGTGAGATCTGATTTTCTCTTTTATAATCAATGATTCTAGGAGGCATGCAACTGGCATCTGCAGGAGAAGCAGCTTTCCACTGCTCAGGATATACATGGCCTAGGGCAATGGAAAGGTTTATCATACAAAGATCAATCCCAAGGCACAGGGAAGATAAAACAAGTTCCAGCGTCTTAAAAAAGGGGTTTGATTTACACCAAAATGGCTTCCCAGTAATGTAAGTAGGCCTGAAAGAGAATAATATATTACACACTGTACAACTTTATGCCTGCATTTCTAAAACCACCAATTAGATCTTGGGAATGGAATAATAAACCAAAACTTCTATCAGGTATTAGGAAAATACCTGATTTTTGCATTGTTCTTCTGAAGCAATGAACTTGAAGAAAAATTGCTGAAATAAATCTTCATCTACATCAGTTTCTAATGTGAAACAGTTCCAGTTCTTTGATTAAAATTTTGTTGAAATGCTAAGTAATTACTCTTAGAATTATTTACTGTAACACATAATCTAGACGAGAGCTCATAAATTAAGGTCTACAAATTTGGAAACTGCTTTTTATTCACCATGTCCTCTCAGATCCAAATTATTATGAGTTAAACCAGAGTTTTTAGTAGCTCCTTACCAAGATTTCTGGATAGCTTTTAGAATCTGAGCTCATTTTATTATTTTTTTTTTTTTAATTTAATGGCCAGCTTCCCATAGACAGCAATACGCATGGCTAAGGCATTGGGAATTTCTTAAATAAAAGATTACAAGATTCCTCAATTGAAGCCTGAAATGTGTACAGACACACACACACACACACATATATATATGTGCCCTTTTTTTGTTATTAAGGAGTGATGCCCTCTTACAGGAATGCAGTCTGACAAAACTCACTTTTCCCAAACATTTAATATAAATCATTCTTGTCCCTTGGAAATGAATGTGAATTTACCCTCATGAAAGACTGAAAACTGAGAGAATATAAATTATAGTAGCAACAAAGAAAAAGGATTTAGGGCAATATCCCCAACCTATCTCAACTATGGGTTAAAAAGCAGTAAGTGAATATTAGGTCACATCTCTGCTTGTATGTCAGCCAATTAACTTTTCAATACACTGTTGGCTTCTGCAAACACTTGGACTCTTGAGCTTTTCTATGGAAAACAATAAACTTCACACTCAGCCTGAAGAAAATAAATCAAGACAGCATAAACTTGGACTGGCTGGAGCTAACCCTCCACAAATGACTCACTCTTGAAGAACTATTTGCTGAAGCTATTTTAGACTAGTTCTGGACTACAAATAAAACCATTTAAGCCCCCTTTCCTACCAATTTGTTTGAAAACAAACTAAGGAAAATTTAAAAATACACAATTTTTTTCACTTTAATTATTTGCTTTACCTTTTTTGGTTTCTAAAAGCTGTTTTTTCCAAGCCATTCCACAGTAAGGATTCAATATACCCAAACAGTCATTCAAACAAGTTAATAAAATCATTAGTAATGGATTATTTCCAGCAACAAAATAACCTGATTCTTGCTGCGTACTTTAATCTTCAGCCCTATTTAAGTCACTCACATATCTATTTCACAAGCTCCCTCATCTGCAAAAATAATGTTGATTTTATTTTGATGGAGAAGATTTATTAAATTCTTTCCCCTGTTTGCATGGACTGCTTGAGCAGGTCCTTCCCATGGTCAGAAAAAGAAGACAGAAGGAGTAGGGATCTAGTCCCGGCCCATGCTGAGTGATTTCACATGGAGCACAGATAGAGCTAAATGGAATATCTTCCTTACAATAGAAATTCAATCCCCCTAAAAAAGTGAATTGTGACTCAATTTCATTATTTTCCTCTTGCCTTCATGCAGAAAGCCTGGATCTTTCTGAGGAAAAAAGAACACCTTACAATTCCAGCTAAGGCAAAAAATAATTGCTATTCAGGCAAATCCTGAAAACCCGATTTTTCGGAAATCTAAAATTTCCAGAGATTTAAGGCGATATCATTCAAAATACACTCCTTTGATAAAGTGCATTTGTAACCACTTTTATTTGGATGACATTAATTTTTCAGGAAGAGAACAAGTCACCACTTGAAATGAAGACTAGGAGAGGCAAGTTTTGTGGGGAGACCGCTTCCCCTTAAATCGAAAGAGGTGGAAAACCCAAGCAAGTTTTTAAGCTAAGATCCCCTTCTTCATATCAGGGGAAATACAATCTCTCTCCACAACCCCCTTCTCCCCTCCTTTCACAGTGGATGGAAAATCAAATGAGAAATTGAAATACCAAAGGCAAGGGACTGCCTGATGTTTCTGAGAGGAGGCAGATGCTCAGTCCCCGGTCCCTTCTATTTTTAACAAATGAGCAGGCTCTATCTTAATGTGATAAGGCTGGAGAGGAATCTGGCATGTGGATTTAATGTATTTGTTCAAGAGAAGTGGCACACTAATGGAAAACAACACCCTCATTTCAAGTCTTCCTAATCATTTACTGCAAAATCAATCTGACATTGATTTACGCATAAAATCTCTCCATTCCCTTCCATGACTCAAATAACAATAACTGAAAGAAGAAAACAATAAAGAGAAGGTACTTGGGAAGCTCAGCAATCAGTCCATCACACCTTTTCAAAATATTTGATTTCATATTCCAGGATGATGCCATTGGGTCGATCTGGCTCCTGCCAGGAAAGGGAGATGCTATTTTTAGTTATCTTCCCTTTTTTCACAGTACTGACTGGAGAAGGTGCTGCAAGACAGGAGAAAAACAGAACAGACGAAAACCATTGTTAGTAAGATGTTCTGCCTCAGCCAAAATCAAACTCACCAGTGCATCCTCAAATGCAAGACTATCCTTAGCTACTGCAGATCATCGGGGTCTGTTTTTAGTTTGGTGGTATTTACCCATTTTAAACAACTGGACTTGCACAGATTTGCAGTAGCATGACCACCAAGGCAAAGCAATAACATGAATCTCAGCTTACACATCAACCCTGTCTTTTCAAGCCATTTTCAAACACATCAACCCCACACCTTCCCTTTTCAGTGTCAGGAGTCTATGTTATCAGAATTACATATTGATTACATTTTGCTTTCTTTTGCCTGCTTTCAAGGCATATATTTTTCAGAAGACCTTAGATTACATGGGCTCCTTAACTATTTTTGGATTTAAAGTGGTTTAAGCTTAGGCATCTTTCAGCCCCCTCCTAGAAGCAAGGAATATTACAACCTTTATAATTCAATTGCTCTCCATAAATATCACTGGGGTGTTACAGCTCACATAGTGATGCTAATTCCTTGCAAATGGCAAAAGATTTTAATGGCAATCACAGTTCGGAAGTTCACAGTGTGCTTGGGGAAGCCACAGCATGAGAGCAGCCATACCAGCTCTGCTCATTATTTTAAGATGCAGCCCTGAAAGGTTATCTGTCCTTCGCAGCACACATGTGCATCAGAAACAGGCTTGATCCTTTGTATTCAGTCTGATGTCTGCAGAGACTTTTTAAGTTGTGGTTGCTGCCACCCCTGCCAGCTCTCTAGCAAAAGTTGCTATGGGCAATGCAACCCTAACACTCCAGGTATTTCATGCCAGTGATTAGGAAACAACACTGAGTGAAAAGAAAAGGGGACAGGAGAAATTCACAGTCATCCATTTGTGGGGCCAAGAGCAGCTTCTCCAGAGATAAAAACAGGCCATGCCTGGATGAGGGACTTTAACTCACCCTCCACACAGGCCAGCTCCTGCAAGGATGATAGGCAGCCTGAGGAGCTCCATGGTAAATTCTTTTGTGGCCATATGGGGAATGGAATGCAAATAACAGCAGCAAACAGCCACATTTCATATTCCAAAATATATTTGGAACTATAGAAAAAAAATTTCTTCTCTATGCAGAACTAGCTAATTATCTTAACACTATTAAAAACCCCAACTCATTAAGTAAAATAAAGACAACAAATGCATTAATTTTTCCAGGTCTGATTTGAAGCCAAAAAGTAAGGGAAGAGCTCCAGACAATTATTCTTGGACTGAAGGCTAGCAGCAAGACTTCTCTGCTATAGCAAGTTCCCACATTTCAGTCTTGCCTCAGCACTCGTTTTTTACACTCCTGTTTACTTTCCCCACTTGTCTCTTGAAGGATCCTGAAAGGAGTTAGCTATTTCCATACTGTTTTCTGCTGGAGAGCTGGCATCAAGCTGTACAGACAATGCTTGCTTTTTAACTGTGCATCCACCACTGTGCTCACAACTGCTCCACTGGGGGAGTAAAAACCACCTTGATTTGAATGATGATTTATATAATTCATGATATTATTTATGCAGGCACTGCATGGTGATCACCAACAATTTTTCATCTTCAAAAGTCACCTTACCCCTCCCTGACTGACGTCCTCTACAAGTTCTTGGGCTATGTGAAATAACAACCTAAGCACAAACTGCTGAACTGGTAAATGAATTTCTGCAATCAACCCAGGTGCCCAAATGTGCGCTGTGCAAACATGTGCACGGCAAGCTGAGTTGTGCATTTGGGATACAAGATCCCTGCACACGTGTATGGCCAGACATGTTAGCTCAAAGGAGCTAGAGCTGACTAGTTAGTGAGCTCCATTAGAATAGAATGAAGCCCCTTCTAAAGCAAGGGAGCTACAGAGTTTTCAGGGGTGCTGGATAACAAGCTGTGTGGTGGTGGTGCCAAGTAAAAGGAGATTGTACAATCCTTGTTAAATAGATGATACTGATCACTTATCATGAGCCACTTAGGTGCAACCATGTACAGAGAGGAGTCACCAAAGTACTCAAAAAGGGACCTATGCCCTCTGAGACTGATCTCCTATCCCCTGCTTACAGAGCTGGCAGCAGAGGTCTGGCAGGATAAAGAACATCAGTGCTGAGCATTAAACCATTTAAAACTCTTGTTAGCAAAAGAAAACTTGAGAAGAGCAGTGAGGGGAATCCTCAGCCCTCGCTGGTATTGAATACATCTCAGGAAGGTGAAAATCATGCAATTCCCAGTATCAAAATCGCCTGATCAAACAGTGGATTTTTCATCCACTTTATTAAGGATTCCTGAAGTGTTTATAGGACTGAGGCTCACAAGTGCTTTACGGCTAAGGAAACAATCTAAATGCTCCCAACCCACACTGCAAAACCTTTCCCTAGGAAGTTTAGGGTTCAGCTCTCCTTTACATGCACCTGCATAGTACAACACAAAATGCACCACCAGCCACCCAAACCCATCAAACTTCCCACACCCCTAAACCAGAGCATTCTCCCTAAAAAGCGTGTGCAAAAAGCTTGGCTAGTGAGCAGCTTTGTGGACTTAAATCTCTGGGTGTGCAAGTCTCTAAAATGATCAATTGTGGCTCACAGAATGCTCTGCTCTACCAGGAAATGGATGGAAGATAAGAAAATGAGTAACCCAACTCTGGAAGTAAATTAGAGGAGTAACTGTATCCTTTTTGAATCTCCTTCAAAAGAAGTGTTAAAGTGTAACCGTGAGATAAAGGCCAATTAAGTAAATTCAATAAATCCCAGCGGTGCTGGCATGATACAGCAACTACTCTGCATCCAGCACAGAGATTACGATGCTCTGAAGTGAAGGAAGGAAGGTATAAGTATTTTAGAGTTTTCTTTGTCAAACAAAATGTAATCCAATCCAGGCAAGTGGACAAAGTCTGCAATCATTCCATCTTAAAAGCCTGGAACTGGATACTGTGCTATATGATCTCAGAAAAATAAAAGGATTACTTAAGACTTGCTTTTCAAAGGTCACTGCTTCTGCAAGGGCAGCATCCTCTCAATAGAAAGAAGTCAAACCACAGAGCCCTTCCATTTGGAGTACAACATGTAAAAAATAAATTCACGTAGGAGTCAAGATACATAAAGCTGTAATATCTCATGTTTCTCATGTAAGCAGACAGAAGACTTGTTCAAATCCCTACTTTGACACAACAAAAGGTGGATGTACATTGTGAACTGTTCATGTTCTGCACATATGCATTGATTTCTCAGCCACACAGTCAAGATCAAAGAGGGATATTACATCATTTATGTTTATGTTTGCCATTTATGAAAACAGCCATGCATGTGATGAAAACAAACAGAAGATGTAACAAGGTGTGAAATTGCCAATGTACATTTTTGCTCTCCTGAGACCAAAAATTAATCAGGAAGCAAAAAAAACATAGAAAACTGATTCTTCCTTTTTTTTTTTTCTATTTTATTTTGTTCTGTTTTTGACATTTCTTACGAAGAGTAAGGGGACATAACAAATAAATAAATTAAAGTTTCTGCAGAAGATGCATCATTAGTCACATCTGAATAACTACAGAAAATTATTTCATGAGGAACAGACATTTTAGGACATTGTTCCTCTGCAACCTTTGATAATGACATTAGCACTGAATTAGCCATCTAGGCACCAAAGGCCATATTTACAACATACTGTGCTGTGTCCCACTAATATCTAACATACAATAAGGCTTAGTGGAATAAAATGCTAATTATATTTTAAGAGAAACTAATGTTATCAGGTGAACAACCACTGTACCGAGACAAAACAAATAATCCCATTTCTACTTTTCATGGTCTATCTAATGCTCTCTCCAGGCCAATTACTTTTGCCTTGATATTTTTCATTCTGGCAGAAACAACAGCTAATGGCTCCCCATCTCACTCAGTCCCAAAGCCATAACCTTTACCTGTTATTATGTAACCAAACAGTTATGTTATAATTAATGCACTTAATAAAACCAGGTATAATTGAAGAAAGTAAAACCTATATTAGAAGAGTAACCACAAGACAAATAACTCTGGTTTCACTTCAAAAGCTTGATGTATTGTAGTTTTTAACTCAGTTTCTAATTTTTTTTCCTCAGGCCTTTGGTGACTTCAGAGGTTGAAGTGAGACTTGCCTTATTCACCAAGTCTAAAGGTATTGCAAAATTGCAGGTGGCTTCAAGCAGTAGGTTAATTTAAAAAATACTGATATTTTAGTTAAAATAGAAACACTGCAAAGGGAAGGAAAAAAATGCTTTCCCTGTATTATCTCTTTGCATTTCTACATAGGAACTTTTAGGGCAGGTTAACACTCAGTGGCTCTCTTAAGGGTACTTTTACTGTGAATATATTACATCTGGGTCACAACTTGGTATTTAAGTTATAACTTGACTTTTGTGCTGGAATTTTTCATATCCCGAAGTGTACTCAAGTTTGTCTGATAATGGATTTTGAAAATCTTTATCCCTTGAGAATAAAGAATTGCAAACCATGCCTGGCTAGTCAGGCAAACAAGCTGGGCCCCAAGTTCACAGGTGCTTGCAAACGTTTTTGAAAATTGAGTCCAGGGAATGAAAGGTCCTTGTACTAAGTAGCATTAAATGCCATTTCTATTCTATCTGAGATTGTTTGTGGGATTTCAATCCTGCACAGGCCCTAAATAAAGCAAAGAGGTAAATTTTAGCCTCAGGATTAGATTAAATCCAAACAACTTGCCAAGTAGGAGTCAAATCCTAAAACATTGTTCATATATGGAGATCATCTTCTTTTGAATGATTCTTCAAGGCATCTCTTGTGTAGATGGGGACTTCATCTGTTAGTCCTTTTCAAACATCAAATATTAAAATGAGAACACAATCTTCAAATTGCTTTGGCAATGAATATATAATACTTCTTCAGAACTTCTACATCCCAAGATGAACCCCTGAGGTGCCAGGTCTCAGATCTCTTTGCAGTCTGAATGGACATTTTGAATGCCTCTGAAACCTGAGCTGCCCTGATCTGTACCTTGAAACAAAACAGGTCAAACCCTGAGAGAGGAACCATACAGAAGCACTCCACGGCCCTGACAGAAGGCAGGGCCCCTTTTTTGTAGTATGAATCCATGACTAATCCAAGCAACCAGATCTATCTCATTTGAAAAGGGGTGATCTTTCAGGTGGCTCCCATCTTGGTTCCTATAAGATTCAACACAGCTCCTTAAGCTTGACACCAGGACATGACTTGATACCCAAGCTGGTCATGGCCAAGGTGCTCTCGAGACCTCTGCCTCCCAGCTGGACAGAAGGTTGGGTTCGTGAAAACTGAAACCCCAGCTGGTGCCTAATTGGGTTGAAGAGCCTGTTCTTTCCTAGATAAAGCTTTCTTCACATAACTTCTCTCTAGGCTTCTAATCCTTGGACCTGAGATACCAGAAAAGTACCTTTGCTAAAGGCAGAGAGAGCAATGGTTTTGTTGACACTACCAACCCAATGCTTTTAATTACCAGCACTCCCACTACAGAGAACTGCTCTTTTGTTGGTAGATACAAACCAGAAATACATCTTCAATTTATATTCACATTGGAGAAATAACAGAAGTAATCAGCATGCAATTTGCATTAGCACAGGGATGATGGTTCATCTCTTACTTGTGATCTCTGTAACAGCTCAAGAGATCTGCCTGGCTATGCACCAATGTGATCCAAGGCCTCAGGATTTACTGTGCCTCAATACTCTCTGTTCTGGCAGTAATTCCAGTGTGTTTAGGGGAAGGAGAGGCATCTGTGCACTAAATTCACATAATTCAAGGCTTTCTTTTCTCTGAGAACCTCCTAAAGGAGCTTGCAAGAGAATCATCAAAAAGAGAAAATAGAGGAAACCACAGCAATAAGCTAACATCAACTGACTCACCTGTAAGGACCTACTGCTTCTTATGGTAAATCTTTAGATGAACACTAAATGATATTTTGCTACTCCTGTAAAATGGTACTAAAAGAAAAAATAGCAACAAATGCCTTGCTTCATGTGAAAAATTACTAGTGAAGTCCTCCCTACAATAATTTGTGTTAGAAAAATAAATCCATAAAATATTCTTTGTTATTAAGACCAAGTATATTTATGATCATTTATGTATAAATTATGAAAGTAAATGCAATGCTTTAAATGTTTGTATGTAGTCTTTTCCTCTCAATCATAATACGTTGTTAATTGTGAGACACCAGGACTCAACACATATTCCTCGAAGGACAGTGGATGCAACCAATGAAAGCTCTGCCATTCACAAAATATTTTGCCTTAACAAAATACTGCTAAGATTCACTGAAGTGCCCACCTTTGTGGCGGCAACCTGGTAGAGCACAGCAGCGTCTCACCTCTGGCACTCCTTTCTTGGTGCCCGCTTGCGGACTGCATGGAAGTTTGCAAAATTCACACCAGAAAGGCAGCAAATAGTTTCTAAAAAATCCACCACAAGGAAGTTACTTTGTGTCAGGGCTGTCATATATTAAAACTGCAACAGGATTATAAGCAGAGCCTGAAGACGCCACAAAATGTAGGCACTAAGCTACAGAGCCTTTGGGGTAAGACTGTGTTGTCATTCCTCATGTGCACGCCACCCCATTTAGAACAGAGCCAGAATATTTAATGATACCTATCGTATATCACTGCCATCTCAAAGAAACACATAACCTTTGGCAAGGCTCTTAAAAACACATGGTTTCAAAAAATAAATTGGATTCTTGGCATTTGCCTTCTGTTTACAGAGTTGCACAGACACGCTCTCGGCTCCTGCCAGTCATGGATGAGAGACGCATACTCCTAAAGAATGGATGCTGCCTGCAGACCCATGAAACTCACAGGCACGAGGCCTGAGGAGAACATGACCAGATATCACAGCAGAAAACTGTGTAATATTGAGCAGACTCATCTCGAGGGAGGGGAAGTATTACCTCCAGCTTTGTTCATCAACAAACATATTCAGTGCCTTACCAGGAATATAGGCACACAGCAGTTTTAAGGAATTTTATGGATTCTGTATAATAAAGGCTACCATGATCTGCAACATCAATAAAGGTAATTTTTTTCTCTTGAAACCTCTTGCAAACACTCACCTGTATTTTGCAGGGTGCAAAGTCCCTGTAGCTGTATATTCATACAGCTATAGGCTGTTTAGAAAAAAATTTAAAAACTGGCCTGGCATGACTGGCTCTGACCATAGCTCATTCAGAAACTTTTTTTCAGTTGCCAGGCCTAAAATATATTCATTTGTATTCACAGCAGCATCAGCCCTGTGTCCTGCACAGCCAGCTCCTATTAAACTGCAATTTATCGTGATCCTCAGAAGGGAGAGGGTGACATCAGGGCATCACAGGTTTCCTGGACTCAGGAAAAAGAGGCATATCCCTGATGTCCCTAGCAGATACTTGCACTCAAGGCCAATGCGTATCTGAGACAAATACTGGTTGGAGCAGGGAAGACAGGCATAAAGAAACATTCTCCTATAGGGTGCAGATCCACAGAGAATTCCAATTCCTCATTTTGTTTTTCTAGAGCCTCTAGAAATCAAGATAATAAGTTTTTCTGAAAGCTGGGGAACAGTTTGTGGTTAAGACCAGAGCCAGATTTCTTCACATCACAGAAAAGCTGTAATTTCCCTATATTCCATTAGTGGTTTAGTTGTGAAGCCTAAGAATAAATACTATTGACTTACAAGACTCTCATAAATTCACTCCTAGCAAGGTGATAAGGACTCCAGCTCTGATCCATCAAGGCATTTTTGGAAAATGTTTAATTTTAAGTGCATGAGCGCTAAAAGTGCTGTCAGCATTTTGCTGGATTGTAGCCATAGGGCTCAGCATTTTGCCATAGAATTCTCATTATTGAGTACATTTAACAGACTAGCTTCCACCACACATACCAAGGAGTGCCTTCCCTATCTTTAGCAACCTAATATCTGATTTGCATTTAAGAAAAAACTTCCTTTTAAAAACCACATGCCATTAAGAACAAAACAAAGCCAAACCACAGCTACTGAATAAAATGTAAAATGTGCATGGCTCCTGCTCTCTACCATCTAACCTTCTTAATTCCTAAATCGGCTCCTTGCTTCATACCAGACTTGCTGTGTCCTTTTTCTAGCTGTTATCAAACTCTAAACCTGGCAAATTCATGGACCATTTTTAAACTGTGTGGGAAATTTCCTTCTCTGCCAAGCCTGCCACTCCATATGATACAGCAATCAGTCTTGCTGATGAATTAAAGCCAAATTACTGAACACTCCAGTGAAATCAAGGGCAGGCAAATTAATTTCTTATGTTTCCACTTGAAGAACAGCTACTGAAGAGGTGCATCAGGTCAGAGGGAAGAATACGCAAAGCCTTTAACTCCCAATGTAGCTTGTTCTGCATTTCCTGTGGTATTTGGTCCCTCTGAATACCACCACTGTTCTTATCTCTTCTCTCTTTCAGAAATGGGAGAAAAGCATGAGCCCACCACTTGGCACAGGATCCTGAGCTGGTCACAGCTTTGCAGAACCACAGTCCAGACCTCTTCCATAAGCGAGTTCCCCAATGAAGACCAGAAGGCTTGAAATAAAATTCTTAAAAACAAATAAAAATATGTCAAACAGGTAATAAGAGATCAAACCCCTATATCAGTAAAACTTCAAAATTACTAGAGCTGAAATGGAAAGGTTTATGCACCTGTGATTATATAAAACCCTTGGTTTGAGACTGACAGCATTTTCTGGATCAGAGCAAATGCTGCCCAGGCTCCCACTGTTTTTAAGGGAAATAGCAGACAAATACAAAAATCTAACAGATCTCATCCTTGCTGCCAACTCAGGTATCCTGCCCAGTCTTTTTGGCACTGAAGTGTGACCATGGGCACTGTTAGTCCTAAAATCCCAGGTTAGTCCTTCTGGAAGGAAGGAATCTCAAACATTGAGATGAAGCTAACTACCAAAGTCAGCACAAATCAAAGTTTTACTACAGGTGCTTGAGAAAACACCTCTTGATACTATCAAGGAAAATCTGTGTACTTTCAGCTTCCTAAAGAATAACCTTGGCAGTGGGAGCATGCAATGCCTTCTGGAAGGAAGGAAGAAGATGCAGCTTCAGAGAATCTTAAAACGATCTGAGTTGGAAGAGACCTTAAAGATCATCGAGTTCCAACTCTGATGCTGTGGGCAGGGACATCTTCCACCAGACCAGGTTACCTAGAGCCTCATCCAGCTAAGCCTTGAACACTTCTAGGAAGGTCACAACCACGACTTTTCTGGGCAGCCTGTGCCAGCGCCTCAACACACTTATTGTAAAACATTATTTCCTTAAATCTAGGCTGACTCTACCCTCTTGTAGTCTGAAGTCATTACCCCTTGTCCTATCCTTACAGCCCTTGTAAAAGTCCCTCTCTAGCTTTCTCGTAGGCCCCCTTTGGGCACCAAACAGTGCTGTAAGGTCTTCCAAGAGGTCTCTTCTAGCCGGCTCCATCAAACTGGTAGGAATGGGATGAATTTAATTTCTTCTCACCTTCAAGTCAGCAGATTGTGACCTCCCTGTGCACCCTCCCACACAAACTGCCACGCCATGCCCTGTTTCCCCTCCTGGTCACTCACAGCTCTCCCTGGGGCTGCTCTCTTTGGCAGTGGCTACTCCTGCCCCCACCAACTCATCAGCTGCTCCTGTACAAGCTGTGGGCTTCTGGTGAGTCTTGGCAGTTCTTTGGGGGATCCCTGGCTCAGTAAACCTTCCTGTACGTCTTGATGCCCTGTTTTGCTATGGAAAGCACCTTCTCTGGGCTGTTTGCTTCCACAAGTCCTCAACCCGTGGCTTCCCAGTAGGCAAAGTGACTTATCAGGTCCTTGGGGAGAAGGAGGAAGCACATGAGGGAGCTCCATTCCATGCCCCATCCTGAATGTCAGGAAAAGCACAGTGCATTTTTATGGAATCCAAGAGGGACTTGGAGAAAACCCTCAAGTTGAGAAAGCTGTATGAATAGAGACTGCTCTGTCCTGGGGAAAGGGAGACTGAAAGAGAACATGGGTCTCCAAATAAGTAAAAGGCTGCTGTCTCTGGAGCAAGACAAGCACAGTATTAAATTTAGGAGCAGCTTTTCAAGAGCAAAAATAATGAAGCATTGGAAAAAAATCACCCAGTGAACCTGTGGCATGTGTGGAGATGTTAAATCTGGTTAGATGAGCCCATCCTGAGATTCTTCCAGACACAAGGCTCTACACAGACACCTGGCTATCACAAGGTAAGTGATAAAAATAAAAAGGATCTTGAAAGGCAGAGATCCAAGAGACATATATTTAGTGCCATTTACCAGCTGGCTCGTTTGTGTCAGGAGACGTTATGGAAAAATCTAAATTACTGAAAGTGGCTAGTCACACAAAAGGATGGCACTGGGATAAAAGCATCAGAGCAGAGGAAACAATATTCTGCTTTCTGGCTCTGCCAGAAACTCCTAGCATGACCATGGGCAAGTCACTTCATCTTTCCATGCTGTTATTTGTGCAATGAAGATAACAATAATTCCTTTATCTGTACAGACTTGAGGGGCAGGAACTAACTACTCAGGTGCTGCCAGCACAATCTTTGCTTTGGCCTGCAGGCACTGCTGTAAGGCAAATAAAGAAAAGAAGGAATACCTGCATGCATTACTCCTGACAGTTGGCTTCTTCTGTTTAAATCACAAGCAACTTGGTGATATCACACTGAGCTCAAACATGGAACAAAACCCCTACGTGAGTGACAAAGAGGAAAATTGTGGGAAAATTTGTGGCAAAGGGTGGTTTTCATAATTTAATAACTCACTCCAGCTTCTGTTTCCAAGTAGAAGCACTAGTTCTGTGCTTAAGGACAAGCACTGTGCAAAATCGCTTTGCCGAGGCAAAACTGCAGAGATCATGACTGAGCAACACAAGCCTAGGATGAACATCAACCTTTCGAATGGGACAAACGCAGCTGCATATGAAAGCATGGCTTTTGACTCCCCCACCATGCAGAGGCATCACTTTTCTGCAGGATGCAAATACAGACTCTTCTGACGAAATATGGCAGGCTTTTTTAGTCCAGTGAGTTTCTGAAGGTGTTGCTAAGGATTCAGAGACAAACTCAAGAATATGCCAGAATGTTTCTAACATGAAAACTCAATTTATGGACTGTACAGGCACTCTCTAGTCCATTTTTTCCCCTTACTGCTGACAGGATATGTCCTAAGCCCTTGTCTACTTAACTGGGTCACCACAGGTCCTGTAGGTCAGAGTAATGCAATGGTAGCAGGAGAACCGCATGAACATCTGAGGGTGGGATTGACATCCAGAAGCTAAATGGTCCCAACACAGATTTCAGCTGTTTCAAATGGTAGCTGCACCTGAGATGCATAAATGGACATGTCTTAAGCTCTTCCTCTTCATCAGAACTGTGGTCAAACAGTTTGCTTTCTGCAACGTCATGCTCATCCCATTCTACGATGGTTGGTGGCTGGTCATCCCACAACAGTATTTTTCACTACTTTGTGGGTAAGACTGATGAAAAATTAGGCAAGATATACACACACAGGATAGCAGAGTGGCAATTTTTGGCCTTTTTGGCTTTCATTTCTGATAGTGCCACTCTCTGAAGCATCAGGGGAAAAAGAATGTGCCACAAATTCAAATTTGAGATCCATCTACCTCCTGGCTGTGAAGCAAAAACTTCACTACTCCTAGATATCACTCGGAAGAAACTTATAGGAATCAGGCAACTTACTGCTTCAGAGTAAGCATTTGTGCAGCTGCACTCCCTAATGTATCCTGAGGCTTTGGTGACATTGTCTCATTCAGCATTCCCATGACACTATAGAAAGATGGAGGGAGAGAAGTTTCACTGCATCCAGATTCCTCTCTTGGTTCACAACCACTGTGACAGGACCATGGATTTGGTTTTGGCAAGTTCTTCTTATGGTGATCACTCACTTCCCCCCAGCTTTGTGACTGTTTGAAGAGAAAAGGGAATTTCAGTATCAATCACTGTGGGTTCCTCCTTCTGAGGGGTTTCTTGGCTCTCTTCTCCAACTTGGACCAGGGGATAGACCTAAGGAAGTGCCCTAGTCCTTCCAACTCTCTCATCTTCATCTTTATTCAGTGTGTGGACTAGACCACCAAAAACCTTACTGAGGAATTAAAATACATATATGTATGTCTTCATAGATGCAATACATGAAACACTTCCCTGTGTGGTATCTCTCTGCACATTTGTGACTCTTCTTTGCCAACCTTTATGCTGCAAGTACTCATTGCATCTAGCGGCTTTCTGAAATTGTGCCTTGAAGACGTCTGAAAGTAGTCCAAACAGCAGACGACAGGATGGTGTGGCTACTAGAGCTCACTGCACAAATACTAGCTGCTCACAGCCATTTGCCTGCATCCTTCACAGGTCTGTGGTGATGTTAGCTCCCACTTGCTCTTGGAAAAAAGCAGCTTACAGCACCACTGAGAACTACCCACCCACTACAGATGGGAGCTCATGAAGGTTTTCCTTCAGACGATGCCTTGAGTCATCTCAAGATCAGACATGCACAACAGTTTGCATGAGTCCAGGGCTCAGGCTGCTTAGGCTGAAGAGACAGAAATAAAACCATATGGGTTCTCCACTGTTGTGTTCCCTAGGTTGTTGCCTATTACCATGACTCTCCCTAAATGTTCCCTGCATAAATGTGACATTATAACAGTAAGTGGCATTAGAAATGTGAATGATGCATGCTATGCATCAGGCAGGATGATTAAATAACTATGTGTAGATTCTGGGGCATATTAGCTTCTCTGCCTTCTGACATGATAATTGATACTTCCTAATCTATAGCAGAAACAAAACAGAGATTACCTCCTCTCAAACAATTCAGCTTCTATTCTCCTTTGTTCATTCCCCCTGCCCCTCCCTCACACGAGGGGGAAGCCCATTAACTAGCTCTAACTGTTTTTAATTCAGTGGTATTGAAAATGGGATCCTGGCAATGCACGTAATTGATCCCGTTTCACAGGATTGCCTTCCAAGGAGCAGCAAAGGTGAAGCATTCACATTATCAAGGTCACTGCAGTGAATGCAAGAATAACAAAGACTTGGATTTGCATCAGGATTCAATTACAGTGAAGTATACAAATGTTGCTAGGCTGCCCCCCAAAATGAGAAGTACTCTAAGAGAGCTATACACAGCTAAACAGAATTAATAAAAAGAACAGCATTTAAAATGCTTTCATTAAAACCCTATACAAATACAGTGGACTCAAACAGAATGTGTTTTATGTTCATTTAACTTGAATTTGTAAATTTATAGGCAGTAGGTAAAGCAAGATAATTTTAAATCAATACACCTAGATCTTAAGGCCAAAAGAGATCATTTAGCCCTCCCACAAAACACCACTGACTTTTCATCTTCCTTTAAATCAATAACAATTCACTCCTGAGGGCAGATTACCAAACTTCACCATGCAGTGACTTGCTGCCCCATCATGCCACTTAGTTAAAAAAACCCAACGTTTTAAGACATAACTGAACTTTGTTCTAGAAATCAGTACCAAAGAAAAAAAAAGTTTTTAAAAAAATCAATAAAACAGTTACTGTTTGAGAGCATGAAAAACAAAAGAGAAAAGGACACTTTTAAATATAGATATACACATGTACACACTTCCATAAGCCACACAGAAAAAAAAAATCAAGAAGAGCCTGAAGAAAGAATGCTTCAAGTGTACTTTTAAAAGTTGAGTGTCCCTTGAAGACTGCCAGTAAATTTCCAAGCAATTTGGCAACATTTATCAGTTCATAAAAATTACAAAAAAGCCCAATTTTAAAAGGCCTACAGATACTGAACTATCACATCTGATCAGTGGGAACTGCTCACATGCATTTTTATGCTGTAGAGCACTGCAGTGTAGAGAATTCAGCTCTGTGGGTTACCCTCCTATGGGCCTGTTTCTATCAGTGAAGAATGCATCTGAGGAAAGAAATAAATTTTGCCCAGTGTTATCATCCACTTGAACTATCACATAGCTAAGAAAAGAAAAAAAAAAAAATCCATCCAGTCATTCAGCTGCCAAGCAACTGCTTGCAGAGACATGTTACTCTGTGTGGTATTCAATCACTTCACTTACTGTACTCCAACCAAAATTACTCAAGCCATTAATGCCAGTCTAACTTCTTGTGCATCACTCTGATAAGAACTTCATATTACTTCTTTCCTTCCTTCTGCTGCTAAACAAGAGGAATGCTGACCACACAGGCACATCTTACCTTGTATTTCAAGAAAGACACTCTAATCATCCTTGCATGGTTTCCAGTGGCTGCTTAGTCTTGTACCTGCTGCATAAATATGGACCACAGGTTCCCTCTGGATCACCAGGATGCTAGCTGCATTCTCTTTTGTTTATTTTAAGCCTATGGCCTTTAAAGTCTGGATGTGACATTTAAAAGGCCCAGCAAATGCCATATCCTGTCTCAGCCATGAATCTTGTCTAACACAGCAGTGTATTATGATCTCAGTGATCTAATTCTCGAGATCATCTCTTTACTAACAAGACTCAGGATGGCCACTATGATAAAGCTCTGGGAACTCAAAAAATATCTCAGTCAGTGACCCAATAAAAAATCTGGTGTTCTCTGCTTCATCTTTTCCTCAGTAAGGCATGTCAAATCATATACTACAACTATATACTGAATGACCTGAGCAAAAGGATTTTCAGAATCAGTGGGGAATACACAGTATTGGTAAAATTACATAAATCAGAATGATGGTACTTCCATGATAATATTGCTTCCTCAATATACTGAGGAAAAAAATTATGCCTAGAACCAAAATTTCTAAAGCCCAAACAAAAACACAACAGCAGCTGTGAAGAAATCCAGAGAAAAAAGTGTGATGGTCAAACCTACCTGAGACATCAGGCCTTTTCTTGCATTTGTCTGTGTGAGAGACCACTCACCAACTTCATCAAAATTAGCTTCCATACAAGCAAGACAAGAATTTGATCCACTATGGGAAGGTAAAATGTTATATATCCCTCCAGGTACTGAATTAGCCAAAGCGATGAATGAAACAGAAAACCACTTGGACCTATGGTCAGCTGCAGGTTTACACAGAGAAAATCTGCCCTTCCATTTTGGAAGAAATCCTGTTTATGGTCTTGTACTTCAGTCCTTCATCAGGAAGGACTCAGATGTACACCAAGACTCAATCTCTAACCCTCTATTCCCTGTATATTTTGCACTCTAAAAAGCAGTCAAGAAACATGGGGAATAAAGGAAGGACACAAATAAGGAAGTTACCTTTATGACTCCACCTTGGCTTCAGCAAAGCATTGTGCCACTAGACCCTGGTGACTTGTGGTCTCTTCCTGGCCCTACTTATGAACTGTTGGGTGACCTTGGGAAGAATCACTTCACCCTCTTCTGCAGCCTATAAATGTGCAGGAGGAACCCTCCTGCTGCTCACAAAGCACTACGAGGTTCACAGTTAACATCTTTTACTGCAGCACCTACACCCTCATCTTTGGTGGCAGTCTTAGGCCTGTGGCTGAAACAATCTCTTCCCTGAGATCTTATTTGTCCATCCCTTCCCAAACACATTTAATTAAAAGACCCTAAGTGATGAGTTTCTAGCTATGATCCTTTACTGAAAATCATGTTCCTTGGCAAGTTGTTCCTATTTTATTCCTAGACATGACTTCCAGACTTGCTTATTTCTGCAACATGCTGCTTCTACCTATACTTTCTTTGATGACAAGGGAACATGTTTAACTCCCAGCAATGATTTTTTTCATTCAAAGTGGCAGAGCCCTGTGCCTGTGACATGTATCTGGGGTTACTTCAGAGGCCTTTTCTCAGAGGCTCCCAAAAGTCAAGGTTTCTCTCCTCCAATGCTGGCATGCAGAAATACCCTGCACAACAGAGCACAGATGGAATATTCCTCCCTCCTGGACCTGATCACTTTATTTTTTTCTTTTTAATATATGTAAATAAAACAGCCAGAGATGAAGACTGCAGCCAGAAACAGGTAAACCTCTGGAAATGCACAAATATCAGGAACCCACAATATTATTGCAGCAGGGCTATGGAAACCATCTGGTGCCTCTCCAAGCACTCTCCTACCACCTGATGTTACAAATGCTTGGATGATGGGAGCATCTAACAGGCTCTTAAGTCTTCTAAACTAGATTAATCTACAGGCAGCATACAGCAAAGCTACAGATACTTCCTAATG
The DNA here is from genome assembly GCA_013400435.1 of Pycnonotus jocosus. NCBI lineage: Eukaryota > Metazoa > Chordata > Aves > Passeriformes > Pycnonotidae > Pycnonotus > Pycnonotus jocosus. Next base: position 79,779 of record VWYP01009330.1, read on the forward strand.
GTCTGAAGTGCCAACTTCCATGATAAATATATGCATCCTATGTGCAATTATGCCTGTATCTTAATAGCATTGAGATGGCTGCAAGATACTAATTGCCAAATAAGAATTTGGCAATTATACTCCATCATACCTTCCTCCTGACATAGCTACTTTTAAATAAACAAGGATTTGTTTTCAACATCACCGAAGAAAGAGGAGTTTTCTCCTTTGCTTTGTTCTAGCTTACCAAGTGTGATCATGGAATTAAAAAGAGAAAAAAAATTCCATTTGCCGAAGCACTGCCAGTGCTTCACTGAAACTATTTAACTGCTGTTTAAACAACATTGCTAAGCCTTTAAGTAATCAGGTGGAGGAACAACATTACCTGAAACAAAAGCAATCTCAGCAGCTAATCCCTCCTATTCTCCAGCCAGAATTTCAGTGTTTGTTATGAACTGTCTGCAGACTTACCTTCAGTTTAATTACCCATACCACAAGGTCCAAAGTATTGCCCGTTTGTCTGACGCTGATGTTGTCAGACAAAACCTCTTACCTGCATCACCTGTGGAGATACTGGCAAACAGCTTACACCACAAGTGAAGTGTACAGAGAAGCTTCTTTCTGAGGCACATGAGAGGGATGTAACGAGAGAATTGTGCAAATGCCACTCAGACATGGAGGCACTGCCATTGCAGTGAAGTCAGTGGCAAAGTCCCTGGTTTATTACAGCACAGAGGGAATTAAGCCAGTGCTGACTCCCCTTTCAGTGTTACCTCCTGACATAAAAATAAATGGGCATCATGGTCATCTGCATAAGAAGCTGGTTAGGTGAGATTATAGCAAGGATAATGCAAACCAGTTCAAACCATTCTATGATTCTAAATGTGAGAATTTGCAGCAATGTGAAAGGATGCACCGATGACAGCAGTATTACCACTACTCATGCAGCATGGAGACAAATACTGTTATCTGTCTCTGTCTCCCTTTCTGGAGTGCCATTTTATGACACAGTTAACAAATTAGAAAAAAAAAAAAAAAACAAGAAAAAGAAAGAAAGAAAAGTAACAGTCTTGTATTGCAGCAATTGCAAATGATCTTTGCCTTCCATCTTGGAAGAGGAGTAACAGAGGCCTGTGTTTGACCCCTTCATGCACATTTTGATTGTGATGGGGGGAGGTGGAAGGGTACTTGGAGTAAGTGAATATAAGTGTGCAAATAATGCCATGATGTATGACTATCTTGTTTACCATAATCTTTAGCCATAGATCTATCACCGTGCTCTTAGCACATGCTGTACATCTTTTTGTTCATCTTCTCACCCCTACTTTCCCTTTTAATTGGAACTCAGTCTGTGAAATGTAATTAAAGCCCTCATAAATACTGCCAGCAAGTGCACCCTTTTTCATCCAAGTAACTACTAACATCTTGGAGGAGACCTCATCAACCTCTGAGAGAATACAGACTAATGTATCTTCTCACACACCTCACTCAGGATGGGGAAGTCAATCTTCCCACCTTCCACATAATTAAAGTCATCCACATCATGTACTTTTCCTTCACCACTCCCTCCCCTTCTCTGACACATGTATTACCCTGTCATCAGCTGCTTTCCTTTCATCTAATTTATTCTGTTTCTAATTGCTGAGCAAAGTCCAGTACTTTCGAGAAGACCCAGCACAGTCCTAGGCATCAGCTCAGTACCAGTTTTCTTATATTAAAAGGCAGCACTTTCAGCTCTCCTTTAAGAGGGATTATTTCCTGCAATCTACAGAGTTTATTCATGCCTGGGAGTGAAAAAAAACCCCCTTTTCCATTCACAGTAAATGACTGTGACATTAACAATGAAATTCAATGGTACTTCAAAGACTCCTATGGGCCCTAAAGGTTGTGCAAGGCAGCCTGGGGACTGAATAAAGCCCAGTTAACCCAACAGGTGTCTTCATTTGCTCTGTGAAAAATAGCTGCTGCTTCTCTTGGAGAGGAAAACACTCCTAGACTCAGCCAAACGGCAGCTGTAAAACTGTCTGACTTGTGGCATCTCTAAAGTTTTCAAGCACCCTCATGGCAAAGGGAAAAGGCGGCTGCTGTGCGTGCCAAAGCTCTCCTCCTGCTAGGGCAAAGTGCACAGAACGTCCATGAACCACTGTTCACGAGCCATGTGCATGTCTTGTCCCCAGAATCATTACTTCTGTGAGGCAGAGTAGCTGGAGGTGGAGACAGGGAGGCAGGACACCTGATAGTTCCACACTTCAGGTATTTGGATACTCTCCCATCCAAGCCCTGGTGCAGCCCCTTGGGCACCTGCCTGGGGCTCAGCCATGGGGACCAGGGAGCAGAGGGCTTTGTCACCCCAGAGCCTGACAGAGCCCTGTGCAGTGATGCCCCAGGCTGGGAGGCAGCTACCTCACCAGTCCCTGGCAGATGGGCTTCTGATTCAGGTTAAAAAGTTGAAGACAAGCAGAGAAACTGGGAGGAGCCCCTGAAATATTTGCTAAAGCTCTCAAGTGGATAGACACAGTGCCAGTGTCTTTAGCAGTTTATTACTTTTATCACTTGATTTTGTTAAGTGCTTTTTTTGGACCCTCATCAGTGAACTATTGCCAAGCCACTCTAAATACTATTACTGTCAGAGGCCAAATAAAACTCAACTGTATTTACTGAATAGGTAGCAATTGCTCTCTTGCTAGATACCAAATCAAAATGATCAGATTTTTAATTGCCTGAGCACTGGAATTTATAACAGCTTGGAATGGACACTGTCACATTATTAACAGCTTCCTTTCTAGCAGACAAAGCACAGTTCACCAACCAGATGTATTGAAGGCAACACCTTGCACTCAGCTGGACTTGGATCAAAGATTGTCTCTCCTGACAGAAGGTGCAAAAGAGGAAAGGAGGAAATTTTCACTATTGCAAGCAATTAAGATTGGGAGCAAATGGGCCCCCTGTCACCTGTCACACTTTTCCCCAAGCTATTCAGCACACTTTAGCTCACTAAATGCTTTGGATAAATACACAGTTGACCAACATTTCTACCTTTAACGCTGCAGTGAAACTGAAACCACAATAATACTGAAACCCACTCAGAAAAAGCAAACCCAAACCCAACAGCTGATCTCCAGTGGACTCTGGCCAGCCTCTTTTTTCTGCTCTTAAATTATTTTGGCAAACAGGTTAGGAAACATTTCCAACTCATCTTAGGGCTCCAGCCCTATGGGAAGGGTTCAGCAGGGGCAAGGAGCAGCAAGAAGAGTCCCAGTCCTGGTGTGTGTCCTCTAGCCTGTCATACCACACCTTTATGCCTCAGTTCCCCCATCAAGGAACCAGATGCTGAAAAACCTCCCCAATGAAGGCAATGCACAAAGTTTTAGGCATTGAAATAGCAATTTACTGACATTAGGATCCCTTCCAATGATGCTGTATCCATTAGGTCTGCAAACAAGAAAGCTGAGCCAACTTGCATTTCTTTGCATAATGACCATGTATTAAACTTTCTGATTTTGTCCTAAATGAAGAACGGGACACTGTACAAACTGAATTTAAAATGGCAGTTCTCATTCACTGACCAATATCAGAAGATAGAGGAAGAGTACAAGGCCACAACAGATGCACTATTGTTACTAGAGCCCAAACAGTATTACCAACAGACTGCTCTACAGGGGATTTGTTTTGCTTTATAGAGATGTTCTGCAGGGGTTGCAAATAGCACTCAAAGCCTTCTGGGCTATTTGACTCTGGCAGAAGTCCCCTTTGAAACTTCAGCCAGCTTGTAGCAGAGGGTTTGGTGCAACACCTCTGTGGAAGGCACCAGGCATTTTGTCCTTCATGCACACCCAGCTCTGCTAGTTGCTGTCTGCAGTTTTGGAAAAGGTGGAGATGGGTCTGTGCCCTCATGTGCATCTTTACCTAGTCATCCTCCAGTTCCTTTCCATATCCTTGCAGGGGCTGAGTTGCACCTGGGACAGAGTGATGTACAATAAATTAAATAACCCAGTCATTTCTGCAGTGATAGTCTTCCAGTTTACTGAACTGGGTGAGAGCACCTCTCTGTGGAAACTGTCCTTGCATGGCCAGGTGTTTAAAGGCTCAGATCATAAGTCTCCAGCAAGGTCAGCAAACAATTTCATGCTCTTGGTGCCACCCCTCAGGAGAACAAGGCAGAACCATGGAGCTTCATGGCTTAATGATCCAAGGCAAGAGCCCATTGTGGGGAAGGTAGAGCCCTGGAGATGACAGGATAATGGTGCAGTGCAGATCAGCACCTCCCCCCCCCCCATAATAACCTAAATTAA
>VWYP01009330.1:84062-188812 GCA_013400435.1 Pycnonotus jocosus
CCCCCCATAATAAGCTACATTAATGCTAAACTATGTGGAAGGAAACTCAGGAAATAGAATAATTAATAATCTACTTGGCTGAGCAGCACTTTCTCTCCTTGGACTGAGGCAGACTGCAGAAAGCTGGAAAGAAGCTACGAGGAAATGGCACACAGGGCCCCATAAACTCCTGCAAACCAAAGGAGAGAGGGCAAGCCCAGTTTTCTGCTTTTACCTGACTCAATTTTGCTTCCTTTTATCTCATGTAGGGGCAGAGAGCAAAGATGCCCAAGCTTTACAGAGCAGGATGCAGAAACATGGTGGGCAATTGCGCTGTGTATTCCTGGGAAGGCAGTAAGCAATGCTGGTGCCCTCCACTGGCATTTTCCACCTAATTCTCCAAATTTGCTTTTGAGGCATCATTCTCCCTCTGCAGAGCCCAGGGGCCAGATGCAAAAGGCCCCTTGTACCACTTGGCACACCCACTACTCCTGGCCAAAACCTACAGGGCAGATTTTGTCAAATGTGTAAGAGAATTTGCTATTTTCCCCATGCATTTCTGCAGCAGTGACTGCCCCAGTTTGCCGCATTGCAGCAGAAAACCCTCACCCAGCAGCACCACAGCCAGTGGGTGCCCCGCATCGATTCGCACAGGGCCTTTTGATCAGAGCCTGCATTCTTAGAAATTGCCAAGCCTGAAGAAACAGGAAAATAAATAAATAATAACACTTTCCTTCTGGTGGTTTCTATTGTACTGATCTGGCTGGAAATCCCATTAGTTGCTTGCTTTGATCAGGACTGTTCCTCCAGGACCAGGAGATGCAGTAAGCATTCCATCACGCTGGCAAAAGAGCACATCTGAAGTGTGTTTTAATTAAAACCTTCCAACTCTTGAGCTTTTTGTAGTATTTGCATGTAGCTGAACTTTGGCCCAGCTGCTGTGGAAGAAATGTAATTTATTGCTAGGTTGTCCATCACCTTAGTGCTATTCTCAGCTCTTCAGACAGAGCTCTCCCCTCCCTATCCCCATGTCCATCCTGCAGTGGGGAAAGAAAGGGCAATAAGTTGGGAAAAAGTATTAGCCAGCCCTACTACTTCTATTACATTAGTCCTTTGCAAGAAATACAAGTGCCAGAAGTAGCATTTTGGAAATCTTTCAAGGAATGAGCAAGGGGTTTGCTGTTGAAATACACTGTAATAGCAACCACAACAGAAAATGTGAAAAAACATTGCAAGCCTCACTGAAACAACACCTCTCCATAAGAGAAGCAATCCAGGGGAGAAAAGCAATTCAGCCTGATACTGTAAAATACTAGCTGGAAACCTATAATTCATGCACATTGAGAGCTGGAGCTCAGTTCTGATACAGCAAAATACTTCCTGGGATACAGAAGCCAGCCCACTGTGTGGGTGCAGACACCAGGCACAACAGCAACCAAGGGGAAAAAATCTGACCATATGAACAAATAAATATCACAAACTTCTTATTAAAGAAGGGTCATGCTCATGACAAAAGAAAGCAGACAGAAGGCAAAAAGGACCAGAGAACCTCTGGGTGGCCTTGCAGCACAGAGAACCACCCTCTTCAAATGTGGGCCCATTAGGCAACAATTTGGCACAAGGCATGAAGAGCGAAAGGCACCTGAACTGTCTGAGCTTTATCAAGCTGTCAAAGATACCTGCATAAAACAAGGGTGGGTAATCTCTGTGTCCTGTCCAGCACGTGTCCTGCATGTTCATACACACACAAATGCACACAGAACCAAAAGGCTGGAAGAAATCTTCAAGACCATCGAGTCCAACCCATGCCCTAACACCTCAATTACACCATGGCAACCTCAGTTAAACATGGCACACACCCTGCCATGTATGTACTTACACCTTCACACTCCTACAAATTCATTTTATCAGTGTTATGGGGGCATGGGAAAGGAGAAATGCCCTGTGAAGCTGCTATACCCTGGGCAGTGTTTCTTTAGCTCAGCTCTCTCAATGCACAACTACTGAAATGCAAATGTTCAAACTCCTCTGTTTCCTCCACTGTTATATTTAATTTTGAGGGAGATTACTATAAAGAGCTTTCTTGGTTTGGTAAAGAAACTGCAGTCAGAGAACAAGTGGGCTGTTTATGAAATGCCTGCAAGTCCGCTGCTATTCCTCTAACAGCACTGAAAGCATTTTTAAATTCTTTTTTGGCAATTCTGAAGTCCTGATGTCTTAAGAGTACTTTCAGAAGTATCATTTATGCAGACTGTTAAAAACGCAAAACTACTTTTAATGCTAAAATCAGAGAAATAACATCAGACAATGGAATTATCAGCTTGCAGACTGAGATTAAAGAGCTGAATGGGACTTTATCAGCAGCGAAATTCTAAAGCAACATTCATGGGGGGAGAAAATCTATAAATTGATGTCATCTGGGCAGTGAAACCATTTCAGATGCTTTACTTTTCCTCTATGCCAGGTACTGTGCTCAGCACAATACAAAGAGAACTCCTTGGCCTTGAAGACTGTGTTTTAAGGGGATTACAATTAGATTAGTATAAGGTTACTTGGCAATCCTTTAAAAATATGCCAGCAAAATGGGAAATAAGATTTTAAACCAGCTCTATCATTCTTGTAATGTAACATGAGTAATGCCTTGAAAAAACACCAGTTATTTAAAGCTCTGACCGCATGAAACTCTTACTACACCTGATCACAGCATGGCCTGCTCTATTCTTTTTGGGAAAAAAAATGAGCATTTGCTATTCATACACCTCTAAAAACCTGGACTCAGATTGCCCAATATCTGCTACTTTACCCCAAGCCTGAGGTGATGTTGCTGGTGGGGATTCTGGTGGCTCGGGGATGTTACAGAAAGGTGTCAATCCTGCTGGTCACAGCATCTCAAGCCAAATATTTGGGCAGCTCTCTCTCCCTCACATCCATCTGCATGCCACCATGCAGGTGCAGTCCATGGATTCGTTTTTCTCAGGTATAACCCAGCCTTTGCTTTTTGTACCTCATGCCTCATGAGTAGCACACTTTGATGAAGACTAATTGCTTCACCATAAAGATGTTTGTCTCACTGCCACTGGGAGATGGTAAAACCTGCACCCTACTGCACAATACGTAATGGTTGTCATCAGCTGAATCTCATAATGAGATCTTCAGCATCTTTCTTTTCCCCTTTTTCAGGAGGAGGGTGCATAGAGACAACTATTTCTTACTATTTTTATTTTCATCTATAAAGATGTTCTAATTTTATGTCAAAATTGAAAGGTCTGTCTGTAGATGCAGGAAAATGGTTTTTATTTCATTTTTTAATGTCCTCATATATCGGCCATGGGGCTGTCTCACACACTTCAGAAAAAAAAAAGGACCTCTAACTAAAAGTCATATTGTAATTTGGGGATTTTTTTCATATTCCAAAGACCTGTCTCAGTATTCATGGATGTATTTCTAATATGTGAAGTATAACAAAAAGACTTATAACAAACTATGAAAAAGTAGCAATTACTGATAGGAGAGTTATAAATAAAATTTTAAAATATTAATCTGATCCATAATTCATTTGGTAGCAGACACCCAGCCATCTGGGCTGGGGTGAACTCATGACTCCGGAATAGGATGCTGGATGAAGATTTTGTATTCAGTATAAATGCAGCCATCACCAAAAAACAACAAAAAATTCAAACAATAAGCCTTTTGTACAACACTGGCTTTCAGGTTTTACTTTGCCAGTGTGTTTGCTTTTTACAACCTGTGATTGCATGCTCTGATTGCATGAGACCATGCTTCAAAAATATATCAAAATACTTCCTGAAGCTGATTATCAGCATATGCCTGGAACTTCACAAATGAAATCATTCTCTTTCTGGCTGAACCTGCACCAGCAGCTCAACACTAATTTTCTCCTCTCCCTGGACATGAAAGGTGTTCACAGCCAGCAGAAAGATCCTGCTGCAAGGAGTAGTGCAGGGTGCACTCAGATTTAAATATGGTCTTTGAGGGAGCGCAGTTTACCTGTGCATATTTTAATACTCCTATATTCACTCATCCTGGTATGGAAGACATTCTTTGCTTTTAAAGAGTACATAGTTCTAGGTTAAATGCTGCAATACCTGGGTTAACACACTGGAAGCCAGTGCTGCATCTCTTAATGGCAGTGCTTTCCACAGACATGGGCAACTGCAAGCCTTAAATCCTCTATTTATACCACCAATAGCTCCTCTCTGGCCAGTGTGAATCTAAAGCAGAGTTCAAACTACCAGACATACCAAATTCATAAAGGATTCCCTGCAGCCATTAGAATTTTCTCAGAGTTCATAAAATGATTAGACAAATTCATGCGAGAAAAATCCATTAAGGGCTATAAAGCACGAAGAGGTGTTCCCTGGAGGTCAGAGAGCGCTCTAAGGAAGCACTGGAACGTGTCTGCTTCCTGCTCTTAGCCCTTCTATGGTATCCACCAGTGACCACTGCTGGGAAGGAGATGCAGCTCACTGGATCAAGTATGGTTACAGTGGACGTTTAAAGGCAAGCTCTGTGTAGCATGCTGGCTGTGGAAAGGCAGCTTTCCAGAAGTAAGCATCTGCTTAAGCTTTTGCAGACCCTGGGCCAGCAGTTCTGGCTGAAAAGTAGAGCTACAAGACCAGTCTTGCTTCTTGTGTGAGATGATGGAACATGCTGCCTCTACTGGAGCATCCCCTTGGAAATTTTCTGTTATTCCTGAAAAAAAATAGTAAATTGCCCCCTTCCCCATGTCAAACAAAAAAAAAACTGTGAAGACTTCAAAGTTGGAACAATCAGACCCTGAACGCTACAGGACTTGAACCCATCAGTTCCCAAATGCAACCTCTGAAAATGTGGTTCCCACCTCTTGCCTCATTTTCTGATGTCTTCTTCCCAGACTGTGCAGGGCTGCAGTCTCTTGGTTTCAAGAGCACGCAGCTACTGATGGAAGACTGCAGCAAGCTCCACATTGCAGGTTTCCCTTTACAAATTGCCCTTGGCTGCTTTTCAAAGACTGTACATACCCTGAACGCTAAGGAAAACACCTTCTCCCTTGCTCCCCTCCACTGCAGCATCCCAGCATCCCACACAGTTAGAGTGAGGACCACGGTTTTCAGCACAGTTCCCTGCTCTAAGAGCCTTCTAGCTGCTCCAAGCATCTAGTGGTTTTTGGTCAAGTAAGAACCTAGCCATGCCTCCCAGCAGCACTACCAGCTGCCAGGTTCTGTCCTCCAACACCTTTGCTTAAAAAGCACTGCTGCTCCACCAGATGCAACTTCTATCTCTGGTTTGGCCTCAGGCACACAGACTCCTTGAGCATTAGACACATTAACTCCTCCTCTGTTAGCAAGCACATCTGTATCTCTCTTCTCCTCCTTGCCCAGAAGGCTCAAAAATATCATACAGGTCACAGAAGGGGATTGAACACTAGCTTCTGACTTTTCAAACAGAAAACAGGCAGGGGGTTTATCTAAAAAACACACACAGAGAAGGTCTTTAGGTGCAAAGGAGTCTGTGGCATTTGGGATACCAGCAGGAGAACTGCCCTGCTCTCATATCCCCCACCTCCAGGCCAGTTGCGTGCCTGAAGCCATACCCAGCATGGGACTTGCTGACATCAAAAGCAAAGAAAATTGCTTGGCTGTTCAGGCTGGCTTAAAGTGAATACTACTGGCAGGTTTTAAGCCTAGAAAGTTTTAAACATTGCATCTTTCCAGTGTGCTCTTGCAATGACACAACGGGCACGTAGGCAACCGTGAATCAAAACTGCTTGCTCCCTATGGACCCATTATGAGACACATCTCTGACCAAGACGTCATGGTAGGTGCTTTCTGTATACAGGGCAGATAAGATGAAAGACCTCAAGGGAGATGCACATCTCTGTCCAGAGCGGCAGAATACCTTAATCATCCAGCTCGGTGAAAGCACTGAGAAAAAAAAAAAGCCATACAGTTGTCACTTGAAAAGCAAACTTTCAGTATTAGCAGTACACACAGACTGCTCTCTGGAAACTGTTCAAATAGGTGGAGGTTCCAAAAATATGAAAACTTGAGCAAAACCACAAAAAAGGGAAGGATGGCTAACTCAATCCTATCACTGCCATTTATGAATTATTCACTGTGCTCCAGCTTACGCACACGAGGCACACTTTTTACACACCCTGAGACTGCATTACAGATGGCTCCTGGCCATCTGTGCTGGGAAGTCCCTTGGACACGTATTTTGCAGCAATGCCACAGGAAAAAAACATGCTTGGACCACCTCCTGTGCCAGCAAAGGGAAGAAGGTCCTCTGTCTGCCTCCTGCAGCTCTAGGAGGTCAGCACAATTTCTATCTTTCATGACTTGTGGCATTGCTCACCCTTTCTAGACACATGTTTTCCAGCAGAAAAACACCAGCAAAATCCCACAGAAACAACAGAGGTTTGCGGATTGCAAGAGGATTACAGGAAAATCAGTCCTGTATTTGGAGCCTAAGGCCACTGCATCCTGCATGGACCAGCCCCATCCCAAGCACTGTCAGGTCTGTTCTGGGGGAACAGAAGAATGGGGTCACCAATGGAGATTAGCAATCAGACTCTTCTTGTGCACAAAAGTTTAGTGTTCCCTCTCTGTATTTCCAAATCTGATTTCAAAAGTTTGGAGGACAATTACATCAGTCTGAAAATGTCAGATGGATTGCAAACACCAACTATTTTACTCATTACTAAAATAGGGGAGAGAGGAAGGGGGAAAAATTATTTTAGAGAGAACCACCTTTTTTTTTTTGTTTTTTCAGGAAGCAATCCTAGGGAGAGTCTAACCCAGAGGTAGTTACTGCTGCCAAAAGCTGCCATGCCCAGAAGAGATGGTGCACATGAGGACTCACTGCCTGCACATTCTTTGCAGTTCTGAAATGAGCGTGGTCTTCTTGGGATGGACAAAAGCCAAACCAACAAAACAGGCCCTGGCATTTCTCTGCAGTGCTGGGTTACTGAATATGTGCCAGCAGAATTCCAGCAGCCAGACCTATCCCATGGCATGCGATTTTTCAATTTCCTGTAGCCAACAGATCTTGTAGCAGGATTTCTCCTACTGCTGCAGTTGGCCTTGTGTCACTGATTCAACTTCATTAATCAGCCTCTGTGAAAATATAATCACCATCAAAAAACCCGTGCAAGGGAAAAGATGAGACACAAGAGCTGCACCTCTTGGAGGTAGTTCCAGGGGCAAAGTGGATGGCCTAAGACTCCCTGGAGCCCCATGTGCCCTGCCTACCCCTACTCGAGAAAGGACTGTTGAAGTGAGTCTTTATATCCAGAATCACTGGGCATGGACCACTCCATTACTTGCCTCAAAAGACATTTTTTGGAGGCACGTTAAAAAAAAAAAGATAATCACTTTCCATGCTTGGCAGTTAGTCTGATTTGCAAAGTCCTTCTTTCCATCTGCTTTATTTCTGGCATGGGTGAACTGATGAGGGCCACAGGGGAGTGCTGAAAGAGCACATTACTGGGAAGCCCATTTGATGCTACAGCTCCAGCAGACAGGCCTGGCTCACCTCAAAAATGCATGGTGGGACCAGCCAAAGAGACAACAAAACACAGTCACCACTGCTTTCTTCACACAGCAGTTTGAACCTCCAGTTGAATCAACCACGAGAGCATACAGACGCAGTTTCAACACCAGTGTATTAAACACCCATGGCTTGATCCACTAGTATGTCCTGTGATTGTGGCTCTACTAAGATAAACAGGGACACTTAACTAGAAGCTACACTTGCCCACTTGTCCTTAGAACAAGACACATTTGTCACAGGTTTCCCATTTCCTGTAAGAGACCTTCCAATACAAAGCTGCAAGTGATAACTGTGCAAGGGGGTTATTCTTGGCCTGATGCACAGAGAGGCAGCTATGTGGATAAATTCTGCTGCAGCTATGGAGAGTTTGGGACATAATTCACAAAATAGGACCTTTTCCTCACCGTCTGCGCTGATCAGAGAGGTATCATCTCCTCATGCACAGCTACATTTACTGAGATTTATGTGGATTTAACACCACACATCAGGGAAAATCCAGTGGCAGCAATGGATTGCAAACACACTAACAGGAAAATATTCTTCTTCCAACAGCAGAATTACTGGCAGCAGCTTTCACAGCAGGAAAACAGTAAACAGCATTAGGACTGTGACATCCACTGATCTGCACTAAACAGGTGCCTTCAAAGGGTGCCATATTGCTGTCCTCTAATATTCCACCAGCAGATTCCATGCCACCTCTATCAGCAGCATTCCCAGCAAGCCTTTATTTCCTTTCCTAAAGAAACATGAATGCTCTGTCCAACACCTCAACAATCCAGTTTAATTACCAGGACAGGTATCTGCACTTCCTTGCTGCTGGCTGCCAAGCCTGAGCACATACACCTGGGTAGCAGGAACGAGATGCAGCCCTGCTCCAGCCAGTATTTTTCTGTTTCACAGTGAGGATCTGCCAATCTACATCCAGCTGTCACATTGAATTGCCCACCAGGTTTCCTGGCTGAACCTTGTCTGGAGAAGACAGGGGATGGCTCCAGTGATCTGGCAGCACAGTCCTCACAGTCTCAAATGCCACCTGTTAACAGCTCTGGAAGGGCTTCACGGTGGATAAATGTCACTGGGGAGCCCTGAATTGAATGGCAAGAAATAAGCCAGACAGGAAAAGGGAGAGACCCTAAAACACAGAGCATGAGGGACAAGAGAAGGATAGGTCAGTCTCTGGGGCTTTACAGAAGCTGTGTGACGTGCCTGGTGTGCTGATGCACATGGAAGGAGATGTAATCATGTTCTTGCCTCCCATCATATCTCCAAGTGACAGGGACAATGGCAACTCCATGCCTGTGTCCAAAGTGACAGGTCATTTCAAGTTCTGAGCAAAGGAAGGGCTGACAGATCAGAGCCCTGGACAAAGGAAGAAACCAGTCTACATGATCTCTGTCTGTACAGTGCAAAACCAAGAATAACACTGTACGAGTGAAATCCTAGCCCTGCCTTGTTGGAGAAGCAGTGACAATGTACCATACCTCATCAGCCTGAGCCCAGTCACTTCAGCATCACAGCGTAGAAGAGGGATTAAATTTCCCGAAGTCACTAAAAAAATTTTTCTTAGGGTAACTGTCTATAAAGTTAAGAGGCTGTAGCCATTTTTAATCAAAATGGACTCTTAGAAATTTCCCTTTCCCAAACAGGAAAGACAGCCTTCTTTTTTCCTGGTTTAGTGGATGGATACAACAACATGCAGAGAAGTGGCGGTATCTCCAAACAGCTTAGTGTAAAAGGAAAAAGTCACAAATCCCAGAAATGTGTCCTGCTGAAAGGAAACATACTGAAGACTGCAGTAATTACAACCTATGAGACAAGCACTGCCCACCTCCCACCCCCCATATTCTAAGAGGCCATAGTCCAGCCCTCCATGCTGGAGACTTCCACCCGTTCCAAAGGGAGGTCTGCACTGGGTCTGATTGGCACGGGCTCCCACCCCAGACATTCCCCCAGGTTGAAGATCCACTTACCTGCCTGGTTTGTGGTTACATTTACAGACACAAACTGCCGGGCTTCGGGGCTCTGGTCGGACACTCCATTCACTGCCTCAATTTCAAAGGTATAGTTTGTATGGGCAAGCAGATCCACCATCATGACAGAGGTGTTTGTCAGGCCGGTTTGCTGGGGGAGGTACCTGACATGACCGCCACACGCCTCACACAGACCCGAGTGTGAGCTGCACTTCTTGCATGCAATATAATAAGACACATCTTTCCTTCCACCAGTATCAGCAGGGGCAATCCATTCCAGAAAGACACTAGTCTCGTTAACATTTGAGATGGCACTCCGAGGAGCAGAGGGGGGTCCTGGTTTGTAAAGTGAGAAAAACACATGGTAAAATCAGTATCATCAGTCATCCTGCTCGCTGCTACTCTCTAGGCTGAAAAGAGACACCCCGTTGCTCATGTATTAGAAAGTACCTAGGGACCATTTGCAACAACAGCTGAAGAACAGGAAAACAGGGATTTGTTTTGAGCACTCTCACCTCGCTCAAGAGATCTGTGTTGGGATGCCGTCACCTGTGCAGGAGGACAGCACACAGGGCTGCCTCAAACCCAGGAGGAGGAGCACTGCACCCTGGGGCATTGTCTCTGGTGCTCTCCCTGCTCTTCCTGCAAAGGGATTACCAGGTCTCTGCCCTGTCCAAGTCACTGTTGGCTTCACCACAGGCAAGATTCCTCCTCCTCACCCTGCTGCCCCTGTATCACTACCCCTAGGTCCTAAAATAAAGACACACACTGGTGTTTTCACACCACCCAGGTACTCAATTCAGATGCCAAATCTTTCCTCTGTATGCAGCTGCCTCTTCCCACCAGCCACTTGGCAGCAATGCAACCAAAGCTTCGGTATCCAAATGACACTTAAGCAACATGCTCGATGTAGCCCAAAGCAGATGGTGATCTACACGGGCCACTGGAAACACGGCTGTATCCAGCTGCTCCATGGAAACACGGCTGTATCCAGCCACTCCATGGGAACACAGCTGTATCCATCCACTCCATGGAAGCATGGCTGTATCCAGCTGCTCCATGGAAACACGGCTGTATCCAGCCACTCCATGGAAACATGGCTGTATCCAGCCACTCCATGGAAACACGACTGTATCCAGCCACTCCATGGAAACATGGCTGTATCCAGCCACTCCATGGAAGCATGGCTGTATCCAGCCACTCCATGGAAGCATGGCTGTATCCAGCCACTCCATGGCAGCCCTCCTGCTCCCTGCCAGGCTGTGGCACGGCTGGTTACCCACGCTGCACTTGCTTGTTTTGCCAAGCCTCCCTGCTCAGGGTGCCAGCATGGCACTGGCAAGGCTATCCAAGGAGGAACAGCTGCTGCAAAGGTACCAGAGCACCTGCAAAAAGTGGGCTGCTGCTCTTCATCCTGGTGGGAAAGGCCACAGCTGGGCAAGCAAAGCCCACCTGGAGGCACCTTCAAGACTTGTTTCCTTACAGAAGGTGCTGCAAGGTTTTTTTTTTTTAACAGGCTTGTGCTGCAGATACACCCTGAGGACAATGAGAAAGGACAGCCAAGAGCCTCATGCAAGATAGCTTTGTGTTAAGTACTCAGGGAATGCTAATGAATGAGGAAGAAAGATTTATCAAAGCAAGCCAGGATGGATTTTAGTTACAACACCACCAGAAACTATACAGCAAAGGCTGGGATTTTTGCGAGGGAAGGCGACACAACACACTTCTCTGCAGTTTGAATGAAGTTGTCAAAATCCATGAGCAGTTCCTTGAAAAAAGTCCAACAAGTAGCTTCACTATCTAGACATCCATATGAATCTAACAGGCTGAGTTATGCTGTCATCTTCTTGTTTTGTTGTGATAATTAAACTAGATTCATTATTTAAAACAGGCAGTGCTGCAAAAATGAAATCACCTTATAAACCAGAAGCATTGCCCTCCATTTCTTTTTTCTATTCCCCTCTCTGAGTCTATAAAATTTGTAACTCTGATTAACTGAAACACTGTCATGATTTTGACTCAAGCTGTTCTGATTCAATGAGAAACTCGCTGCCAGAGGAAATAAATAATCCTGATGTATTTTTTTGTTTTTCAGAAGAAAAGCAGTTGAAGGAAAAAGCTAAGTTAGGTTAGGAAATGCCAGATCATCTTTGTTTTGTTCTGTGATCCCTTCAGATCCCTACAAACAGGGAGCAATCCACTCCCAAGCAGCAGCCCAGGGATCCAGCACTATTTAGCTAAAGACACTAATATACAGCTCAAGTCAGGATTATTTTCTGCAGTGTTATACTTGTACTGATATAATGGAAACTATGAAATTCATCACTGGAGCTGTATGGGATTATATCCATTGCACTTGAGGATTTTTTATATGTTTTTTACTGGTTAAATTGCCTTATTTTTCCTTCCACTGGATGAATGCCCTTTTGCTGATGTCAGTACTCTAGGAAGAAATAAAGAACTCAGGCACAAGAAACACTTACTGGACAATGCGTCTTTAACAGGGGATAAATTATTACTTTTGTAAAGTCACCAGAGGTTTTTACTTGCTTTTGTACAGAAAAGTCAGCTACTCTTCTTGAAGGCTTAAAAACATCAGCTTCAGTGGAAATGCTTTAAAACTGGTGGGACTTTATAACCTATAAAATTAGTGTTCTCACAGGGCCTCAGAGAAAGGTCTTTAGTAGTCTACAGATATCTAACAAGACCTACTTGGAAAATCCTGAAACTGAACCTGAATAAAACTTGGCTAAACCCCATCTCCTCAGGGAGAACAAAAAGATGTTTTACCTTCAGAAAAGGGGGGGAGTAGATCTGCTAATGTGGTCTGCTTTAATTTCCAAACTCCTGTTGTCAAGGGCACAGGTATTAGTCTACTGACTTTTAAAAAGATATATATAAGTTTTGAATTTGCTACTTTACACCCTAAGATTCACCCTTTTTGCACCACAATTTTATGACAAGAGACAAATACTTTCTGGAAACAAAGATACTGGAATTTTTCTTGATGGACAGCAAACCTGTAATTTACTGATGAACATATTTTAAAAATATAATCTAAGAGAGACATTACTCTCAAGATAGAAAAATATGTCCGTAAGCACTCAAAGTTATCTGTAAACTTTTTGCAAGTAGATTATCATAGTAAATACAACAAAGTCCTCAGTTTGTCCCATGTGTCATAATACTACAGATATTTCCCCAACATGCTCTGAAAAACAATAAAGCTACTTTGTAGAGATATGAAGGAAAAGAAAAGGGTGCAGCTATTTTGGTTTTAAAGAGATGTTGTGCAAGGAACCGAAGCTAGTTAAAAGGAAATAAAATGCAATTACTTCCTGGAAGACACATAATAATATTAAGAGAATTCTCAAATGTCCATCAGGACCAAAATTTTTCTTTTTTGTCTGAGAGCAGTAATTATTTGAGATTGCATCACAGCACTATTAGTTTCAAAATTACTAATCATTACTTATAAAACATACTTAAGAAACTGGAAAAATTGAACAAAAAAGTATTCCTCCCTCACCCTGTACTTAACTGAGCAAGTGACAGTGATAGAGCAGCTAGTTTTCTTTTGTGATGCTGGTGGTGGTGGTGTGGGGAGACTCATGCAGCTTGGAACTGAAAAACACTTGCTTTAAATTAGGAGAATGTGATTTTACAGCTATACTGAGTGGCAAGGGGACTTTGCAGGTGTAGACCTGAAAAGAGACATTGATGTATTCTCTAAAATTAACCGCATTTCTTGTTGAAGGAATCCTATGAATATTATTAACTTCTGTGGCAATAAATAATAAAAACATTAAAAATCCCCTTGTAATATTTTCCTACCAGTTACGACTCAAGTCTCTCTCGCTTGTGTTTTGGTTCATGATGAGCTGTTGCCTTCCAGATATAACTGGACTGGTTTAAAACACCAGTGTTGCTACCTACTCTGTACTGCCCCTGCCAAAATCTTCTACCCCTGCTGCTGAGCTGGCACAGCACATGGGGCCTTTCTCATCACCCTCAGCACAAACACAGCAGTATTAGGACAAAATCCTAAGAAAAGATGCATGGGGAATGTGAGGGCGACAGAAGCACATGGAAAAGGCTGGGATATTCCACCCTGCCTTTGGGGTGGCAGGCGTGAATGCCAGCAGAGGTGCTGCAACGTCCTCAGGTGTGGCTCTGGGGTTTGCAGTGGGAATCAAGCTGAGGCATGCCTTGATCAGTATCAAACTTCCCATCTGCCCCAGGAGGACTTGGTACCCTGCCAAGCCACATCCTAACACAGCTTCAGGCACCATGTCTGGGCTTTAAACTAGCTTACAGTAAGCTCTCAAAACAAAAGTAAAACCCACCCTGAAAGAAAACCACCCAAACAGTAAAAGCCAACAAACTTAGACAGCCACCACCAATAAATAAGCACAAAACCCCCAAACAAACACAAAAAGAAAATCCCATGGCAGAGTCAGAAATTACAGCCTTCACCTACAGTGTTTGAACCGCACTAGAAACCTGGCAGAGACAGGCTCTCGAATTTCATTTCTTTTTAACAAGAGTTGTTCATCTAACTTGCTTGTGCCTCTCTGAATCCTGCCAATGCTGCTCAGGCCATAGGCATGCATAAACATCTTCCTCTGGGATGGCAGCTCCTTCCTTGTTCTAATGCACCAGCAGGACAGACTGGAGGTGTTTCCTTCCATTCTGAGAAGGGCAGAGAGCAACACCACTGATGGTGGGAAGGAGGCACACTGGACACCAGAGTCTGGCATAACTCTCTCTCAGCTGCTGGCTTTGGTTCTGTCTGCACAGAAAAGCCTACTTTATGTGTGTTCCCAGAGCTCAGTGTGCTTCCCAATACCATGCTGGACCACATTTATCTGAGTTTTTTAAGTCAGGCCAAGGGGCAAAATGAACATCAAGAAATGCTGGTATCAGGTTTTTCATGCTGTAACTCACCCTGGCTATGGCTCCAAAAGACTCTGGCATATCTATTTAATAAACTGGGAAGCGCTTGCATGACTCACCCCCCCAGACCTCTTTGATCTGACAGCACCAGTGACTCCAATGCTGCCTAAGGCTGCCTTCTCCTTGCCTGCAGCACAGCTTCCAACAGCCATGCTCCTTTTGTCCGGTGAAAATCAAAGGCAGAGTTCAAGGGGCCCAGTTCTGCTCCAAGTGCCTCCTGTGGGCAAGCAGAGAGCTGCCAAGGGCAATTTTCTTTGAGAGAGTGTGTCTCCAACAGGAACAGACTTTTTCTTTCTCTTTTTGGAGTACAAACTTGGGAAGCTAGGAGGGACATCTGTATTCACTGGGAAGGCACAAAAGCTGCTACCATCCCTACATGATGCAAAGCATTTTTCTAAAGTATGGAAGTCACCACTACCACTGCACCATGGCCCAGTGGCTCTGAGCATGTACGGAGTCATAAATCTACTTTTTCCTCCATTGCTTAAGGTTCTTGGAAGCTCCAGCTGCTCCACCAGTAGTTCAACTCCATTTCAGTATCTTTCAACCACGTCTACACCACAAAAATTACATTTGGAGCATGACAGTCCCAGCTCAGATGTGTGCTATACTGAGAGGAACCAGCTGGGGGCACAGAAATTGTGGCCTTAAGTATCTGAAACAAACTGAACAAGGGACTTTCAAGGTACAGCTGACAGGACAGCTCATGGATGGCAGGAAAAGGGTAAAGTTAGTGATTCTGATTACACCAACTCCACCCAGCACTCCCAGTACCCCAATGTGCCTGTTATACTGCCCACCCTCTACACCCAGAGGATAAGTTCTACATTTTGGACAAGCAGTTTACATCACAAAGTTTTGAGAAGAATGACCATCTCCAGGCAGACTGGAAAGACAGGGCTCTCTCCTGGCTTGTTTACTGAAAATGAGCTACGAGATGACACCAGGCAGGACCATGGAGATTTTATCCATGCCCACTGCTGGCAAGGACCGCCCGGTGCTTATTCCACGTGCGTGCCCCACGCTGGTGCCCAGGCACACACCAACATGGGTGTGCGATGCCATGCTGCTGGCTGAGCCCACCCAGGAGTGCAGGGGGACAGAAGGAGCATTGGCTCCTTACAGAAACTCTTCCTGGCTTAGATGCCAGCTTCCAAAGCAAAAAGCACTGAAAAGTCTCTTCTTGTGTAACCAGAAGGACAGTGGATAGAGACAGTGACATTACAAGTGTGTCCAGACTAGTTCAGACTCCAGTGCAGAGCCTAAAAAAGCACATTAGTTAGTATCATAATGTCTAGTCACAGCACAGGAACAGCTTGAAAGGATTAAAAACAACCCTATAAGCACATGCTTACTTGTACAGGCCATTGTAGGTGGGTCTGACTCCTTCCTAAAATAGTGTTCTTCACACAGGCAAGATGTGGATGCTTCATCAAGTGTGTAGCTGTGAGGGGGACATTTGCTGCAGGATGGACTGTGGGGTGAAGCTTTGAAGAACCCAGGTCTGCATACTGTAAAAAGAAGAACCACAGGCTAAGCTCTCCCATCATAAAATTAGTCTCTTCACATTTCCTTTAAAAAAAACCCCATATCTTCAGCTATAAAACAGACAAATACTCATGAGCTATTTCATTTGCATATTTTAAAACAGTCTATGCCACTAACAGATAGTGCATACTTAAATATCTGCATGAAAAGAGAATGTGAATTTGTTGATCATTTCTTTCCCCTAGCATCTGCCATTGCTGGGTATTTATTTTCCTTGTTGAATGCATTAGAGGTAATATCATCTGGGCTCTGCTTTAGAAAACATTACTGTGACTTTTTTTTTTTTTCCTATTCAGTCTTGTATAAACAGGTAAAATACATTTTATGTTTTTTGTTTAAGATGTTCCACACCCAGAAATCAATGTCTCAGCCAAACAAATAACAACACAGTAGTGGAGGGGATCTCAAGATGGACATCTCTAAAACATTGTGATAAGGCTACTCCCCTAGGGTCTTTCCCCCTGCAAACCTGTGATGAATTTTAAAGTGCTCCATATGACAGGCTGTTCTGGGTATCGTCTGAACCAGGCATGCTCACCATACCTGATATTTCTTCCAGCTCCAATACATATGCATGACAAGGCACAAGGACTTGATCTGAGAGCTACTTTTTTTTCTTACAAATCCATGGCTATGGATTTGTAGATCCAGATCTCAGATGGATTTCTTTTTTAAGTAGTTTGAAATGAATACAGTAATATCTTGTTTCCATCTCCTTTTTTCACCTGTGCAAAGCTCTCTGCACTTCACACCTGTGTGTGCACACTCAGCCAGAAGCAGTGACAGCCAAAGGTTTGCAAGTGTTTTTTTAGGAAAAAAACGCAGCTGGCTCTGTATCATACCCTTATATGTAGAATTATAAATGCACTGTTAGTAGAAGGAGGAAATGTTGATTTTCTGTTTGTCTCAAAGAGCAGAGACATGGAGACATGTTAAAGCAGCTCTAAAGTGCTGTTACCTTTCTTCCTTCTGAATTGCTTTAAAATATTTCTGCCCAGTATGATATTAATGATGCATAAATCTGCTATCAGACTTGAAGAAGTTACCTGGAAATCCCAGAGCCTTTCCATCTGCATTCAAACTCTCCCAGTTGTAATTAGCTTGCAAAGAAAATGAGTTCACAGCAAAAGCACTAATATTATCCCATCAGGAATGTCCCAGACAATCACAGCATGTGCTAAAACTCAGCAAGTGATGACAGAATCCATCTTCACTGCAGGTATAGGTTTTTCCCAGTGATCCCTTTCTTCTGATGGACCAAGTAGGACAACTGTTTCTAAAGCTGGCTCTGCTTCCTGCAGCACCAGAGAAACTCCCTTGACATCTTCCCCTTTACGTCAGTAGTTTCTTCACCAAAGGTGAGACACTCGCACATCAATTCCCAACTCCCAGAGTTGAACAGTAAGCCTTTGGTGATGGAGATCACTCATGCATCAAATGTGTGATCCAAGAGCATCCAACAGACCTTCCCCAGGCCCCTCTCCACAGCCTTGCCCAGACTGTGTACATTTCACAGCAGGCATCAGGCAGCCCTGAAGCAGGTCCCAAGCCCAGCCCACGCTGCCAGGTCACCACCATGGATCTGCAGCCTCTCCACCCTGCTGTGAGGGGTGACCATCTCCCTTCTCACCACCCCAAAACAAGCACTCTCCCACACTACTCCACAGATTCCCTTTCTTCCCACAAGACAGGCAGAGAACAACTGGCTGGATTGGGGGGATTTATAGGTTTAAAAAACCCATTTCCCCAAACTCATCCTCATCCAGCTAATTCTGGATTCCCAGGCTGTGGTATCCACCAGCAGGGTGCAGTTGTGCTGCTTTGTGCCCAGACACCAGGACCAGCAAAAGGATATAGGGCTAAATCTGTTCTTGATGGCTTTTAGCAGACTTACCACAAGCTGCCCTCATGCTTTATAGCACATCCCTCAGTTTCCAGCACATACTTAAGCTCTTTTATTTACTTTACAATCACCTTCAAATGCTGCCCTACCTACAGCAAGGACTATTACACAGTCTCTGGGGAGTCTTCTGAGAGAGCAGACCACCAAATGCTTCCTCTCCAGCCCACAATTTGTATTTCAAAGCCAAATCAAACACCCTTGCACACGCAGACAACAGAGATGGGGAAACAAAAGCATGAAAATGTGCAACATGTAACGACAGCAGCGCATATCTAGTGTGTACTCAATGTAATTAGCCCTCAAAAAAGGACCTGAATTTATCTCATTATGTTCTATCAAGACAGACAGAAAATCATTACAGCACAAGAGTTTACTGTGCTTCTATTTTGTGCAAAGCAGCAAATGCAAAATAAGTCAGTTTTCCTTGACAGATTTTAAACGAGGTGCAGCTTGTTGATGATGGTACGATACATAGCTCAGCTCAAAGGGAATGTGTGGTTTTCATAAATAAATATGGAGCTAAGAGATGCACAAGGCAAATAACCCATGTTTTAATGAGAGATGTGAAATAGAACTGAACTAGACTAATTTTTGTGTAAACTGCAGGCTCTCATGGGTCAGGTAAGTCCCATTTCTATTAAAGAAGTATTAGGAGGAATACTCAAGAGTGTTACATTACACTGAAAATATCAGGATGAGTCCTCAAAACAAACAGGCAGCAGAGCAGCATCCTGTTGGACCAAGGTGAAATATTTCTGTGTCAGTTAGAAAGGAAGAATTCAGGAACAGGAGGTGGGTTATACAAAAAAAAAGGAGTATAGAAAATCAAAATAAATGCAAGAAGTGCCACAGTGAATGGTGTTGGCTGAATCCACACTCCTGCAGCTGATGCTTTGGGGAGGACAGGGGGATTTGCAGGGTCCCCCCAGCACAGTCTTCCAGGCTCTCATGACCAGCAGCTCCTGATGGAAATCATGCTTGCACTACCATGCTCAAGAGCAGAAGTGGTTGTAGCTGCATGAGTGTCTCAGGCACAACTTGCATCTATTAAAACACTTCCCTCTGCATCCTTTCCTGTGTTTGTTTTGTACACAGCACAAAGGAGAGGACAGCCCGTGAGAAGGTTCAAGCAGCAATTGTTTAACAGACAGAGATGCTGTGATGAAATGGACCCTGCTTAGATGAAAGCTGACCCAGGGGCACCCTACACCTCCACACTGCAGAGCAAGTATCACAATAGGTGGATGAGCATAGTCCTGGCTGAGCCCAACAGCCAAAAGCAGGAGCTGGTACCCTGTCCATTTTCTGCCAGTGGTGGCAATGTCTCACATACTTTGCAAATTTGTTTCAGAACAGAGCAGGACTAAAATCAACTTACCTTGGGTTTTGGTCTCTTATCTTACCATTCCTCTTCTGACAGTCAATCTTATAATCTCTTTGTGAAGTATACATGACTTTATTTAAAATTACATGGGTGTCTGGTGTTTTATTCCTAATTAAATCTTATTTTAGTCTTCTTATATTTTTTATCTCAGTATTTCCAATTCACCAGCTATTGAAAGGATACACAGAACTAGCTCAGCACAGTCATACTGATAATGGTACTATCTCTCTTTTAAAGGGGATAGGAAAGCAGGAGAAATAAAATGAGCTTAAGACTCCCCATAATCTGCTGCAAGACAGCTGAAAAGAAATGAAATCAAGTTTGAAGCTGTTGATGAGATCTGCTTCTTTCTTCTTAATATTAAAACTCTTTAACTGATTAACAGCCAGCGATGTGTGAAAATAGTCTTTAAATTAAATTGGTCGCTAGAAAAAAATTATTATTTTTAGACAGCAAATAAGCCATAAACAACCTGCCAGTGTTAGGTACAAGTGGGATGTGTTTCTGTTAGTAGCACATCCATTATTAGCAAATCAATTTCACTCTTTTTATTTTTAATAGCAACCACAAAATGTGTCATGCACAGAGCATTAGCATCTGTGCTGCCTCTTGCTGAACACTTTAAAGGGGCCAGAGAGAGAAGGCCATGGTGGAGGATGGCAGCAAGAGCATCTTGGGATTGCAATGGCATGAGCCGATCCCTTAAACCAACAGCAACTGGATTAGAAACTGTCTTTGTACCTTGCAGAGGGGAGCCCACAAGAGCCATGCTGAAAGACACTGCCTCTTGGAAGGAATGTGGGTGGATGGAGGTAGAACCATGGGTCCTCTCACAATGAAAACTGGCCTCTGCCAACAACATGCTGAATGTGCTACACCAGTAGTAGAGACAGTGAGTACCAGTGAGGAGACAAAGCAAAAAGAGGGGAGAACAAGCCAGTAACACCAGCCAGCTGGGACTACTTGCCAGATTATTTTCTGCAAGCCTTGACATCAAATGATTTATGGCTGCATCCCTGTAACCATCCCTTCCCTGAGCTTTGGTTGGAGACTGCAGCCAACAGACAGGGCTCCTCTCCTCCCCAGCTGCCCCATGACTGCACTGCACACCGACCCAAGGCAACACCTGCTGGAAGCAATGACTGGGGCTTTCCATACCCACGTGACCATGTGAAGCTAGGAAACATGACCCTATAAGCCTTGAAACCCCAGGAGATATAAAAAAGGACCAACTTATTACTCTCTTCACACTCTCTTGGCACTGGGAGGATAAGCTCACTGTACTTAAGCGCTTAGGATCAGTAAAGTGACCTTTCATATGTCCCAGAACATAAAACTCAAACAGGAATTACACTGTCTCCCTTGCAGAGCACCAAATTAGTCTCCACAGTAATCAGAAACCACAAGTATAACTCATAAGGTAGTGCCACTAATCCATAAATAAAGCTAAAGGACTAAATCTAACAAAAATTAATGAGGATAAGGACGCCTACCCTAGATGAAGCACGGGTTATCCAGCTAAACTTGAGGTTTCCTCCCTAGCCTGGATAGCCCCTTTGCTTCTCTTTCCCATCCTCAGTCCCATTTACCTTTCCAGACTGCCAACTTCTTCAGGCAGGGACACACAGCTCAAATTGTCACAGCTTTTAAACATAACCAGAGAGTAAAACTCTCTGCCACATGGACAGACACACAGTCCACACTGAGGCAGCTCTCAGCTGAAACACAAGCAGGATATGGAGGGATGTGCATGTGTGTATTGTATGTGTTTTCAGCCCTGTAGCTCATCAACTCTGCTTTCATTAGCACATTGCTCTGGTGCAGGGAATATGCCTTGAGAGTTGAAAGATCTGAGCAAAAACAAGCTACAAATAAATCAGCCCCTGTTCTCTAGAGCTGCCATGCCTTGAAGTGTTAGCACTGAGAAGAAGATGCTGCTGCCTCTTAGATGTGTCCAAAACCTGTAAAAGGGTTTAGCAAGGTACAGTCTACAATGTGGAATCAATTAAAATGCTGAGAGGCGCCAAGCCTCAGCTTGTGCTCCTGACACGCTCTTTTACTTACAAGAAAAAACAAAACAGAAAACCACAATGGACTGTCTTCGTGCCTCCCAACAAGCATAAACATATGAATGCCAAGCTTTCCTAAAAAGTATTTCAAGAACTACAGCAACCCACCACAGAGCATCCTTCTGCAGAATTACAAGCAGGCTTCCAAGAGCTAATCCAGCCCTCCCTATAAGCTTTCCTGAACTACAGGCTGACACTAAAATTGCTGCCAAAGCTACAAAGCTACAGGAAAATGTGTAAAATGCCCTGATTATATCTCTTTTAGGCTTGGTCTCTTCTATCTGCAGTAGTGCTATGTTGCTTCCTGTAGCATGCCTTGGGGATTTGAAGGGAATTAAATAAATATCCACTAATAAAACACTTTAATTTGAAGCTGCTGGTTTGCTTCAATCCAGCAGACTTGCCAGCATCTCTCAGGAAGTCCAGCACCTAATGCTGCAGTCCAAGACCTGCTAAAGATTCTTTTAAATGATGTCCTGGAGCTTGCTGGACAAGTGAGGCATCCACAGGTTCTGCACTTTGAAAAAAGAGACTCGGCTCCTAGCTTGGATTTAAACCAATTAATGCATCTCAAATGGGAAAGTTTCTTTTAAGCTTTTTTTCTTTTATTCTAAGAAAACACTGTCTTTTGATGCTGTCCTGCCCAACCCTACATTAAATCAGGCTGAATTATTTCCACTCTGCATTGAAATCAGCTCTAGCTCTGAATACAAAAACAACCTTAAAAACTAGAATATAAATAAATTAGTACTTTCAGTTCCTTCCTCTGAAATACCCCTTTTTTTTCTATTGCATGGCTCACTAAATTGTGACACAACAATTTATGACACAACCGTAGTTGCTAGAAAGCTAAGAATTAACTGCCACTAATGACATTAATGTCTTTCTTCTAAATGGTATAAAACTTCATCACATGGCATCACTCTGAAAAATTCATCAAATTCCCAAGTAAACTACATTTTCAAGACATAAAAATACCTAGAACACAACACATTTGAAAATGCTCATGCTTACATTAGTATCTTAATGGGCTATATTTCTGCACATTCTGACTTCGCTCTAAAGAAGATTTTAAAGCAATCAATGAGGCAAAACCTGAGTCAAGCCTAAACTCTCAGCAGTGTGATGGAGGAGCATGG
Organism: Pycnonotus jocosus; assembly: GCA_013400435.1. NCBI lineage: Eukaryota > Metazoa > Chordata > Aves > Passeriformes > Pycnonotidae > Pycnonotus > Pycnonotus jocosus. Next base: position 106,565 of record VWYP01009330.1, read on the forward strand.
AAAGAGATTTATCCTGGCACATATGCAAACCCACACTATCATTTGGGTTTGATTTCACAGAAGAAAAGCAAGCTATGGAAAATAAAGGCTCTTAGGGGAAACAGAAGATTTTTCAAAAGCACTTAGCACTGCGCAGGCTCGCTCCCTTCAGACTGTGTCAACTGCAGGGTTAGATGGTTGTGCTTTAGTTTTGTGGGGTCTTCCTTTTTGCCAAACTTTCCTGTCAAAAAAAAACCTGAAAGAGACTGGTATATTTCTAGAGAAATCACTTAATGTGAAGTGTCATTTCCTAGCAAATCCAAAATTTCTGTGACCAGCAGCTGTGTGCTCTTGCAAAAATGTACAAGGGCTCCTTCAGCTCTCAGCACAGACAGCACCTGCATTCTTCCTTGCTCTCTGGCTACAAGGGACAGATCCAGGTTGATCTCACTGAACCCCAACTATCTGTCTTACAATAAAAAAAAGCAAGTCCACATCCTGTTGCTACAGCTTTTCTGCCTATTATGTTTATAAATTATGTATCTTCACAAACCTCTTTGTGTATAAAAATCTATCTGTGTATCTTCACTTTGTTCTCTGAGGTGTGGCATAAAGATGCACTTAAATTACTCCTAAATTACTGTCTTTGGTTTTTTAATGAAGGCAAACCGAAATCACTTTACTCCCTTAAACAGAGGAAGCCATGATTTACAACGCTGCACCTAAAGGAAAAATACAATTTCAGACACAGAAGGCAGCAGAGACACATTTGTTTCCGCACGCTCGCAAACATAACTTAAGATGCCCGGCTCCACAGATAATCCAAGAGGCACAGGAATCTATTTTGAGGGTTTCTGCACACAAAGACACGCACCCGGCTTAGCCTTTGTTACGCGAATGGCGACTTAAACATTCAGGCTGCATTGTCCTGCTAAGCGAGGGGAGGATTGATGGACAAGCCACAGAACTCCCCCGAGTTCGGCAGCAGCACTGACTGAATAGCAATAACGAGCATCGTCCCTAATGGCAGCTGGGGGACTGGATCAAACCTGAAAATGATGCAGCCAAAACCCCCCTGCGTCCCTCTGTGCACACCTATTACGGACAGTAATGCAAAGATCAGTTGGCAAAATCTCCTGGAAAATAGGGCTCTTCAAAGCTACATGTTTGCTGGCACAATACTTCAATGGAAGGGTTTTAGTCTTTTGGTTCAGTTTGCCATAGGGATCTGGAGCCCAACTGGCAAAGAAAGAAACATTCTTTAATTATACTGTGGTTTGGACAACTGCAAGCCATTGTGGTTAAGAAATATGATGATTGGGAGGATTTATTTTGATGATTTATACCATGTGTGTTTATTCTATCAACATGTTAAAGTTTTAGCCTGAACTAATAAACCGTACATATGCAGACAGTAAAGAGAATTAAAAATTCTTACAATATTTCCCTCCAATTGGCTCTACCTTGCTTAACTTCATTTGTGTGAACAAGATTTCTTGCTGGTATAAAACCAGCCTTTCCACTGCTGACTATTTGGTCTAAAATAGGCAGCATCCCCCCAATCTACAGTGGAGCTAACACCTACTCAAAAAGATGCTTTCAAAGCTGGCATCAAATGTTTAAGGGCTTGTTTGCTTCTAGCTTTATGATCATCTGTCTCAGGAGGTAAATTCGGCAGGACTGGCTGTAGACAATTTGTTTTAAAATTGTTCCTCTGTAATTTATGGCTGAACATATGTCACTCCAGACACATCTATTCAAATTCCATCGGAGGGCAACGGAGATGGATCTTTTACAGTCCTGACCAAAAAAAGATAGGAAGTATTTATCTAGAGTTGACAGAACTAAGTGTGCTAAATGGGTTTATGCAGAGAACAATGACTCTGGGGAAGCGATGTTTCTTGGTGTGTGGCTTTGGTTGGGGTATTTTGTTGTCATTGAAAATTTAAGGTACAGGTGATGATAGCCAATTTTTCTTTGGGCAGGCAGCTGGGAGGTGCACAGAAAGAAACACAGACATATCTCTTGGGGAACACCTCCCTTCAGTCATGCCTCCTTCCACAGCAGCTCATGGGTTTTTGCACTGGAGCACACTGGTTGCAGTTACAGAAGGAGGTCTCACTGAGCTAAATTCTACCCTGATATGCATACCATGAGATGCTCTGGCTTGTTAAAAGGCCACAAATCAAGGGGTGTGTGCAAGGAAGACATGGCAAACATTAATACCCTGAGAAATTTAACCAGGAAAGCTGAGTAAGCTCAAAGCACACAACCAAGAGCAGAAATATCAAGCAGTTATCCTGTCACATACAGATAGAATGCTTCATCATTTCAGGTTTAATTAACCAGACATAAAAATATTGAGATTATTTGTTATGTTGATTAAACTACCCCTTTGGGTCAGATGAACACTGTAACACTTTACAGCTCATCTCCCTTGCCAAGTAACTCCACCAAACAGCTCCTCTTTAGGAAAAAGTTCAACAAAGGGCAACCCGAGGCATTGCTGGCTCTTCCCAATGCCAGTCTGACAATATTGGGAGCTTTTCTTCTCTCTATTTATTTCTGTACTATCTCTCCTGTTTCTGGAGGAAAACTTGCTGCATATAAAAAATGCTCAAACACAAGATAAAACTATGTAACTTGACACTTTAAACCTCCTGGTTTTGAAGCCAATCTCAATACTATTTGGGCAGGGAGCCTTGTGGCTTTTGGATGCTGGAGCTGGGTCATCCTTGCCTTGAACTAGCTAGAACTGCCATGACTCCAGCCCAGTCAGAAAAAAACCAAAAGCCCAGAGGGGAAAAAAAATGCAGTTATATCCCAAGAAGATGTTTTATCAGACACATAAACATTACTTTCCATCTAACATAAACATTATTTTGCATGTAAACAGTACTTTTCTGAGACAAAAGCATCCACTGGGAAGAGACATCCTGCTAACAACCCTGCCCACTGCCTCTTCTCAAAGGCTTTGTTCTTGCCCCAAAAATGGCTGTTTGATACATGCAACTGTTCCAGAAATTCACATATGAAGCAAAAAGTAAAGCAAAGCAAACACTTTCCCTCTTGCTTTCCCTCGTGCTACGTGAAGTCTTACCATGGTGTCCTTCCTGCCAAATCTATTTCCCCACACCGTAAAGCACTAGCCTGAAGCACACTTTGCAGCATTCTCACAGGCTTTTTATTTAAGGTTGTGAGCTGCCAAAGCTCGATTTATGGAGATTTAATTCTCAAACTATTATAAAAGAATACTATTGCTCACATGTAGCTCATGTGGCTCTCCAGCTACATCTTAAAGAAATAAGTATTGCCGTTATGAGCTTGTTTGCCCTGGGAACCCAGCACTGGCTTTATTTGTAATTTTTCCTGCATCTCTGCACCCTTGCATTGTATCAACTTCAACAGTCTTTCTAAGGCAGCTTGGGAAAAAAACCCCCAAACCCTTTGCTTTACAGAAACCATTCATGTTGGATTTCTTTAAGGGAAGGCTGGAAGACACCAAGAGGGGAAAAGAGGGAGCAGCTGGCACTGAACCATACACAACCATTCTCAACAGCTTGCACCTCCTCACTGCCAGCTCCAATTCCACACCTTGTTTTCAAAGCCTTGTCAAGCGCTGTGGCATCTGCCCTGTGATACCCAGCAGGTGAGGGTGGTACAGGGAGATGCTGCCTGTCCTCTGAGCAGCCCTGAAATGCAGAGACTGCAGGAGAATACAAAGAATCTGTCTTGTCATGAGGAAGAGAAGGCCCAAAAAAACCCAAGAGGGAAAAAGAGGTTCCTAGCCTTTTTTTAAAAAAGCCTGAAATGAGAACACCACCAGCAAAGCCAGCAGAAGGCAAATGTAAAATTTTCAGTATTAATTCTTTTATTTAAAGAGGTACATTTTGCACTGAAAGACCAAATGGGAGTTCCCATTGGACTCGAGTATGGACTGGTAATATTCTCCTCCCTGTCATCTCTTGGCCTCCCCAATATCTAGCATACATTCCATATGGATGCACTTTTGGATGTTGGTTTCTTTTCAGATGCACTAGAGAGCAGCCAGAAAATTCTGTGGCTCTTGACACTTAGCCCAAATACCATCTACAATTTATTTTTTTCAAATTTGTGCAAGTGGTAAAAATACAAGGTTCATTATTCCGTGCAGAAATTCTCTCATCATCCAGCCAAATTTAAAAATAAATAGTTGCAATTAAATGTGTTGCTACATTATTTATGTAGATGCATTCAATTTGCAGAAAGCTGCTATAAAAATACTCCCCTTCAATCCACAGGAAATTTATTGCACTTTTATTGTATATTTTCTTCTCCCTGCTCAAATGTATATTGCTCTCTGCCTTTTTTTCACCCGTGTTACTTAACACATCATTTTCCAGCCACTGTTTCTCCTACATTTGTCTTGAAAGAATGAGGGATGTAATCCAAATCCAAATGTTTCTTGATTATTTGTGAACAAGGCTGCTAAATGATTACTAGACAGATAATTCCAGTATTTCCCCTGCAATCAAGCACCACTCCTTGTCTCTGCATTTGGCTCTTACAGCTTTTGGGTAAATGATATGCACCAAGGCTGCCCAAGGCTTCCGAGTGCATATTAATTCTGTCACAAACTCCAGACATGCTAAAGAATTGCTAATTTAACAACAGACTGTGAAATTATTTTTTCTTTCTTTATTAATTGCTGTGCTATTTGAAAGTGACTTCACTGCCCCAACTGTATTTGGCATGAAGAGCAGGGGGTATTTCATCCTATGAGAAAACAACTGAAAGCTTTCTCCCCAGCAGTCCTTGTATTTATAACCAAATATAAATATGTGAAACAACTGCTAATAAAACCAGGTTAACTTGCTGCAGGTGTTCCTCTGTCAATTTAGCCAGGTGATATTAGTAAAATCTGACAGGGAAGCACAGTGATATATTTCATTTATGCCTTGACATTTTGATTCTGTTTGTTAGAGTGTACGTGCAGGGATCTGGCTTTTTCTCCAAGACCTCTATAGCTGTCAGTCTGTACAAACAGGATTTGACAAGATGTCCATTTAACAGGATGGGAGGGCAACGGAAAAAAAAAAAAATAGAGATGGAGAGACCAGGTATCTGGATAAAGCTGCACTGCAGTGCAAAAATGGATGCTTTTCACATACTGAGCAACCAAAAAAAAAAAAGAGCAGCTTGATATGCAGGATCTGAGACAGTTTGCATCCTTTAATCAATAGCTCCTCCAAGAAAGGTGGCCAAGAATAACATAAATTGATGGTAGAGGAGAAAGAAGACGAAAGGCAAGAGCTGGAGAAAGCAAAGGATCACTGTACACTCATCCACAGAAAGATTTCTGGCAAGTCCTAATTATTTTTTAAGACGAGAGATAAAAAAGGGGTGCTTTCATTTGCTTGAGAGAAATTAGATTTAGGAATAAATCTAAATAGGAAGATTTGCTTTCCAAGACTGCCTTTTTCCAGCCCGAGGAAAGAAGCAGAAGGTGATGAAACTGTCTCTTCCAGGGATAATGTAGGATTTTAGAAGCCTTCAGCTTGTTTCTCCCTGCAAAGAACTTTGGACCAGAAGTAAGCAAATGATTTACAATGAAACAAGAGTACAGAATAGCTACAAAGATGAAACAACAGAAAATGAATGCAGCATTAAATAAGACAGTAACCAGAGTTTAGAGATTTATGCTTACCGGCTGGTGTATAAAGATAAGAAAGGGATTCTGATAGTCTGGGTGATTCCTACATCTCTGCAAGCATGGTTTAAAAGCAAAACTGAATACACAATTCTAGTTAAAATCCAGGAAAAAAAGTATTAATTAGTGGGATATTAACCATACCCTACCTTTCAAAATATACCTCTACACAGCATCAGCCACACCAGAGCTGCCTACAGGCTGCACAACCAGGTAAGGGCTTGCCTCTTCCCCCTCCAGAATGCACGGCAGCTGCTCCTGCCACATGTACACCGGGCTGCAGAGAGGCATCATCTTCCTCTGGACCTCTCCTCTCAAGGCCATGAAGCTGAACACACAGTGTTCATGGCCCAACACATATGAGAGATCACAGGACGACTCCAGCACCCAGCCACTCCCCAGCTCACACGGGACCAGCTGGGGGCTGTCTGATGGACACGAGAGCTGCTCATCCCATGGCTATGGGAGGGCACATACCATACCACCACACACACATCCACCCACAGCTCAGCCTGGGAGCAGGACCAAACCACAACACCCACAGCTGGGCCAGACACCTCCAAAGCCACCAAACCTGGTCCCAGACATCAGGTATGTCCATAAGAGACCTGTCAGCCCCCAAAAAGGGAAGGTTTCAAACAAGTTTGTGTCCAAAAGAACCCACGAGAGACATCCCTGAGCAGTTTTGCACCTTCACAGCACCCCGTATATCATCTCTGGCATAAAGTGATGAAAGGAGATCTCGGCTGAGCAGAGCCAGTTGTGTCCTCCTTACCTTGCTGCTCCACCGAGGTAGAAAATATGTATTAGTGAAGCTGTAAAGCACTTACAATTATGGCTGCAAACCCAGTAATCTCTCCTGATGTAGGTAAATTGCTGACCTCTCTATCACTGCTACTTACGATGCAAAAAACCCTTGGGTTTTCACCGCAGCTTAATAAAACCTGTGGGGAATTGGCACGAGGCTTTCATTCCTTATAGCCAGCCTTTAATGTAGAACTCCGGATTTCCTGGAGGGGAACTGAATAGTTTAGAATAATTAGTGATTTACATATAGAGCTGTCAACAAAGATACATGGTATTAAGTTACCATGATGAAGGGTTCCACCTTCTCAGTTGCTACATTGGATTTGATTTTATTTAAAAATTCTGTATTTTAATTCTGCTCACATTCTGCAATCGCTAGTAAAGTGGCCTGAAGCGGACAGCAAGAGGAGAGCACTAAATCGAAGGCTTAAATCACTTCTTCCTCAGTTCCCCCTGGCAGATTTAAAGAGCAACCTGGCACTAATGCTTTCAGATAATATACTGTTGGACCTGACACAGCAGAGAAACTCTGCTTCAAATCACACAATGGTCCAGATGACCATGCAATTACAATTAACCTCCTGCCCGCTGTGCCTAATGACAAATGATCATGTGAATGATAGACTCAGGAAAGGACTCAGGTATCAAAAAAATTATTTCTGATTCTTACATATTTAAAAAGCCATTTGCAGTTAGGGGACACTAATTTTAGTTTTGCACCCAAAAGAAATTAATAACCCTTGATAATACACATGCAGGCATAAGTACAGGCTGTCAGCCTCCTAGCAGCAAGAGGGATGCATGGAAGTATCCTTCCACCAGAGCGCTGTAATCGGAAAAGCACTAATATCCTCCACTGCTATAAATCTCAGCCCAAACCCAGAGACCATGAGTTTTGTCCATGCTGGATAAAAAAAGGTAATATAACCTCAAAATAGCATGCAATATTTTTTTGGCACACTTACTGGGCCCATGGGGTTTGCATTACAAGGTCAATAAGTAGGGAGTTATCCTATGTTGTTCAGTCAGGTTTTGTGCTTCCCCTGCTTTATGTCCCTTATCTCCTACTTACCTCGAGACCTCTCTTTACCAGGGAGCAGCCTCTTCTCCCTGCTCACACAGCATCTTCAGAAGAAAGCAGAGCTGTTTTCCAGTCTGCTCCCTCTGCAGAACAGGGAAGCACAGAGATCACACCATCCTGGGAAGTGCTCGGGGCACCTGTTTCCTTTCCTGTACTCGGCTCTGATGGGGTAAGAGTTTATTTGCCGCAGTTGTGCTCCTGGTCAGAAGATTTGTCAGCAGAGCACTTGGAGTGATCTCTCCCTCCCTTGCTTCAGTGAAGCAAGCTCATTAATTTAAATGATTTTTTAAGGTTTTTTGAGTAGTCACTCATTCTAATTAGTGTCCAGACCTGATGGGGCAGAAACCTCCAGCTCAGGAGCAGCAGGGCATGTGTGTGTACATATTTTTGTTTTTACATTTATACGTACAGGACAAGCTTATGCAAAATCTGTCTCCCATTCTTCCTAAATCTGGCATTTTCCACATCTCCCAAGAACGGCAGTAACAATATGGGTATGGCCACTCATCATTTGAAAGCATCAAATCACTTGCAGGCACTGCCAAGACCTCTTCTGAAGAAAAAGCAAGCCTTTAGGCCCTCCCTGCTCCAGAGCCAAAGGATGCAGCACCACCAGACACCACGGGCCATACCCCCAGCCAAGATAAATGGGCAGCACCATGCCTGGGCAGGCCCCTCCTGCAGAGCCTGTTATGGCAAGTATTTATGAAATTGTATGCTGAGTTGTTTCATAGCAGCTAATCACAGGCATAACACAATTAGGAGATAAGCCTTGTAATGCAGAATATTATGTATAAGGGTTTTTACATATATTTATAGCACCTGTTTCAGCATGCCTTCAGACAGAGTCTTCTCATGTAAAAGAAATATACCGTACTCTGGCAATTTATTCTGATACTTGATTAGGGAAACATTGCTTTATGAATTATAAGCTATGACATTTCCACTAATCTTTCCATTTCAACAGCACAGAAAGAATGTCTTTCATATCTCCATACTTATCATTTTCAAGCTGAGTATATTATCTGCTCGTCTCTGGATTTCCTTGATAGCTCTTAAAAAACCTAAAACAGACCACCACAGTCTGTGAAACTTATGTGTGGCTTACTCAGAGAGCTGTATGTCATTCCAAAGATGAACAAATGTAGAAACTAGCTCTCATCTTTATTCTAAAGTACGTCAAATAAATAAAAAACCCAGATTGCTATCTGTTATTTCCCTTCAACGAGACTGCTGCTGGAAAGGTTACAAGTGATAATGTTTTTACTTTTGCAAAAGGCCATGCATTAAACTTCTCATATTGCCTTGCAGGGATCAAATAGAGTCTATTTGTTGCCAGATTTCCTAAACTTGCTCTTCTGCCACGCTGCCCAGTGCAACAGCTCCCACTGCCCTGTACACCAGTCTGCCCCTGAGAGACCTCACATTGCCATCCTTGCAGCACTCCTCCTGATCCCCAACCCCACAGGTGTTTTAACACCTGAACAAACAGTCAGGAGCTCCTCAGCTGTAGTTTCCAAGTTACGGATTTAATTCTGTGTTGCTTGTCAGGTCCCTGAGCAGCATGAGCTGTTCTTGTGTGCCATGATACCTTGTCCCCTGACAGTTCTACCTGGGACTGCTCTACAAACACTGATCGTCATATGGACCTATAACCCAGAACACAACCCATCGATTCATGAGGGGATAAAACTCGACCCAAAGACGTGTCCTGGGAGTGACTGTTGCTTACAGTGCCTGCTCTAGGTTTTCCAAAGGGGCCAAGCTATAGCCAGCACAAAACAGGGGCCTTGAAAGACTCATAGCACTCTGCTTCAGTCTATGAATCCATTCCCAAGACATCATCCCACCTGCTAATGTAGAAAGAATCTCTGCTATCATTAACTGAAACTATCATGCCTTTTGTTCTGCCATAATACACACCCATAGCAGCCTTTATTATATACTCAGACTCAACCTGTCTTTGGAGTCTGCTTTCCCAACAGCTGTCATGCTCCAACACTTGTCAGTTGACTCAGATAACAAAATATTACTCTGATATTCACAGCACAACTTAGAAATTCCCTACACAAACTACAGGGAATTCTGCCAGTTCTGAGATAAATTAACTGCTTATCAAAGGCAAAACTGACAAGGGTTGTTTTTTTATTTATTTTTTTCATGAATCCATGGTTTATTACTTCCTAGCCCCATAACGCTACTTAGCTTTTTCATGATCCATGCATGAAGACAGTTAGATATATCACCTCGGATTAATAACAACACAATTACAAGCATTTAATGTGTTTAAGGGAACAGTCCCAGCTTAATTTCCGGTAGAAGCATGCTCTGCTAGCAAGGCAAAAACCATCAGCCTGTGCTCAAACCTTCCTTTAGCTGCTTAGCCAGAAACTTCCCTGCCTACCAGCACTGGGATGAGAGCTTAGTCCCTGACTGCAGCTCCTCAGGGCAAAGTCCACAGGGCTCCTTCAGGGTTTGACTACAGCTCTTCCTTTTCTCACACCCTAATCAATACCACCACAGCTTCTCCTCCTGACGTTCTGCTAAGCTCTGGCAGAGCATCCTTCTTTTTCCTCATGAAATCAGCCTCCTGGGTCTCATTTTGGAGGTTATCTTCTAAAAAGCCCCAAACTGAGCCTGGCAGCAATTGAGTCCCAAGCCTCAGAGTTTTCTCAGGAAGCATTTTGGCTTCCCATCCCCCAAGAAAAGAAATCTACTCCAGAGACCTAGTGGGCACAAGCATGCCAAGTCCTCTTGGCCTGAAGGACGTAAGAAAACTACTAGAAGGCTACCAAAATCAGCCCTACGCATACAGAAGCCTAGGCTTGTGCTCAGCAGCCTGCCTACAGAGAAGGTGGCATCCCACCACTAATCCATTCCTCTCTGTCACACACAGTCCATTATCCTTCCAACCAATTTCCAAACCTCTCTTTCTGGGGTGTGTGTGGGGAAACGTATAATGTTTCCAACATGGAACAAAAGGGTGGGCATATTTCAGTGCCAGAGCAGAATTGATACTGCCCACACAACCTGGGGTTTGGAAATAATGTATTTATAGAAGTACATTAAGACCAATTTAGAAAAGGTTGATTAGATAAAGTAATGCTCATTCAGGCAAGCCTAAACAATTTTCTTATTTCATTGAATCAGCAATAATGTACTCCTACAAATGCAATAAATATATATCTAATCACCTCTTCCTTCAGTGACTTCTCCCCTTGTTCCTTTCAGTTGGCAGCATTTGGTTTGGGTTGTTTTCAGAAAGGGAAAAAAACCCCAGTAACTCATTTATAAAACCTTCCCTTCCTGGTAATTTTATTTTATCTCTATAGCATAAGGCAATCCAGCAGAAGCAAACATTGTTTACTTGTTAATACCAAGACAGAACTCTTAAAGAGAGTCGATGAGACCACAGAGGAAAACTATTGTTTTCTTTGTTATTCTGCTGGAAGACCTGCAGTAACATGTCAGACATTGGTAGAGTCTTTTGGGGAAAATACAAATAGTTCCTCTCTTTTCATCCATATGCATAGGAAATTGTGCTGGTCTGCAAGCATGGGAAGATTTTGTGTTGCTGCTCCAGCTATATCTTCTCACACCATAAGAACACCTGCTTTAAATAAAAATTCACTGCAATTTCTAATTCGGAAATCAAGGTATTTTTAAAATCCTGACTGTTTGAATGTGTTAGTGGATCTACTGATTATCACAAGGTACATCTCAAGAGAGACACAGCCCTAACTGCAGACCAGGCTTCTGTCCCTGAGTCCCAGCACCCCACGGCCCCTGGGTGAGCCCCAAAAACAGGATCCAACCCACTGGCACTCAGAGGAACTGAGAAATTGAGGGGCTGCAAGCAAGTGAGGGCCCCAGCCAGACATATGCATACAAAATCCTTTTTGTTGTTGTTGCATGGTGACAATGTCTGTTATTAGGACACTGACTGTTCACCTGTGGGTTTCGTGGCCTTCTCTTAAGAGTGCCTTCAGCTGAACACCACATTTGGATCTCAGACTCCCTCCTAGCCTCTCCCTTCCCTTTTCACCCTCTCCATTATTTGCCTCTAGCTCTAGGAGGAATGAATATTTCTTTAAAGCAACTTGGGGGGAAGAATTGTCTTTGTCACCTCCTTCCTATGCAAGGATTTGCTGTTGAGATATGAAGGCACATACATATATGTTCCTGCAACGATTTCATGAAATAGAGATACGGGGAAATTTCTGCTGCTGGGCAGAATTTTTGCAGCTGTGTTTGTGCCCAAGCTAAATTCTCAAACATACACTCTGTATAAAGCCTCTATCAACCACCAGCACAGAGAATTGATTCATCAAGTATCCCCCTTATGAAGAGAGACATTTTTTATCCCATGCTACAAATTCAAATTTAATCAAAGATACTGCTTAAACAAGCTTTTTATTTTCCATAACCAAATCCAGCAAATTTCTCTGGATCACTTTTGATTCAATGAGGAGATGTTATTGGGCTGTTACCAGAGCTCCTTCCCTCCTAGCCAGAAAACGGCAATGTTTGGCCTCTAAAAACACAAAAAGGTTCCAATTTATCAAATCCTTAGCATCCTTTGCAAACAATAATCTACTCCAACGAGATGCTAGGTAAAAAACTTTCAAAGCCAGAACCAGGTTTTTAAAAGTCCTGTGTGTATGCTTGTAAAAGCCCAATCTTTAACAATTTGGTGAGCAAGGTCCAAATCACTCCCAGTGCCACTAATAGTTTTGAAAAGTCCTACACTTAAGCAAGAAATGTGTCTGGGGTTTGGTCTTGTGTGGTAAGTGTAAGTGCCTAGTCTTTCCTGGGGACTTAATAAATGCTCTTGGAAAACCAGGAATGATTAAAGCCTCACCATTAGCTTCAATGAGATAAAGGTTTTACTCCACATCTTTCACTTATATGCCTGGATATAGGTTTAGAAACCTAACTTTAACTTGCTTCTCTTTGAAATTTAAGTCTAAAAGTTCAAAACAACCAACAAGAGTTTAATGAAGAAAACAAAATTAGTCAGATGTGCATAGCTGTACAGCAATACAGACAGCTGAGCAGCTACTTCTAAGGAGTCAGCATGAAAGCCTGGAAGGTGATTTGCTGGTTTAAGGCTTGCACTACAATTTTGATTGACTCAGGATTAATTCTGCTCAAAACTGAATTGAAAACAAACGAATATTTACATCTTTTGCACTACAGCCAACACGCAAAGCAAGGAGTACTCATCCTGAGTGTGGTATGGATGTAGCTCAAAGACCCCACTTGTGGTATCTCAGCAACATGGGAAATAGCCTGTTCCTTAATTTTTCCAGCAATGAAAAGCAGGGAAATAAAAAAAATCCTACTGAGATTAAGAGAGATTAAGAAGTAAACAAAATCCTACTGAGATTAAGAGAAATTCAGTCAGAAAAAGTTTAGCTGATCCTCCGACTCCAGCCCCGAGAATAACTCCCATTGAAAAGGTCTGGATGTATTTTCTTTACATAGTTGCATCATTTTTCTGAACCATCTTTGGTAAGGTTTTCTCATCCTTAGGGGAATACCCTTTCCTTGATGTTTTCCCCTGGAGCATCATCTCATCCTGAGCAACAATGCTCAGCATGCCTACCTTCGATGTCACCAGAACAGAAGTCAGCTATGGTACTCACAGGCAAGGAGCCACTGCAGACAGCAAAACATTCCACAGTGAGAGAGAATGAAAGTCACAATGAAAAGGTGTGAAGATTTTGCTGGAGAGAGCCAAAAGAACTTTCCACAGAGAAAATTAGGGAAAAAAAATTAAGCAGAGAAGAAAAAGAATGCAGGGCCAGGAACTTGCTGGCAGTGCTGTTCTCTAGAACTCTACTGGCCTTGTCAGACAAATTAAGATATTTCTGCTTACTACCCAGCTTTTTCCCTCTGCTTTTTAAGGATTCTATTACAATAATAACGCTGCAATACCTTGCAGCACTTGCTCTCACATGCATGCACAGATTAGGTCTAATATAATGCACTTCCCATTACTGAGCGAAGGTGTGAGTGCACCTGCTCCACATTGCTTCAGGCAGACAATTGCCCCGTCCTAACCCCTTCTGCAGCCAACATGGCAAGCAATTTATCACCATCATCTAACTTCATTCACTTCCCTGCTGAGTGACAGCCATCAAAAGTCTCATTATTGGCGTGCTACTAGGTGGCAAGGCAATCACATCACCTAACAAGGTCTTAAAGAGGACAGAAATTTCCCAAATCCCATTACCTAGAGGCCCTCCTTCCCCCAAGATGAAGATTTGAGCGTGTTTGAGCCACAGATGTCAAATACATTTCTGACCCTTTTTAATCTTTCAACCTTGTTTCCAGGTGAATGGAGCAGGAGAGTCCTCCTGTAGATGCATGGATTTGCTTCGTGGAGTTTAAAACCATCAACAGTTGAATTTGCTGGATGTTTTCAAGGCAAATCCACTTACTTGACTAATAAGCAACCCTTCTGGGCAGGGAAAAGTCATGCAGAGATTTATCCTTGGCAACTCCAACACAGTGCTAGGAATGTGTTTCTCTACAATGCAGGGGGACTATTTTTGTGTATTTGAGCCTATTGCTGGAAGCGAAGACAAAACCCTTCCAAAACTACCCATTCCATTAATTTCTGCAAGTGAAACGGCAAGGGACACCTGTGGCAATGGAAATCACAAAATCTGGAATCAGATTAATAATGACACCAATGACAATCAGCAGACTGTAACTCGGTGGCTCACATCGTGGGGCAGTGCTACCAAGTCTGGTGAGGCAGAGGCCGCTGCCAGCCACAGTTAAGCACAAATCATCCTGGGTTCACTGCATGGCTCTGCTACAGCCATGTCAGTCTGAAACACCACCTGCAGATTCCTCCTGACTCCTCCATGGTAGGACCTGGAAGGGCTGTGCTTTTTAAGAGCTGCACACCAGAGACAGACAAGACAGAGACAATAAACCAAAGCCAACAAATTCAAGACACCAGTTTTTGGCCAGCTCCCATGAGTGCAATGCGGTGAGAAAGGCTGGCTTATTCCCTTGAGCTGATGCAGTTCTGCTCCCAGTCTGAATGCCAATGTATATCTGGATCACACTTGCATTGAACAGGGTCCTGCTGAGTAGGCCAGACCTCCTGGCCTTCAGCGTACTCTGCTTTACGGGACAACTCTGCCTTTGAAACAGATACATTCACCTTTCAGGAGCAAGCAGACACACCTGCATCTCAAGGCAAGCTGCAGTTTGCATGCATCCTGCACACCTCCAAGCACCAGAACACAGACTCACTGATGATTTCACTTACTATCACAAACTCTTTCGATGCTGTTCACATGTGGGAAGATGCGAGCAACTATCCTCATGAACATATGAGCAGCAATTGCTCTCTGCCATGGGAAGGAAAAAAATGTCCCTTTTGGTACCAGAAATGTGTATCCTGGTATCTTTGGTATCCAAGGGAGACCTGCTGAGGCATTTTCATGCAGGGATTATTTAAAAATATTTTTATCTTCTCTCTGGTTTGTTTTTCTTTGAGTTTAGATTAGAGTAGTCTGGTGCACTATGCTGACTCCACAAAGCAAAAGCATCAGTTTCAAACTTGAGGCCTCATAACCCAGATTTATGTTAAGACAGAGTCAGCAAGTCCAATGGAAGAGAAAAAGAAACCAAACAAAAAACTCTCTTCTGTTGTTTTTTTTTTTTTTCCCAGTGTTCATTTCACCTTCAGGATTACTCCCTTTGAAAATCAGAATACCCACACAAATGCACAAGTGTACACACATATGCACATGTTGAAAAATATGCAACAAATACCACTCCTTTCCCATTCAAGATGTTAGTGACATCTTTCTGATTCTCATTGTGCTGGAAGAGGAGAAGGTTTTGTTTCCTGCTTTTTGTTCCTGGTTTTGCTGCAACGAGAAACTCAGATCAGCAATTTTTCATGATGCAACACATGGAAAAAAGGACCTGCTCAGCACAGAAAGGCTTTCCATGTGTGGAAAAGGCAGGCATAAATGGTCTCCAACATATCTGCAAAATTGGAAGACTTTTATTAAATAGTTACTAGAACCCATGAGTTTATTTTGCCAACAAGAACAATGGGCACTGGGGGAACTTGGACACACTTCAGTTACTCATCATCTGGATTCCTTTACAGCAAAGCAGCCTGATGCACCTATGATTATGATTGCTAAAAACTCTACAATGGAAGCTATTTTTTTCTAAATGATCTTTTCTCTAAGATAATTAGATAATTAACTAGATAATTAACCTGTTTAAATAATTTCCACTTCTTGTCCAAAGCCGAGGTATTTTCATTCTGCAAAACTTAATAAAAGTTATGAAAAGAATTTTAAAAGGTTCGCATTCCATTCAGAAACATTCATGGAAAACACTTAGTAGTTGCCGAATTAACGATATCTGCAGCATTAAGCCTTACTGATGATGCAGGTACTTCATATATCCTCAAAACATTTGGCTATTCTTCCCATACAGCAACATGCCTCTTTAGGCTAATTTGTAGCAGCATCTGGGACTTTTGGTCAAAATTCCTCTGGGGAACAGATCAGAAGGGAGAACGAGACAAGGACTGAAACAAAGCCAGATCATAAGAACCACTTACAAGGCATAAATTAACCTTTTTTTCTTCACGAAAAGCACAACATCCTCCAATTGACTCTGCTACAGCTGGCCATCAAACTGCAGCAGGCACTAGGGCAAATGAATGATTTTTAATTTTTGTGCAAGGCTGTTAATGAAGTTCACTCCCTTTGTTATCCAAGGTGATCTAAACTGAGACAGGTACATTTTCCTCCCCTAGTCCAGAGAAGTTTCCTGTCAGTTGGGCCTGCAGAAATGGCCAAGAGAACACAATGTACCCCAAGACAGGAATTAACCACGTCTTGACCTCAGGTCTGGGGTCAACAGAAACAGCACTAAATCCACAGCACACCTGCAGAGCACCGCTGCACAATACCTGTTTATCAGCCAGGTATTTGTATTTAGAGCTTCATCTCCTTGCCTAGTTATGAAACATTATTCAGAGGTCATATCTTAAACATATACCAGATAGCTTCACAGACACACACACATACCTAAAAACACATCCATCCACAGCCCAAATGTGCTGAGATATTTTTGTAGGGTTTTTTTTGTGGGCTGTTTTGGTGGGTTTTTTTCAAGGATATTCAAAGTTCAGCTTCTGCCAACTTGGTTTTTTATCTCCTCTTTTTTTTTTTTTTTCCTTAAATCAAACTGCATTTCAACTACAGCTCATCTCCACAGGAGTCAGTTCTTATTATCAGTGGACTTCTTAATTAATGTTCACCCTGTCTTTTTCTGTTGCTATATTGAATTTGAGTGCATATGGCTTAATAGACACACCAGATGCTGCTTCCCTAGGTTGTTTAGGAGCTAATGCTTCATCATTTGAAGGTTTCTAAAAAAAAAAAGAGGCTCATTATTTAGTAGATTAGCCATCAGTTCAGAAGAGGAGACAACCTGGAGGAATTACCTTGCCTGGCTGGATACCAAAGTCCAGACCTTAGGAGGGGCTGTGCTGGAGAAGAAAGTGGGCAGCCTGGGTGCCTTCCTTTTGTCAAAACCTATTGACAGTGAAATAATGTCTTCCAGAAATAGCATCATTTCCTCCCCCCCCTTCTCCAACCATGTAATGGCTGAATCCAGTGGACTCTTGACTTCTCCCAAGGCTGAAGACTTTTTCTGCTCCAGTCATTTACTTCCCATTTCACCCTTCCTTATGGTTTGGAAGGTGAATAGAGATATAAAACCACTGCCTGTAACAACTGCCTTGCCACCCACAGAGATACCAGCAGTCAGGCAGCAGTGACATCTCAGGCTCAGGCATGTGACAGATTGAATCACTGAGTATGGTGATACCTACCCCCAGCCCTCCTCCCCCCTGACCCAAACAGGTCACATAGAAATGTAAGCAATTCTTGCTCTCTATTACTGATAATCCCAGAAATATTTCCCATGTGTCGCCTTAAATATATGAGGTCACATGTATTCCTTTAGGAAGCAGACAGGCAGGAGTCCAAATATCTCTGGCTGCAAGAAACAGGGGTGATGCAGTAAACCACGTGAATGAAGGGTAAAGTTTATAAAATGTTTTATAAACCACAGTTACATTGGTAAATACATAGAGTGCAATCTAGGCACCAGAAAAAAGCTTGCAGTACATGCTGGTGGATATGGTTTTAAGAACGTAGTCAGACAACCTACTTGAGGAATGCATTCAAACACAAACAGCCTTCATAGCACCTTTAGGCTGAGCCAACTCTAAACAATTATTATGTTTAAGAATATAAATATAGAGGATCTGACAAATTTACATCCAATGTTGTCACAGATTACAGCTACAATACAGCCTCATTGCAAATACTATCAATAACCTTGTGTTGGGTTAAAAAAAAAGAAAAAAGAGAAAAAAAGAAAAAACCAAAAGAACCCTGAAGCCAGCCACCCCATCCCATACTGAGCCCCAGAAATCCTCTCCTCTTGGGGGCCAGAGAAAAGCTCTTTCTCTCCCAGTCTCTCTAGAAAGCCTCAGCATGCCTGGAGGAGGTGGTAGGGATGGGCTGCAAAGACACACTGTGGGACTGCTTTATTTTTCCATTACAAGCAGGGGACATGGCTCCCAAGAGCAGAGGCCTAAGTTCTGCACATGCACAATTTCTCTGTAAAAATCTTCCCCTTTTGGCATGCTGGCAGCAGTTCATAATTATGAATTCATGGTTCACAATTATGGTTCATAATTCTTCCAAAATGGAGAGGCTGGTGATACAGGGATCTACAGAAAGAGCTGAATCAGCTTTTGCCTTGATTTTCTTTCATTTCACGAGGAGTCTCCATATGGAGAAAGTCTAAACTTCAGCTTTTTGTTTCCAAATGAGTTTAATCCATACCTTCAGTTTATTTGGAGCAGATGGTGCAATAAAAATGCTAAAATGAGTTTACGGACAGGATTATATGACTTAGTGCTTCTGGCAGACGAGGACTAGTACGTAAAAGTGGAAGTCCTCTCTGCTCTTCAACCCTCTGCTTTCTAAGCTTTGTTGCTCAAACCAGAAGAGAAACACTAACTCATAACCTTTAGGCCAAGCCAGCCATCTCCTGGTCCTTGCTGCCAGGTTCTGCAGCCAAGGCAGGAGCCTGTGCCGGAGCATTTGTCCACTCCCACCCAGCAAGTGAGGGTTTCACCCACCCAAATGCTCATCCCCTGCATCAGGCAGCCCGTGGCACAAACAGATTGTCCTTGAAAGACCAGAGCTCATTACTCCACATGAGCATGCCAGGGCTCCAGTTTCTCTCTGGAGAGTGTTAAATATAAGCTGCTTTAGACTTCAGCTTCTGGAAACATGACATGCTGACAACAACATGAAGAGAGACAAGAAATTTGTGCAAAAATAGCTTACTGCAGCCCAGTCAACCCCCAACACATTTTGCCTGTCCAGTCCTATCACACAGGAATCTTCACTTTTAAAAGGCAAGAGTTAAAACCAGCTAAGAGAAAAGGACATACAGAACCTTGAGGCTTACAATGGTGAGAATACAGAGGGGAGAAAACATAATGACGAAGTCTTCACAAAACATTCACTGGTCCTGAAGAGGTCCTAGGTGTGCTTCACACAGGCCAGGACAAACCCTTCAATGACAGGTTATAAATATGCTTTCAAACAGGTAATGTTTAACATTCCCACCCCCAGCTCAAGAGCAACTGGGTTAATTTCCCAAGCCTCACTAATGCCAGCTGATTAAGAGCCACAAACTTAACTAACAGTGACCTAAAGCTTGAACCCTGCAGCCTCATTTAGGTGCTCAAATGACCTCGGCTGCAAAGGTGCTGCATCAGCCAGGAGGAGACATCATCTCAGGCCTCCCGTGCTCATAGAGAAGACTACTGTAATCAGAACTTCTGGGCACCTGCTTAACATTGATGGCAATTTCTGCCCAGACCCTTTTAGAGACAGCCCATCAACCAACAGCACAGCTGCATCTTGTCCCAAACTGCCTTCATCCAAGTTCAGGCACCCCTGGAGCCACAGGAGGTGAGAACATCTCCTCATGCTTCCTCCTTCCAGGAGTATTTCTCTGAAGGGTTGTCATGAGCTCTGCAAAGCTCCTGCAGTCCCAGCAAAGCCTCCTGCTCTGCTGCAGCACCTTGGCTGCCTGGCCATCTCTGGTGAGGTGGGTCTGTCACTGCACAGGTGCCTGGGATGGTCCCTGTGCATTTGCTGCCTAAGACGGCAAGTGCCGCTCTGCTGCCAGAGAAGGGAGGTCTGACAACACAGTTTTGCAGGTGGGAATGGAGCCCTCGCTACATCCAGTCCATGGTATGAGTGCTTCATTGCACTGGGATTGGAATCCTGGCTGATGATTTATAGAAGACATGCAGTGGCCTTTGGCTGGTGTAATATCTGGCTAGATAATAGCCAACCTTTGATGTACAAACTCATTCAACAGATTATTCCTCCAAGGTGTCTTTCTACCACCAGTGCAAATCAGCCCAGAGATAATGTCAGAAACATGAACATATGCTTCCTTTCAATCTGCTCCTTCAACGCTTCCTGATACACATCACCTCACAGCTCCCATCCCAGGGACATGTATGGATAGTGCCTCATGGATTGCATCAGTGAGGTATTTTCAGAGAATAAGCTCTGCACAGCTTATACACCCATGCACGTGTCTGAGAAGCAAAAACAGAACAGCACTTAGAACAAGAAAAAATATATCATCTTTTAAGTGCAGCCACCTAATCTTTTTTCTTTCAGGTCTGTAAGGCACAAGATCACATTGATAACACCATCTTATCAAGTCACCAACCAACACTATGTTATGGTGTTGTTGATATTTTTTCTATTCTCAGAGAAAAAAAAAAATCTCTTTAATGAAGCTGTTCAGCCTTATGTTTGAACAGCAAAGGCAGGAGCCGACCTCATCAGCGTTTAGGAGTTACAGGGGCTGAGAGTGTTTTCTCACTGAGCATCAATTCCAGCTCTTTGAACCAATTGCCACAGATTCCAGGAGCTTGCCCACACTACAATTTTCACACTTAGCAACTGTAAAATTGTTAAAGCGATATCTTTCCACACGGTTGCTCTGTTATTAGTGCTTAGTTTGGCATGCCACCTTAGTTACGGGCTTTAAATGCCACTTTCCGGGGTAACCTTGGCCATGAAATCGGAAAATCAGATCATTTTCTGGTCTGTTTTTTTCTTTTTCTCTGGATGAGATTAGATTTTGCTACGCCTGACTGACAAATCTCATTTGGGATTCCAGAGGAGGCTGAAGCCCTGACCTCCTTAAGAAGTAGGAGGCAAAGATGTCTCAAGCTACGACAAGAAAGAAAGAGCTAATTTCAACCCGTCACATAACAGGCAATTAGTAATTAATTTGCACTGAGAGAAACACGCTTGCAAAATATGTTCAGAGAGTGCTTCCCTGTGAAGTCAGAGTGCTTAGTTTTATTTCTCTGAAACGACGCTAAAACGTAAGAAGTTTTCTTCTTTGTGTTATCTATGTCTGTTATATTTATCTCAGGAAAACAGAACTATGGGAGTCAGGGGCTTTCTTTAAATATTTTAACTAAATGCAATGAAGAAGCAACCCAATAGCGTTTTTAAGAATTATTTTTAACCATGTTTAAGTGATTATTTGACCTTTCTGTAGCTATAATCTTTTGACAGCTCATTATGTTCCAAGCATGTTATCTGTGCTAGATGCAGTGTTACTTAAAAAGGATGACAAACTGCACATCAACCATAATGAACAACAGACAAATGTCAAAAAATTTCATTTCTAGTGTTTAGTCATGCTCCCCTTGAAAGTTAACATCACATTAAATACTATTATGGAATATCATTCAAAATGACAGGGCAAAAGCTCAGCTGCTCCATCAAGTAATATACTTTAAACTGCAGGACTTCAGTTGGTCCACAGAGCTGTAATAACTGATGATTATTGATGCTGCAGGACCACCCACTGACACCCTGAGACTTCCTGCTGATTAACTAGGAATAAAAAAACCCATATCAATTCAGCAGAGATGCTCTGTACCAAGATTTTCATTCTGGTTATTATTCTTAACATCCCCAAAGAAAAAAAGAAATCAATCAATATGCAGAGGCTGAAAATATTATAGATTAGAAGGATTAAAATACAAGGCACTCTAGAGAGATTGTAATCTTTGCCAGGAGTTATTCTGAAAGCCACATCTTCAACTAGAAAGGCTGCAGTAAAATTCTAGTACTCCCAAGAAGCACAGGCTCATAGGGTTTACCTCCCCTAAGGAAAACTTCCTGGGACTCCATTCAAACTCTAGTCCAAGTGCAAGCTGAGGAACCAATTGGAAAACTTACACATACGGACTTGTTTCAGAGCTTTAAACCCCAAGAAGGCTTCCTCCCTAAGCAGCAGTTCCAGCTCTTTGAACTTTCACAGAAAGCTGTTTAAGACAGGTTTGCAGAGCTGAGAAAAGGGATGGTTTGTCCCAGAGAGCAATTCAGGGGAATTGAGGGGAGGCTTTTCTGAACCAGAATTATTGTGCAATGGGAACCACCCCTCCAAACCCACCTTCAAAACCCCCACAAAGCTGACACGCCAATGTCATGATAGGAATGCCTGTTTTGTGCCTTTGCAACCTTGCTGACAGTTGGAGGCTGCTAAACTTTTCCACTGGTGCCAATTATCCCCAGGCACTCGAGGCAGGGTAAATGAGGCACAGTGACAAGTGACAGTAATCGATTTTTCAGCATGCATTTTTTATATTTAGACAGGGAGTGCCAAGCTAATGAAATGAACTACTGAAGTACAAAAGTGGATTACAGCATGTCAAATAGTCTGCAAAAGGCACCCATCTCAATGTCCTTCAGTCTTTCGCTGCCACCCTGCCTTGCAACTACTGCTTGACTTTGACTTCAGTGGTCGTACCAAAGCAGGCACACAAACAAGAGTTCCTTCAAACACAGCCAAGAGTCCCTTCAAACCGAGTCAATCAGGCCAGGACCGCCCACTGCTGACAAGGTGGCTGTAAGGAGCCCCATGGAACAGGGAGCATCAGTTCTGGAGACACCCTGATGAGGCAAAACCTCACAAACACATCACAGACAAGAGGAAAATACTTCCTCAGCCATGATCTGCCAATACTAAATGCCAGAAACCACAACAGCCATCAGTAACCTCCCTCCAACATCTTGAGCAACAGTTCTGAATTCAACAAATAAGCCAATGCTACTTAAAAAACTGAAATCCCTTTGTTTCAGCGGTTACTGCACAAAATGTAGACTTAGGGATTAAGGCTTAAGGGCCTCCTGTCAAAAGTCTCTGCAAGCATCACTAAACGCAGATATGTGAGTAATAATATGGTTTAGTCTTTCTTGTCACTACCAAATCTCCATGAATTTTGTGCTCAAGAATCACATCACAACTCAGAGAGAAGCAGGAATTTGGAGACTTATTTGACATCACTGCTGTCCAGCTCACAAATGCTCTATATGATGCAAAACCATAACAATTTACTTTCTCATTAGACATTCATAGATTTCCCTCAGACAAAAAGCAGCCATGCCATGCTCCAAGCCCATCCCAATGTTGATGTCCAAGCTGGGATACAGGTTGGCTTCCCCACATATATCACAGACCGGCACTTGTTTGGACAGAGTATGAACTGGCAGTTTCATATGCAGACCTTGCACAGAGGACTTCCCTTACGGAACATTATTTATGGGCAAGGAATGAGACAGGGAGCTTGTGAACCTTACCTAGCCAACACCCCAATCTCCCAGATCTGCAGCAGGAAGCCAGGCGATTAAATTCCTCAGGCATTTGTTTCTTAAAAAATAAAAGATTTATTCAACTGTTATCCCAGTTAACAAACAGGATAAAGGATTTCCATACTGAAGATGAATGTCAGTAAATTTCATCATTCCCAGCTATTTTGCTGCTTAAAGGACAATCACATGATTCAGACTCTTTTTCCAGGAAGAAGAATCTTTTCCAAGCCTGGTGCTCACATCTTTTTGATTTGTCTCCCCCTGACCGACTCACCTTACCTGTTTCCCATGTGATTGAATATTAATAGCATGAAATTTCCTATTTAATGTGACAAAGTTCTTTATCTTGGCAGTCTTGTATTTGATCTTCATCTTTTCTGCTTATCCTATGTTTTTGTTATGAATAAAATAAAAATTAAAACGAGTAAGGTAATAAAATGAAATGAGATCATATAATGAATATCTTGGGCATTGCACATAGAAGGAAATTAGAAGGAGTTCTATAGAGCTGCATTTTTATTCAACAGGATATTAACACACACATGTGTCTTCAAGACCTAAATCAGAGCATCTTTTTTATCACTTGCAGTGACACAGGGGACTAGCAGGAGAAAGAGGATGTGGACAGTGTTGTAAATAAACTGTTCAGCTCCTCCAGCACTGGAAAATATAAACAGGTAATAAATACCAATTTAATAAAGCCTAAGTTTCTGTCTGTTCTCAGATCAGACATGGAAATCTAAGAAATCTTACTCTGGTATGGCATGATGTTCATTCCCATTGCAATGCAGCAAGAGAAGTGTTGGGAGCAACTCTTACAGCATGGAAAGATGCAGTGATTTTGTCACCATGGGGTTTGCTTTTAATCAAGAACTTTGCTTTCTTTTTTTTTTAATGACAGAATTTCTGCTAAAAAGAAAGATTCAGAGGAGGAATGAATTGCATGAGGAGGATGAATTGCAAAGGAGAGATTTGCACAAAGGACTGCTATGTACAAAAATAATTTGTTGGAGCTCATCTTTCTCGTTTAGATCTAGAAAATGCTACAGTTGAGGGGAGAATTGATTTAAAGTTGAGATAACTCTCTTTGCTCACAGCTTAACACTGTCTTGGAGAGCAGAGACATGAGGAAGACCCTGTCCTTCAGGTCTTCCTCCACAACACAGGCACTCTTCCTCCTGGGATCTACTACATCCTTTTGCTCATTTCTGGCATCTCAAGGGATTCATCACAAGCAGAGCTGTATTCCTTCTCCTTTGCTTGCTTTTCTTTCTACAGAAACATTCCACATCTTTTTCTTCAACTCTCCCTGCTTCTGTGAGAAATGCCACAACTCAGTCAAGGCTTTATGCTTTCAAAACCAACCCTCACAGCTATTAGCCTTGCAGAAAAGAGGGGGGTTAGTGTTATTAGTCATATTGCTCTCCACCATTCATGTAAATTAATTCAACAGATAATAAAGGGCATTTTCTTATACTAAAGATGTTTGTAAAAATTTTGGAATTTGTAAGGCTCAGAAGTGTCTGAATTGTTGCAATCCATCATGCCTGGGGCTTTCAGGGCCAAGAGGTGATCCTCCTCTCAGCTGCAACTTAATAAGAACTTCAGGTTTTGGAAATGACTTACAGTACTACTCACCATGGACCCACTATCTTTACCTTCAAAGAGACTCCATAAAAAATGAACCAAGTAACTTGTACTTAACCTTTTTATCTACTGAACTTTTTATTTTAAAAGCTAATAAAACTAAAACTATGTGCTGCCTGCAGTACAGCACTGTATTTTCTTAGCATAATAAACAGCCTATTTTACAAGCTACATAATTTATGTATATGGTAAACCCAGCAGAGAAAACTTACCATGATTAATAAGTTTAACATTTTTACTTAGGTCACGTAGTCACTTTGCAAAGACATCAATAAAATGTTTTAGAGTTAAATAACAAATCAGTCACTGACAAGATAAATCACTGTAATGGGCAACTACTTTCCAATTACACTTTATTTCTGCAGAAGTCATTTTGGGGAAACAGCATTAATTGCCATTTGGAATTGATAGGGCATTACCACCAGGCAGGGAGAGAGGCATCTCAGTTCAAAACTGTAAATGTCCTGTGTGATGCCAGCATGATACTTAAGTTGAAAATAAATCACAAGCAGCATGAAGATAGCAGGAGTAATAGTTCCCCCACTCCCCATAACAGATGACCTAAATAAATGAGAAACACAGTTCCATAAAAGGTAAAATGCTTCATCTTATTTTTTTCCCTTTTTTTAAAACTACCTATTCTTTCACCCAGCAGCTCAGCTGCAGACTTTCAATGGCACTCATTGACTGCAAATATGCAAAGGTATTAGTTACCTGCAATGTGCTTTCTTACTGATGCAGACTTTTTCCAAGGACAGGCAGAAAGGCAGGAAACAAGATGGCCAAAAGGAGACAAACATTTCCAGAAAAAAACTTCTTGTATCAAAATAACCAAACAAGGAAAAAAAGCCAGGATTGGTAAAGAAGATTTTTAAAAGATATTACAACTACTGACAGTTCTAGAAATTCCCATAGTCCTACAATTAGGAGTGACTTGCTATTTAGATAGTACAGGAGAGGGAGCTATTTTTGGGACAAACCTAACAGAAGATTGAAAAATATAAATTTCAAAATATATAAATTTTAAACATATAAGAAATCCCAACACATTAAGGAGAGAAATACAATTAGAGAACCCAAGTTCCTTTGACTGTGCCCCCGAAACAGCACTTCCATTCTCCCATCAGTTTCAGTCTGAGGTACCTAACAAGGTATGGTATCCAGAGTATGACAGTGCCACATGGACTAAGTGTGGGGAATAGTGGATAGTCTTCTAGGGCTGAAATCCAAGTCCTTTGTCAATGTTGATATCCATTTTTTCATTTGACCCCATCTGCCACCAGACTCCAGCAGAATGCACCTGCACCACAGGCTGGCAATCAGGCTGGTGATCATAGCTCAGGTCAGCACAGCTACCTGATGTGGCTTACAAACTCTCAAACTCAAGTATCCCAAGAGGATTAGGAAAAATTGTTCGATTTCCAATTCACCTAAGGCTTTATTAACAAGTCATAAAATGCCCAGTTGCAAAGCATTGCTTTTTTGTCTGTTACACCTTTTTTAAATTATTGAAGCAAAGCAAATCTTTGGAGTGCGCTAAAATCTGAGAAGTTCATATCGTTCCTTTTCCCTGAGTTTTGATCTATAAACATTGTAAAATTCAGCATTAAGGACAGAGAAGAAGCAATTAAATTCAGGCTGTTGTGGCTTTCCATAATGCAGTTAAGCAGAACTATCAATTCACCGATTTGGCACTGGGCAGCACCTGGAGGTCCTGCTGTAAGAACTCCAAGGGGAAGCATTAACTCGTCGGCACCCTCCTGCTACAACACCAGCAGCCAGCATGGTGCATTGTCCTGGCTGGGCAACACTGAGGGCATGCTCCACAAACAAGGCAGGCAGCTCTTCAGCAGCAAATCACCCATTTCCAAAGGAGCATCTGTGATGTATCGTCCCAACAGCTGCCCTCGGGTCTCTCCACAGTCTTTCCACAATGCAGTGTTTCCAGAGTGATTTCACAGGCTGTTCATTTTCAGTAAATATTAGCCACCCAGGCTGCCCATGCTGCACATGTTTGTGTGCTGCTGCATGAGGAGCACGTGCCAGAGTGCAGGTCAGACAATCTCCTAGGAGTTACAGCAAATTCCAAGTTTACCTACTAATTGCAAACCTTGTTTTCCAACATCTCATCCTCTTTCCCCTGTTGTCACTGATTCTTTCATGGATATAAACATCCAGGATGCAGCAAAAATGCTCTTGGACTCTCAGCTGATAGCTAGCATTAGTAAGGGCAAACAGATGGGTATGCAAAAACCAAGTGCCAAGCATACTATTATGTGTAATGTAGTAGTGCTGGTATGCCCCAGATAAATCTCTGTGCCATTTAGCACACTTTACCCCAAAAGACAGTAAAATCTGGCTGAACTGACAAGAAGGCGAGAGAAGAAGAAAAAGAAGACTCGCCCAAGGTCAGAAGTATTGCTTTAAATATCCCAGCTTCTACTCTTTGTGCAGAGATGGATATGTTCACAGGACACTGCAATGCTTTTCCCAGATTTACATAAATCCTGTGCACCTCCTATTTAGTCCTCAGAAATCAGGCTGTGCATCTTCCTAAAAATGCACTTTCAACAACATATTCGAGCCATAAGTCTCCAGAACAAGCCTGAACTTTCAGAGGGAGATGCAATTTTGTCCCCAGTGCTGCCTTTTGCAAGACTCACTTGAAATTAGTCTTCTCAACACTTATTTGGGCTCCTACATAAGTCATCCAAGTAGTAAAAGCCCTTGTGCTCTCTCAATTTCTACCCACTTCAATACCAAGTCTGACCATCGGGGCAACTGTACAGAACTGAAACATGGATATAGGTCTCTCAGAGGAACTGCTGTTTAATATTTTGACCTGATGGTGATCAGTGCTCTTCTGAATATTTCAGCTGTTTCTCCAGTTGCTTGTCACAAAGGTGAGAAAAGATCAGAAGTTCTTCTTTGTCCAAAACAGCACTACTTAAATTTTCTTTGATACCTAACTTCATTTCAGCACTTGGAAACAATGTGTAAGTAACCACAGAAATATATCAGGATCTGTCTCCTTCCTCTCCCCTTATTCACATAACCATTCCCCCTTCCCTAACCAGCCTGGCAGGGAAGAAGGTGGCTTAGGTTCCCTTTGGTGAAAAGGGAGAACACCTCCACTTATACCAAATTTAAAGGACAAGATGAGGCTCTCTGAGTACCCAGCACAGGCTTTACCTGTTCAGACAAACAAAACATCCGAGTACAGCCAGAGTAACCACACCCCCGCCCAGTCTGTGTTTCCAAAGCACAAAAATGACTAAGTACAGACAATATAAACCTCTGCCCAGGTATTCAAAGAGTTCCCTGCAGCACACTGAAGTTATCTACAAAGGCCTAATGCACATCCTGAAACAAGCTCTTCAGCTCCATGAGCACTACAAAATACTGAGAAGTTTCTAACACCTGGTCTGTGATTTTAAATTACCCTTAGTGTCCTTTGGGTGCACAGAGAGGTAACAACCCGGTATAGGTAATTTCTAGCCAGAAAAGAATGTTTTATGCACTCAGTTGAAAGAGAGGGAAGATTTGCAGAAACTGGTAGCTATGTCTTTTAGAGGCCAACATAAGGACCTGAGAACAGTTCCAATTTTCTGATTATGGGGATTCTGCTTGCATTAGGAGACTGGTCACACGGAAGAATACTCCAGCTGGGATCTTGAAGAGCTCTCAAAGCTTTGGGTCCCACTGTGATTTCTCTCAAAACACAAACAGGAAGTTTAAATATATGAACAGATATAAGGCTCCAATTCCTTCTCAAAACACTACAAATTGTTGCACTATGCTTTCAGATCAAAGAATTATTACATCTAAGAGAACAAAAAAAACCAAAAAAAGCAAACCCCAAACCCACATCCATCCAGCAAGAAGCTAATTACAATATGAAAAATAATATAATATCCTAACACGCTTTGGGCATTGCAATAGAAAATAAGCACACAGGGAAAAGAAGAATATGGTGATATCTGTGCTCTTGAGCCTTATACATAATTTCCCTAAAGCAGGTTATTGGGAAAAGAAAGAGTAGTAGAGCACACTAAGCATGAAAAAAAGATGTAGAACAAAGGGTATTTCAAGGACATATTTTCTGAACACAATTTATAGTTGTATTGCTAGCACTGAAGCAATGGAAGCAATTTCCACACTAACCTAGAAAAATCATGGGGTTTACACATGATGAAAACACTGTTTCTATTACTATCAGCAATACTGCAAGAAAGTAGATGTCCTATCTAAACCCAGTGATAGCCATAACATTGCTATAAGGCTGTACTCTTATATGCTTAAAAACACTGCTGGAGTGAACTATATCCAGCCATGGGTTCTCAAAATGTTTTAACAGGTAAAATGGCATTCTGGCTTTATTCTTAGGTAGTGAGTTTATTTTGTTTTATAAAATCTCCTTTACAAAACTTTCTTAACGCCCACCATACCAGCCACTATTCCTCATGCTTTTTCCCCAACAGCCCTGAAATTTCAACCAAAATTACCTAAAAGGTAGCTTTCTACTGGTTTCTTAATGTCACTTGAGACTGTCCCACCTCTTGTCCTAAAACTTCCTCTTCAAAATGTACTTCCATTTGGCTTGCAATCATGGTTCAGCTCCCACACTCTCCCCTTCTCCTCTTTTGCTCTTTCTTCTGCCCAGAGAGACTAAAAAACCCTGAGAAGAGAGAGTAAAAGCATGTTGCTGGAATAAGACTGTTTTCTAAGTATGACTGAATCAGACAGCTAAAGCAAAGAAGACTCAACAGATCAGCTTTTTCATTCACACACAGTAAGGTTAAGTTCAGAACAAATGGATAAGGTGATCGCTAATGTTCAGCAACACAATCGCCATGCACTTCCAACACACCAACTCCCAAGTGCTTTCACCATAAAAACATCAAGTATTGACTTGAAGGGGATTGGTGATGGTCTTAGATATGGTCCTTCCCTTCCAAGGTTAGTCTTTGTCCTGCAAGCCCACCAAAAACAAAAAAAAAACCCTTTAGGAGCATATCACCTCCTTGGATGGCTTCATCACCAGAACATGGAGCTGACTGCTGACAGAGCATCGAAGAGCAGAACCATCAGGATGAAAACTCTTCCCAGCATTAAGGAGCAGGCAAAACTGTTAAAATTAATTCACTGAGCTTGGGTGACAGCTCTCAGGGCTTCAGGAAGCCCTCACAGAAACACAAGTCCTGAGATGGTGAAAGTGCGAAGATGAAAAACAGAAGCCATCACTCAACCACTGTTTGCAAAATCAGTTTAACACAATTACCAGTTTGTTTTTTCAAGAAAAATCAGGCAGACAGCACAATGCTGCTCCGAATTAATTTACAGCAGTGCAGGAGCAACTAGGAAAGACCATGGCACAGAAATGGCCAGAAGCATCTGCTGGTTAGTCATGCCCTCTCCCACATCACCTTGTGCTGCTCGTGCCACAAGCATGGTTCCTAATCACCTTATGGTCCTCCTGCACATCACTGAGCTTCTCATTCTCCTTCATCCCAGCAGGATGCTTCAGCAAAACCTGCTGGGTTCCTTTTAGAAAGGCAATTTACTGCAGAGGCTCTCTCTAGGTCATGTCACAACCAGCCTCAAAACAGTCTAAGACCGATTTGGGTAGCCTCCAAGATCACTGAGGCATCCAGCATCCTTTGTTGTGAAAGGATGAAAAATTTAGGCATTTGAAACACTCTATGCAGTAAACTGAATCTGGAGATTAAAGTCATTAGAGTCACAAATGCTTTTAACTAGTATTCTTGCTTAATCAAGATCAAGAAAAAATCAAGAAAAGTGTTTCTTTATCATAAGAAATTCCCATTTTAAAGTGCTCTTTACACAGACATTTGCTTGCCATACCCTACTGCCTAAAGGGCTTTTGGATATGTACAAAGGGATTGTTTTGGGAGAAAATCAGGATGCAACAGTGTCAAAACCTTTGTTCATATTTATTCCATGATTTCACCCATGACAGTTCAGTATGAGATCCAGCTGCCAACAGTTTCTTCAAGATTTCAAGTAAGTTCTGAATCTATTTAAAGTAAAGAACATCATTCTCTCAATATCCACGGGATGCAACCACCTTAACCACCATGTTCAGGAAAACACAAAAAGCAGAAACAACCTCAGGTTCATCTTTTTGAGAAAACTTTGCAAACAACTCCCACCAAATAAAAGACTGATGCGAGACAGGGCTTTAAGTTGATAAAATGCCTGCAGCTCCCCATCAGCTGCAGTGCACTATCATGCAGATGGTGCAGGAGAGACTGTGCTGCAGACCTCTGGAACAGTCGGCATCTCCAGGGTTTGGTGTAGGTGAGCTTTGAGAACAGAGGTCAGAGACAACCTCTGTCCCAGTATACAATCTTAAAGCTGGAATTTTCAATAAGGGAGGAGAGAAAGTGGTCAAACATTTATATATCAGAGCTGAGGGAAGAGCTACAGCTATAAAGAAATACTACTAGTTGTGTCAGGACTTGCATCTGCTCCGAAGAAAGGCCATACAGGATTGTTACAATTCACACATGCTCATCACTCCCTAAAATAATGAGATGTTTCATACTATTATTCACAGGAAACAGAAAAACACTTCTAAGCCAAAGCTAAACCAGTTAAGGCATAGATGATAGATGCCATATATGATACAAATATTGACTGCTTGCAGAGTAATGCCAACAGTGAAATATATGAAGTGTACCTCAGCACATAAATAATAGTACTACAACTAGAAGGCAGCTTCCAGCTTCTCATGAGCAGGTTCTAACCTGGACTGAGTTTTAAGTTTCATGTAGACAGCTTAAATAACTAATATAATAGATATCAAAACCCCTGAAAGTTTCCTTCTAGGCACATCATTACACAGGCATTAAGGCCTGTGCTCAGCTTAGAGGTGCACGTCCTCATTTAGAAAATTTCAGTTGCGCCCCATTGTTTTTAAAGCTGAACATTTGCTTCTGCACTTTGGTCATTTGATACTCTCAGTAAGGCAAACAGAAAAAAAATGCATCAGCCTCAAGATCTTCTACAACTTTTAAGTATTCACTTCACCTACACTGACCTTGCAATGCCACATTTTCCACTACCCCATCTGTTTTAGTTATTCCTTCACGGCTAGCTGCCTGGCCCTGGTAAAAAATCCGCTATTTTCATGAGGCAGCACTAGCTGACAAAATAATTGACTCCTGAGAGCTGCACAAATACAAAGACCCCTAATGTATTATTAGGTATGATGTCATCTGCGAGGCACAATTTAATGACTATTTATCATGTATGAAACACTTTGTTTGGAAACATGCAGCGTAATTTTTCATCTTCAGCCTACTGGACAAGATAAGAACTCGCCAAGTGTATTGATCTTAAATAATTTACTACACCATGGGTAATATCTTAATTTGCTGGGAAAGAGAAGTGACAGAATGGCAGCACTGGGGACTAACATTTGGTTTTTTTCCCAATAGAGAATTCATTTAGTCTAGATAAAAGCAGTATGTATTCCCAAAACTCACCTCTATGGTTTCAAGGCCTCTCAGAGACTATTTGCATGATAGTCTCTGATACAGACAGCAAGACTGATCTTCAGATGGGTATGGCTGTTTGCCCCTCTGATGAAAAAGACATTAGATGCAAAGCATTGAGATGTTAAAGGCAAATGGGTTTCATTATACTAATCTCACCTCAGCTAGTAGCAAATTCAAGTCAGAAACCTAACCCAGTTATTCCTGGAGCCACCCCCTCAGTTAGAGCACTGAGCACTTGGTATCAGCTGCAAAAGGTTTGTTTGTATTTTACTGCCACTCTTGACAGGACTCTCATCTTCATTTTATTTTGTATTTTACATTAAATGACCCATCCGAATCACAACCTGCATCCTTCTTTTTCTAATTAGGATTGCAGGCTTCACATTTGTCAAGCAAAGCTTTAAAATGAAAACTAAAGGCTCAAAATCTGAGGCAAATCCAAGCATTGAACAAATAAGTAGGATTTAAAATTCATGATTTTCAAGCAAACCGCACACCTTCTGCATGCATACATTCCCAACACTGTGATGCTGATAACTGCAAGAACCAACAACACAAAGCCAATACTCTACACATTTCCTAATCTCTCCCTGTATTCCCACACTCCCACAACTATAAATACCATCATATGGTAATTACATCTGGACATTCTTGGCTTGAGACAAATTGGGACCTATCAACTGGAAGTGAATGTCAGCCCCCTAAAACCATACCATTTCATAGACTGCATTCTGTGAAACCACCAACATGAAAAGGTGAGGCGAGGAAAAGCCTCACAAGCTGCTAAATCCCAAGGATTTTCCCAAATATTTTTCCACAAACTGAAGGAATATGTAGTCTGAAACCTACTCTTTTCCAAGATGAACCTATATTTAACATGTCTAAGCCCATGTCTGGAGCCATATCTCACCAAGTATGGATGTTGCTGTCTCCCTTTTGGCTGGTTGACCCATACACCAACCCTTCCCCAAGTCGCTACATCCACCTTCCTCCAGGGAGACTGGGAAAACCCACTGAACTATGTGTTTACTGACCACTTTCGACAAATTCTTCTTGTTAATAATTTATCAGGTTTGTTCTACTAAGCATCACATATATTTTTAGGGATGTGAACGTCTTCCCCCCCCCCGCCAACACCCCTTCAACCAGAAGAAAGATAATCCAGAACATGGGTTAATGCAAAAACTGCAAGCTATATGCAACTCAGGCTTATTACATTTTCAGCATGAATTCTTTATGTCCCTAGTTAGTAAGGAAGGCTTTCTTGAAACAAATCAGCCTGTATTCAGTTCATTATTTTCCATGAAAACAAAGAAAAAAGAAAATTACTGCTTTTGAAAACAGACCAGAAAATTCTGATCAATCAAAGCCTGCAGAGAAGATAAACTAAAAGATATTTTAAAGTAATTATACACTGCACCTAGCAACCTCCTGGTTTTCAACACTCACTCTTGATTCTCCCATGTTATATCTTATTTCACCTCCAGCAAGATCCCGCAGTAGTGTATTATTCAAAGCAGTATCATGACTGTTGTTTCCAATGCACTAGGTGCATCTGGTTATTTTTGCAGACTCTTCTTTTTGCACAGACTCACAGTCATAATGGATAGCAACATCTCCTAAGGGAGTTTTCCAAGCCCTGTTAACAAATCAGATAACCTTTCCTTTCCACAAACTTACCAAGAAATAAGGAAAATAGTTTCTTCTTCAAGGCTTTTATTGCTGTGAAGAGTGAAAACAAGGTTTGTGTATTTCTTTTAAGGTGAATATGTCTTGCTGATGACACGAAAGAACTGATTAAAAGTAAGTTAATGCACAGGATATGATTGATTTCTCTCCAAAAGGGTTGGTCTCAGAGACTGATCAGTTACCACTGGAAGGAGAACACCCAGTAAGTAAAAAGCTTCTTACGATCTTGCAAGCAACGTGGTAATATTTCCTGAAGCCCAGGCACCAACAAAAATAGCTTCCTCCAAAAAGACTGACTTTTCCAAAGGTACAAATGGATACTTTCTCAACTCCAAGAAAAACTACAAGTGACATCTTCTGTAAAAAGGCAGAGGACAGTGCATCTTCAAAGGCCCAGATCACACCCACACTCCTCACTCTCACACATACCTGCAAAAAAGCTCTGAAAAAACAAACTCACACACTTCATAATATAATCCATCCCTCATCCAACTCAAGCTGT
This sequence comes from Pycnonotus jocosus, assembly GCA_013400435.1. Classification (NCBI taxonomy): domain Eukaryota; kingdom Metazoa; phylum Chordata; class Aves; order Passeriformes; family Pycnonotidae; genus Pycnonotus; species Pycnonotus jocosus. The sequence goes on from VWYP01009330.1 coordinate 141,267, forward strand.
CCCTTCCCTCCATCACCCTCTGAGGCTCATAGCATTATGCACCTCCTCCTCAGCAGCTGGAAGAGTGGAGTTTTCTCCAGTCCCACTGACTCAGCTGCTCATGGGAGGGAGCCCAGATGCTGGGTCCTGCCACCCCGCCCATCCCAGGCACATGGGATCCTGCTGGGAGCAGGAAGGGTGTTACATCTCCTTTCTTCCTGCACACACAGAACAAAACTGCCTGCTGCAAAGAAACCTCCCAAAAACCAAAAGAGACATTGATTCCACTTGCAAGGGACCCTGGTGACACTGTAACCCTGATCCCAAGGCAAAAGGCAATCTGCATCCAAGCACATCAGCCCCTCCAGATGTGGTTAACAGAAAAACTTCACCACTGGTGGAGGCTCGGAAGTTCACAGGAAGGTCTGTGGAGTTCAGAAGGGGCCTTATTCCACACCCTGGTGCATCAGGGAGGAGGGAGAGGGGCAGTGGAAATGCTAGGAGTGAATGGGGGAGGGTTTCAAGGAAAAACAGAGCCCGGCACAAGGCAGCAGAGGGTGAGTGGGAGGGAATGAGAGCAGACATGTACTCAACAATTATAGCTGCATTTTGAGCAGCCCCAGCAAAATGTGGTGGTGTGTGTGACAGCAGAGAGAAGAGCCAGAGGCGCTGAGGAAGCCAGGTTTCGTTCCACCTTGGATCTCAGGGGGGAAGGGGCAGCAGGCGGACACAGGAAGCCAAGGGAGGAGGTGAAAATGAAGAATCCTATTTCTGTACCTCTAAGAGGAGCTATGGGTAATTCACTTCAACATGTACTTAGTGCAGAGCTCTTCACACACCATCTGGGGGAGGAGCTGCATGGTCTCCACTCCTCTATCACCATCCCCAAAAGCAGAAAACCTCCCTGCAGCATCATCTCCTCTCTGGTGCCTCAGCATTGCTCTGCTCCAGCAGCATCACAGCCCTTTGTAGCCACTTGCCCTCAGTTTTTTCCTTCCCAGACCAGATTTTTAATAGAGGAGGTCACCATAACCAGCAGAAAACACGCTGGTTGACAGAGGCCAAGCACCACAAAGCAACAGAACATTTGCCACAGATAATTTATCACAGCTACACAGTGGCACTGCTGAGAGAACGCACACACCGACTTTTGCAGTCTCTGTCTTTTGATTATTAAAAGGGCCAATTAGCACATAAATTGAGCTGTGAATACTGAAAGGGATTTGAAAACAGTAATAATTAAAGAGCAGGACAGTAACTGGGCTCATGAGCTGCCCCTCATCTTCCCTGGCCTGCTTGCCAAGCTGCTCACATATCGATGGAAGAAAAGCAGCAGTGCTCATTAACTGCACCGTGGTACTCAGGAGCATCCGTGCCCTGCCAGCCCCGTGCCTGCAAGCACACAGGCTCCCTGCCCCTTGCTGAGAGACACAGTATCTGCACTTCTCTACCTTCACACACCACTGAGTCCCCAAGGAAACTTCTCACCTCCACGCCCTGAAACACCTTAGGATCCACAGGTATTCCCTCATCTCAGCTAGATGGTGGGACCAAACCCTGAAAAGACAAGGGTGATAATGCCAGGGAGAGGAAAAATGCCAAAGCTCAGCACCCCACCCAGCTTTCCCTGTATCAGCCACTGACTAATGAGGAGTATCTAATGGCAAACGATGTTCTCAGTCCTTAAGCTGCTCCCCAAGGAAACTGTCAGCATCTTTTATTTACAGACTGACGACAATCCCCAAGGAAAACAATGCCGACTCCTACGTGGAGCATGGGAAATGTATATCTTTTTAATCACCGCAGCACTGATTCATCTTCAAGGCTGGTGCTGTTTCCGCTCTTTGTTGCTCTGAAGCGACTGCAGTGATACAGCTCCCCTGTGAATACCACTGCCTCCCAACTACAATATTTACTATTAGGATGGCTAAATACACTCACTGACATGCAGGCAGCTCCATCCTGACTCCAGGGGCAAGGTCCCCTCAGCTCTCCCATACAAGAAAGCATAGCAAGGAGGATGGACCCACTGTGCACTGAGTGTAAATGATGACAGGTCCGCAAAAGTTGAATGAACAAAGTTTAACAAAGAAGTCACCAAGATTTCCATGCATGTTTCATATGTATAAATTAGAACACTGATCAAGCAATGTTCTCCCTTCCTCATTGAAACCTACCAGTTTGATTACTTGCTATAAAAACTACCTTTGGCTAAAAAGAGGGAAAACTAAAATACCACAGAAAAAAAAAAAGAAAGACTGGAATTTATTTAGGAATAAACATTTGTAATCATGAAAACAATGGCATATTTCTACTCCATTTAGCACTGTGTGATACCTCTCTGTGTCAGGCTGATGCAGCTACAAAGCTCCATCTCCCAGTGCCTTGCAACCAGCAATATCAAGCAGTGGCACTGATACATCCCTGTTGACAAGATCAAAAAGCAAGGCTCAGCCTTTTACATAGCCAAGTTCACCAAAACAGGAGCAAAAAACCTCACAGGTAAGGCTTAAAAGAGAGTAAGACTCAAACCTATGAACTCTTTCAGACAGGCTGGAGACATCTAGAGCACAACAGAAAGGCTGGGGTTTTTCTGCGGTCCTACAGAAAACACAGGGCAATTAATACCATGTATAGACTGTCACATCGGTTTCCCGGTCACCTCCGATGTTAACAACTTTTAACAATCAAAGTGTTAGTCCATCAAATTCATGCAGGCAGTAAACAGCTTTGAAATTAGTGTGAGCCAAGTTCCCTTGAAGAGAGGTACATGCTTGAGAGAGACAATTACAGAGGAGCCAAGAGATTTATATAGGCTGTTTTAGCATTAAATCTCTTCAGAGCTTTTAAAAACACTGAGACCTTATTAAAAACTTGGTATTTTTATTTCACCAGATTAATGACACTTACAGTACTAAATTCAATGTGTACTTTCAAACACCACCAACAAACACAGCTCTATCTAAGCGTAATTAAAGAACTAGTCATCATTTTTGGAGAAAATTCCTGGAGGCACACCAGCAAGCTTGATAAATGAAAGGAACTCACCCTCACAAAGGAATTTGAGAACGTGTATTTTATGATTTTTTTCCTTTCTGTGTACAATGAAATATCTTGATAGCATTACATAATAAACCAGTTTAACTGAAGGGACCGAAGGCTCACAGCAGGATTCACTTCTACACGCTAATTAATTATCACTTAATGGAGACTTTGTGCTTTATGTTTTGGCTGCAGAAACTGCAAGTCTGAGAGGTTTTGCCTAAACAGGAGATTGCCAGTTTAGCACTAAGTCAGAAAGAGCTTTTGTTTTTATTTTTACTTGAGGGGAAGAGATCTAGTCCTGTTGTCACAGAGGCATATTGCTTTGTAAGGCACAGATCCACTTTCACTCTCTTTTCAAGAGATAATTAAATATGTAGAAACACCATGCACAGTGGCGTGCTATTTTAAAGCAGACACTGGAACATGTATTCAGATCTGGTGCTTCAGCAAAACAGAAAAGGTTGCAAATTACCGTTTATAGTAAGTCAGCAAAGAGCAAAATACTTAATCCAGCCTTGTCCAGAAGAGAAGATACAGATGTCTCAGTAATAGCATGTACTCTGTAGTGGAATTTCTACATATTAAAGATCTCTTACTTCTCCAATAGCCTAAGACATAACAAATTAAATACTCATATATTGATGATGTTGTCCTGCCTCTAGCTTTCCTAACCTACTTGGGAATATCCTGTAGACTGTAAGAACATCTAATACAAAATGTAATCAAGTGTTTGACTGAGCTACAGCTGAAATCCTGGCTTACATACATGAAAAAAAACCCACTCAACTGTAAAGGACAAATCACATCACTGAAGCTATTGCCAGGAAAGCGAGTCACTTAAGATCAGCTAAAATACAGAAGACACATGCCTACACTCACTAATGAGAAGGAATAGCAGTCATGTATCTGCACAGGCATGAACTTTAGAAAGTACAGTACAAGATTGGGAAACCTGATTTTCTACTGAATGATACACGAGTTTGGCAATTCCTTTCTTTGTTTTACTCCCCATTACCAAATGAAGATAATGACATCCCCAAGGTACAAAAGATATCTGATCTGGTGACAAAAGCCCTGGAAATTCCATCCCAGAAAGGCAAGAATACAAGCAGCATAACTGAGACTGACTGCTCAGTCCTTTTTTCTTCATCATCACTTTTGAAACTCCCTTGTGTTTGAAGAAGCCACCTGTTAGTGCTACTAACATTTATGTTGTTGCTGTTTTAAAGACCAGGAAACCTACATTTCCTTATTGCCTTTTACAAACCACAAACAAGCTATTTACAGCAGGATCTGATACTTCCTCCTTAAGAAATAAAGATTCAAAATAATTTCAAACATGGTCATTTTAAAAGCATCTAGGAGACTTTTAATTTCTTGCTGCCATTAGAAAATATCAAAGCAGAGTCCAAAACAAAAAGAAAGATGATAAACCTGAGTTTATGAGGTAATTTATGGGGTAATCACAGGTCAGTCCCACCTAGTACCAGAACCATATCCTTCTTTAACAAGAAGATGTAAAACTTTTAACAGACATAAATACAAGGAAAAGATACATCAGAGTATCCACGACGCCTGTCAAGTGCCACATTGGTTGCTGGGTGTGCCGTGTCCCAAACCTGCAGCTGCTGGGTGGGACAGACCTCCCCTCCTTTGGGCACAGCCACAGGTATATGTGTTGTTTGCATGTTTAAGGACATCTGAAACAGAGACAGATTCTCAAGTGGCTCATTTTATCTGTGTGGCTGAAGCAAAGATGATGGGCTTTTTCCCTTCCTGTGCATACTCTCTGATTTCATGGTTCTTTCTTTACTCATGTGTCAGACAGCTGTGGCATTAACTAGCTTTTTCTTGCCTTCAGACTCACACACACATAGACCAACTGCTCCAAAACAGAAATACAACTTTTTTTTTCTGGAAAAACTATGGCTTTTGTCGTGTTCTGGTACAGACTGAACACCATTCTACTTTTTCCAAGCAGTGCTCACGTCATGTAAACCTAAGAAAAGGGAGAGGAGGAGAGGGAGTGAAGCTCTTCTATTATTTATCAGCCACATAATCTAGTGTTTGCCCCCACAAGCTATTTCAGAGATCTATGGATGCAGATTTTCTCTCATTAATACTTTCAACCAGGATGATTTACAACATAACACTAAATTTACACACCATTGAATACTGTGAATTTTTCGGTTTGTCCTCAGAAATTATTTGAAAAATTAGATTCCTTTACCTTTATGTCATAACAGTGTGCTACAAAGTAGGATATATACACTGCACATTTATCAAAGCTCATAAGTTATTGATGTGACTCTTAAAGACTAAGCTGATAAAGTCATTCCACTTTTGGTGATTTACATAATTATACTTTAGGTGCATTTTATTTATTATTCTGTTGCCTACAACCAATTTTTAAGGAAACATTGTGTGTATTCCTTTTTAACTGGAAGCAAACAGAAATGCTCTACAAATGCTGTTTTACACAAGAGCACAGGTCTTTTGACAAGAATCTCAACTACTTGTTTCAAAGCAGTGGGTAATAATCAGGAGAAAAGAATAATACTCATCATCACTTCTTTACAGTCTTATAACTACTCATTTGTTTATATCACAACAGCATCTAAATCAAAGACCACAGACATATGTTAGTTGTTTGACAGATAAGTGTAATTTGGGCACTTATCCACTTGTCTGTTCTTGCTAAAAAGCCGTTTCCAAACTGCCCCAGAAAGCCCCAGACACACCGGGGGTACTCGCTTTCAAATCATGTGTTCCTTTTCTGCTATCTGATACAAGCCATTGTGTTCTGCATCCCACTGTGAAAATCGTGCCCTTGGCATCCCCCTCCATGCCAGCCGGGAGGAGGCAAGCAGAAAAGCAGGCACCTAAGCTGGTTCCTCCTAAAGAGAAAGTCAGGAGGGGAGAACAATGCACATACAAAACAAGAGGGGCGGAAGGGAAGTGAGTCAGGGTTGCCGGAAAATATTTACTTTCAGATTTGAACACAAAGGAATCTCAAGCATTCGTTGCCTGTGCAGTGGATTTGTTGCCTCAGGCTATTTAAGGTAGAAATCTGCCATATTTATCCTCCAGCCATGTCAGTCCAAGCTAGTCCCCCGGGGCTCTGACAGCACAACATCATTTTGCAAGACATGCCCAGCTGTGCAAGGAGGCTGCCCCATCTTATGCTAGAAAGGAAGTTCATGCCTAAATCCTTTTCAGGACAGCAGGAGAGATGAGAGAAATTGCTAATGATCTTGAAGCAAGGATGGCAGAAGCAGGAAGCCTGAGCCTCCCAGCTCCAGCAGAATTGGTTTGTAGGACCAAGTCACCCAGTTTTGTGTCTCAGTTGTCCCTCCTAACACTTATCCACACGCTTTAATACACGTGTGTACAGCTAACAGAAGGCTGGAAAACTCTTCCAGAAGGCAGCCAGGGTGAAATGTCAGAGCTTGAAAGCAGCAGTGAAATACATCCTAGAGATCTTTCAGACTAATATTCTTTCAGTAGGTGTGGTGGCAGAGATGGATCACCATGTTTTCCAAGTGCTGCTCTGGAAGCTATGCCAGGCACCTTCAACACAGTAATCTCAGGACTGACCCAGACTCCTGAACGCTGGACAAAGAAGGCAAGAGGACTCCAGGGGTGAAAATGAGCAATGATCAGCTCAATCACTTCACTGTGTAACTCTTCCTCCTGCATGACTCTTCTCTAGCAGACACACTGCCAACTGAGGATGAGGTACTGCTGGTTTCTCCAAGTGAGAAAGAAAGGTCAAAGTCTCTGCACCACAAATACACCTTGCAAGAGAAAGCCACAGCTTGCTAGACCTTCTACAAACCTGTCAGCTGGTGCTGGTACCCTGGAGAATAGCGGGGACCCTGGCACTGCAAAATAGCCGAGAGCACCTCAGGTTCAGCCCTTCTGCTTGAAGGAGCCCTGCTACAGAGAGACTGCCCTGCCACAAATGTCAGGATTGCTTCAGATGCTTGAGATCTGTGCTGGGGTATTGCAAGCAGACACAGTACCACAGCAGCAAACAACTTCAGCACTTCATGCCTGCAATGAAATACTGCTGATAATCAGCACTGAAAACACTGCTGTTATAAACAACTGCACTACTCGTGTCACTAGTGGTATCCCCAGTTTGGGGCAGGTTGAAGATGGGCACTAATAAAATCATCTTGTATCTCCCATGGTCCTTCAGGTCTATGGCCAACCAAGCCAGGAGTTAAAATTACAGCACTTTTGACACCTGAAATATTTTCCATCAGTATCAGAGTGTCCAGATAATTTATATATCACAAATATGATCTGGCAGGATTAAATTTGAAAATTATATATCAAGGATTTGTTATTGGAAGGGAAAACATTTGCAGCATACAACAGACCAACAGAAGAAAAGCCTGACTGCTGTGATGAATAATGCATATTGCCTATGGTACTAATTAACCTTGTTCTCCAGTAAGATATTATGGAACAATAAGGCTAATCTGAATATGGGCTGATGCTCTTCTCAATGGCATCTAGAAATCAGTCTTTGAAACATGTAAAATTTGAATTTGTTAGACCAGAAGCCTTTGCTCAATAAACTTTCAGGAGTATTTTTGTTTCTCTGTATTCACAGCCCACGCTGTTTTCATGCATGCATGCAGCCCAAAACACTGAAGGTGAACCATGACCAGAAATGTTCTAGCTCTGCTTTCCGTGGGCCCTCACCCACCTCCAGCAGCATGCCAGTAACAACATGGTGCCTCCCACTAAATCCCACAACACACACTCAGTCCCTACAGACAGAACTGCAGTGTGACTGTTCTGCATCGACCCAACGAGAGTAGCAAAATACTTAGAGTAAGCTCACTGAAAATGAACACTACAACTTTAAGCCAGTGCCTTTATGCCTCCAACCTAAGAGCAAATGCCTCCATCTGAAAACATTCACTCTAGCTTGGGCTGGTTTTACTTTTCTTGTAAAATACTCATTTTCTTTTTAGCCCAGAGCTGCATGTGGTATTAAACACAGATGCCACATTAGAGGCATTGTGGTTTTAGCTGTGTGCACAGTGCCCACAAAGTACAGCAAAATGACTTGCACATACCTGAATGACTGAAGACACAGAAGGAGTCCTGCACAGGTATCTTGATAAACACTTTTTTTGTCAGTTTATAGAGTCATGGAATCAAGTTTCCAGAAAACACTGGACAGTGTTTTACATACCAAGGTCTGATCTAGCATAGTCTTTTATTGGGAAAAAAGTCGACAACAAACTAAACCTACAACAACAACAACCAACCAATCAAACAAACAAACAAAAAACCCCAAACAAACTCAAAACAAACAAACAAGAGAAAAGAGGCCACTAAATCAAAGAGTTCCAAATATTTTGGAAGGCCAGGATTTGGCAGAGGGCACTTCCCCCCATCTACCAGTGCATTTAACATGCTACATTTCAGAGCCAGTGCATGACCCAATGCCATCAGGATGACACAACTCGTCAATGCCATTAGCCACGCTCAGAGCTCAGTCAATAACAGACTCACACAACCATTTCTGGTCCCTGAGCACCAGATTCCCAGCTGGCAGCCATCCCACACACCCCAGAAAAAAACACACCAGGAGATATCTGACCTGACCGCTGAGTACTGTGTTACTGATGCATCCAGGAGACAAGAGCCTGAAGACATCAGTGATGAGGATGCCAAGTGCAGAGCTCTTGCTCAGTTGAGCATACAGCAGCACCTTAGGGAAGGCTTCCTACAATGCACCATGTCCTGCAGCCAGGCTCAAGGGTTGCTATGCCTTTTAAAACTAATTAGAGTGAGAAGTGACTCAAATTTCTTCCTTTCTCTCTTCAGTGGAGAAGAGGGCAGAAACAGCATTTTAGCCTGAGTCCCCCTGCATTAGATGAGAAAAAGACAACAACAAAATGCCAGAAACTGATATTTAGAAAGTTTAGACGAGATCAAGATCAGACCACTTGCTGACAAATAGGTCTCAGTTACACCAAATATCATGAAGTAAACTTCTTTCCTATAGGCTGTGTTCTGCTGGAAGCCAGCACAACATTTAATAAAGATCTAGGCCAGGAAATCATTTAGTTAACATATCATAAAGGATTATCATCTCCCTCCCACCAAAATCAATGACAAAATCCCTACTGACTACAGAATGCAAAAGATCACACTGCAACTCATTTCTGCCAGGAAACCTGCAACCAGATGTATCAGTCTGGCAGCAGTACCCTGCAGCAAGGTCTCTCAGTGTTATTTCTGCCAGGCTCACTAGTGCAGGCACCAACAGGATGGCTTCTTTCTCTCTCTAGTACTAGCGAGACTCTCATCTGGACAAAATGCCTTTGCACATGAATGATCGATTAAAGTCTCTCGAGCATAAGCTTGTCTCCACATCTGCCTGTGTGGGCCCAGGCTGCCCTGACCCAAGCCATATCTGTAGGCACTACCCCCCTCTAAATTCCCTGCTGATGGCTTTGTTGAAGGATGCTGCTGCTGTCACAACACAGGAGCAGGTCCTAGCTGCCGTGACACTTCATTTGTCTGGGCAGCAGCAATGCCTGGAAGGATGACTGCCCTGTTTTTAGTGGAAGTATGCAAGACAATCAAGGCCAGCCAAGCAAACTAGTTTTGACACATTAAATCATGCTTGAACTGTGAAAGCAAAGAAAAATAATGTAAAAGCTCTTCTAAAAAAATTTAAAAATAAACCTTTACAAATAAATAAATAATATGGGCAAGTCTTGTGCCTAGGGAGGGGAGAAAAGCTTTTATCTGAGCCTGAATGAGGACTTTGGGTAGGCAGAGAGGGAAGGATTATTTTGCAAGACAGACACCTGCCTTTTTCTTCATAGGTTTGTAGCCATTTCCATGCATTTCACTTCTAGAAAGAGTCTCTTGCTGATCATCTGTTCTGGCAGTGAAAGAGCATCAAGTGCTTGAGCAAAAAGCAGACCCAAAATCAGGTAGGACAGGAAGAGTAAAATCCCATCACCTGTGAGCTTATCCCTTACCAGCACACTCACATGCCTACAAATGCCCTAACCAACATCTGACTTGCTACTGGAGGGTCCCATGATTATTTTTGCCACAGTACTCTGTGAGCCTTGAGCTATTTTGCCTCAGATTCCCTCTGCAGGCACTTTGCTCTAGACATTGCAGCCTGCAATGACAACACAGTCTGCTGCAAGTCAACCATTGCAATGCAGGAAACCCCAGCAGCACAGGGTCACAGGGCATCTGTGGACCTTGGCAACTATCCATGGCATCTCCCCATCATCCTGGACCTCTTCCTCCCTGCTGTGAATCTCTTCCAGTAATTAACATGCCCAATTGCCTTGGATTTATACTAATAAAACACTGGCTCCTGTCCCAAGATTCCAACATTGCTGTCGCTTCTTGAACCTGCAGAGAGCCCCAGCAGTAATGAAGCCCACAGTCCTAGCTCTATCACTGCAAGCTATCTGAGAAGCAGTTTGGAGCTGGGAAGCTGCAGCCCGCAGGTGGCTTCCGCCAAATTACAAATTAGCCCATTCCCCATGCTCTGCAGTAATTAAAAAGCTTCCTTTCCAGGCAGCTTTCGAAGGCAACACTGTGACCTCTGTCACCATTGCAATGGGATGACAGCCTGTCCAGCTCGGTGTCAGCCCTCTAATGCATTATTTGTGGAATTAGAGCTGTACCAGAGTGAGTACACACAGGAGACAGTCACTTCACCTGGGTGGCAACCATCACTTGGAGTTCAACAAAGATCATGTTGGCTCCCTAGACAGGCTCACTTTATTCAAGTAATACCAGTCACACACGTATCAGAGGGACCGGACAGTCTGCTGGGGCAGGAGATGCTTTTTTATATATATGCAGAGGGTCTGGTACTCAATAGTGCTGAGGTTTTGGCAGTGAGATGGACCCTTAGGCAGAGATGGATTCCCTGGCACAGCTGCCACACTAGGCAGAGCCTCTGGTTGATGTGAGAGTCCTGCTCAGAAAATGTGACTCCAGGCCAAGTGGTTTTTTGAAAGAAAGCATCTAACATAGATACAATAGCATTCCTTTAGAAATTACAATTCCTGTTTAAATTCCATCTCTAGAGGAATGTTAATTTCATTGTTACTTCCCAATGAATCCACCTGGAGGTGAATGATCTTAGAAGGGTTTTAGATTAGTCTAAGAGCATAAAAAGAGCACATAGGATCAAGTACAGCACTGATGCCCAAAATCCTGGTTCATGTCACAAGGAAGGAGCCAAGTATCAAACGCCACCAATATGATTAGGTTTGACCTCAAAGTTTATTAGAATTATACCCTATATTTATGTGGTTACAGAGCAGAAGCAGGCACAGCTAAAACAATTGTGATTGGTCAAAATCTCGTGCTCAAGCACTTTAGGTGTTAGTTCATTGGCTAGTGTGTCTTGGCAGCAAATTCTTCTTTGTTCTGTCTTATGGTCAGCATTTCTATCTTGGGCCTCTGTGAGGAGGTCCACCAAGTTGTTCCATGTCTTCAGCTTCCGTGGGGAAGCATCCGTGAGAAGGACCAGCGAGTTATAACATTTGCTATTTTATTGCTAATTCAAGGCAATGTAGGAACACCCCAGCATGCAGCAGGCACAGTACAAAACCTCGTACTCTCCCTTGATAGCAGGGATTGTTCAAACCTTCAATCAATAGATTGTGACCTCGCTCCTAAAAATTCCTCTACAGGTTCAGGTTCTAGTCTCTGAATGGCATTGAATAACTCAGCCTCCAGCCCAAGGCTGTTGTTTTTAGAATGCAGAATAGTGATTCTGACCTATTTCATAAAGTGGGTAGTTCAAGATCCTACAGAGGAAATCCCTTCTCATGACCTGGAAGCAGTTTTAATAGTCTGCATTAACTATTTCTTTCCTCACACTGAAACATTCACTTCTCAAGCAGCAGAAAACTACTCATAAGCTACTCAAAGGCTACCATGAGGACTTGGCTCAGGATATCCCTCCAAGTGTCACTGCAAGAATGGGTCACATGTCAAGTCAGCACTATCTCCAGGGCCACAATGGTCAGGCAAACGTGTCAGGGAAGCTGAGCCCACCACCTTCACTACCACAGCGGGCTCTACGAGGACCATGAAGATGCAGATGAAGATGCTCTGCTGATGTGAATCCTCTCCCACCCATCCAGCTCCCAGGAATGTAACTGTGGGTGGCATGAGGAGGCATGCAAGCAGGGATAGTCTTGTTTCACCCCTCAACCAGGGGGTTTGTCCCGATACTGCCACTTATCTGCAGCTCTCAAAGCCTGAATTTTCAGGAGAAGGAGAGCAGGATTTTTCTTGGCATTAAATTGATTGACTGTCATTTACAGTGAGAAGAAAGTTGTCATCTTAAATCCCAGTTCTTCAAAGTTCAGCTGGCTTTTTTTAAGGACATAAATTTATAAAGACAGGTGTATGAAAGTAGTAAGGGACATCCTTACTACTGCAATTGCCTGGAATTGCCTCTTTTGTTTTGGGGTTTGTTTTTTTCCTCTAATCTGTTTTGCTTACACATTTTGGGGTTTATATAACACCTACCCCTCTGAGTTTGCTCCAGTATTAAAAACCTCTTAACCACCCTGAGGGAAATCAAAAATGGAAGCTCATCAGAACCATGTTCAATACAATCTTATTGTATTGTGTTGTTCATACATGCAATTCTATCTATTCTAGATTAACTTCTTCCGTGACAGAAAATGAGCAATCTTCCAGCAAAATAAATGGGTATCTCTTATCATGAAGAGCAGATTCAACTCTTTCTACAAACGTATGAATCACAGTCTCTTTGCTCTTACTTCATTCTACTGAACACTTACCTTGTAAAGGATACAAGTTTATTCCTCTAAAGAAATAAAATAAAATATAAGCTGTGAATCTGTCCATACAAGGCACAACTGTAGCCTGCTTTTGTGGAGCCTGGGTATCAACCTCAATTTTAACCCAGAGCAAGTGAAAATGGCCAAGATATAAAGCATGCAGAGAGGAAAGCTTATTATTGAAATGTCAACACATCATTAACTACTGCTAAGTGTTTCTAAATGAGAAATACAAAACTGAAAACCCAAATTATGAGCAAAACAGTGAGAATTCTCACTGAACAGAATGAGGGTTCTGACAAACAAGCTCTAGCAGACCCTTGGCAGTTCAAGTGCTTGCAGCCACCCTTCTGCTAAGGACCAGCATCTAGGGAGAGTGCCACCAGGCCAGGACATCAAGACAAACACTCCATTGATCACATCAGTCATGGGCAAACTATCCAGTTTTACAGAGCCAGCAGCAGCTCCCAGCACTGGGGCAGAGTGGGCAGCTGGGGACAGCCCTATCTTAAATCAAGGCAATTAAATTCACTACATCGCCAACAAGCATTCATGCACTTTATCCTTAGTGTTTCTCCAGAGTCCTTAATTGTTTCTAAAAACCACAATTAATAAGTGAGCTGTTTACAAGCCATTCAAAGTCGAGGGCACCAATCAAAGGAATCTAACCAAACCATGCCCAACACTCCTTTTGTCCTGGAACACCTCTGCCACCCCATAATTTAACAAATTCCCTAATCTACCAATGGATACAGTATCTTCGAGAATTATAAAACCAAACAATGGCTACATTCAAGTAAATATCATTTAGTTATCTAGGACCAGACTAAAAAGCATACCCTAAGATCTGTCCCAAAATATCTTTTGGCTAAGAGGCAAACATGACCTTCACAGTTCACACTTCTGAAGCCATTTCCAAACCTTATTTTATTTGCACTGTTCAATCTATACTTTGCGAAGGGAATAAAGTACTACTTAACTGTCCTTCTGAAAGGTGACTACACAGCAGCCAGACTGCAAAGAACAGGAAGGTTATGTTGGTCAAAGTAGCAGCCTAAAAGCATCGCTGCAGAACAAGGAACAGATCTTCAGTCATGGGGGTTATGAGTATACAAGGTAGTGCAGAAAGTTACAGCTCATTAGTAAAGCATAAAGTGTTGCACATTGACATCCTTTAATAAGGAGGGCAAATATACACACACAAAACAAAACAAAGACAGTAATATTTAATCAGTGCTGTTGCAATATAGTTTTGATCTGTGCAAAACATTTCCCTGCTCTTGTTAATTATTTCAGCTGCAGAACAAAACACCTAAATATATACATGCACACACCTCTCTACAGAATAAAACCCACTCTCTCTCCAGTGACAACTGCATTCAAGTGACTTTCTTTACATACACTCTTGTGGCCAAAAATTCAGCTATTCTGACACTGGCTGGGTTTGTGACTAATTAAAATTAACTAGATACTTCAGTTTATAATTATATAAACACCTAGCATGCTATACTCCCAGCCAATTTGGTTTTAATCAGAAAAACGCATAAGAAGTATGAATGATGGGCAAAGAATTCCCTGGAGAGGCAACTGTATTTCCAAATTCAGTATTCTCCATATACCAAATATTTCCATGAACGTTTTTCTTGCCATGTAATCACCTCCCAGTAGAACAATTAAAAAGAGGTTTGGGGTTTTTTTATCCCTGGACTTTGCTTGCTTTCCACTCCACTACGAAGCTAAAAGCACACTTGCCTTATCCACCTGAGTCCCAGCTGAGAAGTCTCCCACAAGACAGGCAGGATTTAGCAGTAAGCTGCCTTTCTAGCAGAGGTAACAAGGAGAAGAGAAAGAGAGAGAAAGAGAGAATTCAGCCAACATGAGGCAGAGAGGCAGGCAAGTTGTGGAGTGGACTGAAGAAAAGTTGTCCCCCTAGTGCAGCTGTATCAAGTGTAAAAACAGAAACACTGAGTGCTCTGGAGCAAAAGACCAAGTTTCAAAATAAGGTTGTGCATGTTTCCACTTCTGGATATAAGGGGATAGGGGAGGCAATGGCTGAGGTGCTGCACTGCCTCACCTGAGAAAACCACACATAATAATGCAAATACACAGGGTTTTCTTTATTGTGGTATCAGCTATCTGGTTTATTCACAAGTCAGGCCTCTGGGATAGCTGCTGTGCAGACTCAGAAACACAAGACTCGTAAAGCAGGGCTCTGCCATCACTACATTTCTAAGCCCTCAGCTGTCTCCCAACACTCCACAGATGGTACCTTCTGCTCCTCACCAGCCAAGGGTCACTATTTCTGCCTGCTCACTCCTGCACAGCTGTAAATAAACAATTGCCTCTGAATATCCTTCTAGTGCCTGATCCACGGGATGGCAATCACTGCTCTGGGAAGGTGCCTTAAAACAGTCTGCACTGATTGCTCTGTTTTTGGAGGAAGATGAGTAGCTCTGCTTCACCCCCAATCAGCCAGCAACAAAATCATCCAAAAACTGATTCAGCAGGTAAACTTCTAAGCTACATAAACTAGATGTCAATTAGTTTTCATTAAGTCCAAAATAAAAGACCTGTGAACACGAAGTTTTTCTGCAGCCTTTGTTTTCTGTAAGAAACTCATTTCTCTTGGCAAGAGCTCAGCTGAATCACAACACAAGTAATGAACAATCAGCAAAAATAAATATGGTTTTGTAAATGCATTGAGGTATGTTCAGTGAAGTTGATTAAGGGAAAAATAATCAAACAAACATCAATATTTAGGACAGCAGAAGGGCTTGAACATTCTAGAGGTGTTTTTAAAAAAATCCAGGTATTTTTTCTGGCAGCAGCTCCTTTCTAAAATCACAAACTATACCTCAACCCATCTTTCCTCCAGCTCTCAGTTTCAATGTACTTCCTCAGAAAACAGCAAGGGTGAAGAAAGGTATCACTGAGTTTTCCTCCATTATTTTGTCCACCTCTAACATCTGTAACCTTGTCTATACATTCTAGCTAGCTAAAACCAACTGTACTGCTTTTGATGTCTCTTCAAGTAGCAGCATCTACTGGTTCTTGGAAAGAAGAGTGCCATGACCTCCTGAACCCATTACTCACCTTTTCACTTTGGCTCTCTTTCTGTGCAGTTTTTCTTTTCTTTCATTTTTTCTTTACTCAAATATTTAATCAATTTTTGCTTCAGCTCTAAAGTCATCTGAAAAAAGATCAGGCTCTGCAAAATCAATTACATTTGCAATTACTAGTCTGCAACCCACTGGACACCAGCAGGACCTCACCACTGCAAATATGTTTGGCTCTCATTAGTTTAACATGTCAACATCCCCTCTCTTCCAGTTGCATGGGATCAACTGTTTTTAAAGGCATAAAAATAAGTACTTCTTGCTGCTCACTGAAAACATATTGGGCTGAAGGTGAGGATGAATACAAAGAGAAGTGCCAGAAGGTGCTCTTGTCACAGTAATCATTTCCTGCATAAACCTCAATGGTGAGTGATGCTATTTACAGTAAGCAACTAAAACTGAAGTTACAATAAAATTCACCAATGCCAGTGCAGGAAGAAGAAAAGCAAAGATTAGGCAGATTTTTTTTTTTTTTTTTTGGTCAAACCCTTAAATGGGTAAAGGCAGAAATGTCAGTGGCACTACACCAATTTTTACAGCATTTTAGGATCCGTCCCTTTGCTTTGGTTGAGTACTGCCTGCTAGGGCAGAGACCACCATTAGGAGACTTGAAAGAGGCAAAGCAGACTTGAAAGTGGGCATTTTTCTCAAGGTTCCATTCAGAATGCACCAGCTGAACTGGGATGAAGCCCATAACCATCTGTTCTTTAGCAGTACCACTCTGGAAACCAGCATGGAAATTCAGAGAGCAACTGCTTTAATTTCTCTTATTATTAACTACAGCAATATATTCTTGTGAATAATGAACCTTAACACTGGTCCTTCACAGTGACAACAACTTCACCTGTCCTACAGTGACAACAGAGTCACATTTTACCTCTAGCTGTCCCTAGCAGTTGCTGATAAATGTGCTGTGTTGCCAAAAGAGGTGTAAAAACCCAAGTAGTTTGGGTTTTTTACAGTAACTACTAGCTAGCTGTCTATATTAATTGAGAGAGTGAGCACATTATATAAGGAGATTAGACCATGTCATATTTACAACCTCAGAGTCCCCAGTGAGAGAAACTGCTCAGCTGTTACTGTCAGTGCCTTCTTCAAACAGGAACCCTGCTGACAAGATGATGAATTCAGAACATCGTTGCCAATTAATGATTTGTAGGCAGAAGGGATTTCAATAGTTCCCATATGTTTGTGAGGATGACTGGGATTTACATCACCACTAATAAAAGAGTGTAGTCTGCTCTGTCCAGATGTGACACTAGAGACTGGAAAATGTCATCTTTGCAGTAGAAATTTTAATAAACAAAGCCAGGCTCTTCTGGGTTGAAAATGTTTCCGAAAGCATGGTCACGAAAATCCTGCTTACTAAGTGAAAGCAAACTGGGAGACCACTTGCAAGATGCACCCAAGTGATTTACAAACCAAAGGTCAGAAGTTATTTAGGTGTTTGTGAAAGCTACACAGCAGAGTGCCAAGACCACCATTATGTCAGCATGAAGTGCATTTACTTAGCATCAATCAGACTCTGAAAAAAAAGTTCAGCATTTACAAATAGATACAACCTTTCTTGCTGTTACTTACTCTGCTTAGAGATGCAAAGTTTAACTTCACTGTCCTAAAAGACAATCTCATCTTTGTGAATGTAACAATAACCACACCAGAAAGCATTTTACTCACACAGGATATTGACATGAAGTCCCTTACATGCTGAATACAGCCCTCCTGAACTGCCTAAGGCTGAATCCCTCCCATCAACAGAGCATCTGGGAATGCTTGGCACAGTGACCTGGGTTAAACACAGGACATCCCTCAAACAGAATGGGGCCCTCAAACAGAATTTGCCACAGGCACTCAAGTCCCATTGATTTGGTGATGGAATTTAGGGCTATCCCACAAAAAAGAATTACCAGTTTTAACACCTCTAGGAGGGTGAAGGGTGTAGGTGAGGTAAAGAGCAGTTTATCCTTTTATAAGGATATACCTTAGGAACAGGACAGGGATACATCACCACAAAGCATCTTTACCCTTCCTAATTGTGATCGCAGGCCTACCCAACACACTCATAAATTGTGAGGCCATATACTGTCCTCTTGATTAAGAAAAACAAATTTAAAAAAAACCCAACCTGCATGCAAAAATGGAAAGCACAACCTTTAAAAACTACGGTCCTCTGAAAGCACGTCCCAGATTGCTATCTCAACACTGTCAGAGATGCAACCCCTCCACAGGCAGCACAGCTTCTTCAATGATAGTCTCAGGCTTCTGGTTTCAATCTATAGTTCTTTGGGTTTGGTGGTTTGGTTCATAGCTGGGGTTTTTTAATTGGGGCAGGGGGAGGTTTGTGTGTTTATTGTGGTTTTTTGTTTGTTTTATGTGCGTGAGTGGTTTTGGGTTTGTTTTGTGAGACCCCTAAGACTGCTTTAAGAAATGCAAGAAATGCAGCATCAGAGGAGAAGACCTGAAAGGTGACTAATAGCGGACTCCTCTCCTCCAAAAATTCTTACAGATGGACTGACCTCAGTGTCTAGACCTAGCACCAATCCAGTGTCTTGTCACTTTGTGACATGGTATTTTCTGCCATAAGTAAGCAAAACCTTGTTGATCTATCAACTAACATCCCTCTGTGGCAGTCTATATTTCCTCTACTTGGGATAATGTTGATCTTAGCTACCCCACTGCTCAGTATTAAACATCGAGTCATCCCTAAAAGGAGAAATACCTTTATTAGCACAGGAAAAGCAAAATCAAGACATATTTTGCTGTATCAACTACGTCTGTAGAAAAAGGAGACTATTCTGGTTAAGAACCCAACTCCACGTGCTGTTTAGCAGAGGTTTCTCCAATACAAACACTTCTCTCAAACATGACATTTTCTCTCCATGTCAACCTTTGAAGAGATTTGAACTACCTTCAGGGTCACAAGCATGTGACCGAGGACTGATGGATCAAGGCCACAGTTTGCTATGGATATGCACTGATCTATTCTTTGTACCAAACTACAAACACCAGTAATGAGTGTCTGGAGTGGGGTGAAGAGAAAATGCAACACAGACTTCAGCTGAAGTGGAATTCCTCTGCCTTCCCCATAGTATCTATTATAATCCATTACTAAGTGGCTGCAAAGACAAGCCAATTAAGATGGGACTGATAACCAATATATATTAATTTTGCCAAAAGCAAACTGTATTGAAATCTTTATTTCTTTACCCTTCTCTTTTACAAGCAAATTAGTTTTAGGCTACCTGTTATGTATTTATGACAGAACGGTAAATTTTATAAACAAGCATGTAGTACAGCAAACCATAGAAAGAGATTTTACGCTCAAGAGTAAATCGTTGTTCTTTGTAAGTATTCTTTTTAAGGTCTTGATCTTTAGACACTCTAGATCTCTTGCACAAGGCCTCTGATGATTCAGGAGACTTACGCTGACCAGCAACTTGGGAACCTCAGCCAGCTACTTGTGGGAAAACTTCAGCACATATGGAAGCATTTTTATCACTGAGGCTTTAAGTTTAACTCTGAACAGCTGAGCAGCTTTGTATCAAATTATTTACCAGAGAGGAAAATCAATCAACTCGCACCACATCAAATACCCAGCCCCCCATAGAGTGATAAAGACAGAAAAACACGCTCCCTCAAATACAGAACAAAATGCATCTTCTATATAGAGAGATTAACTTCAAACATTCCCTGGTACAGTCCAGAAAAAAAGACACCAGGCTTCTAAGACTCATAAGGAAATCCTGATACTGAGGAAAAATAACATAAATCTCTAAATAACAGATAAGACTACAATTGCCTCATGGACCCAATAGTACAGTGCTCCAAAGTAAATAGTAGAATGACAGATTCCCCTTGTTGGCAGCTCTGCAAGCACCAGAGCATCTGCATATAGGTGTCAAGCACCATGACATCCAGCCCAGGCCTCTGTCTTCCTGCTGTAACACATACTCAAAGGACCTCAGTGCAAGTGAGAACCTGACCCACCACTGTGAACTCAACCAGGCACAAAACATGTGAAAGAGGAGAAAGCCCAGGCTGCACATCACCTTGGAGGCTCAGCACAGTGCCCTCCCTGCAAACCCTTACCTTGGCAGGTGTTGTTCTTCTCCTCATACCCTGCCTTGCACAGGCACTTCCCGATGGGTACCAGCCACTCCCCCTCTGCGCTGCAGTGCATCTTCGGTGCCTCCTCAGTCACCGAGTGGTTGATGCAGACACCTGACACCTCCAGGAGCTGCGAGGAATCCACCCCCGTGATGGTGTCGGGGAAGCGGGCCAGGTTGCGGATCACCGATGGGCATTTCTTGTAGTACACGCGCACGGAGACCAGGGCGATGCAGGCACCCACGTCCTGGAAAGCCAGGTAAAATCCCTTTTTTGTTAGGGGCCCAACGTCTCTCACCTCCGTGTTGAGCTTCATCACTCTGTCACCAAGGTCTAACTCTGTGAAGCTCTCGTCAGCAGCAATGGTGTCAATCTTGATGTACTGGTTTTCTTTGATGTTCCTCCCGTCTTCATCATCTGACTCAAAGTAATACATGTTAAAAGTCTCCTTGCAGGTCCCAAGTCCTCCTGGAAGGCTGTTACAGTCCCTCAGGGTGAATTTGAGCTCAATGAAGATGCGGGATGCCCCCTCATTAGAGATCCAGCTGGTCAGAAGCCAGTTGTTCTGATTCTGTTCCATTACCTTGCATACTTGGTATGTGTGTATCGGAGCGTAGTTTTCATCCACCTCACCAATTTCTTCCCACTGTGCAAAAAGGAAAAGTATTTTTTAAAATAGACACAACTCACGTAAACTCTTAGCTTTCCCATCTAGGAGTATCTTGGGCTTCAGAACACAGGACTTTTGGGGAGGGGAAAAAATGTCTTAATTGCCAAGCTTTTTGTATTAGAGGTTCACTACATTCCTGATAAAGTCACATAAATGATCCTTTATAAATAGAAAAGGATGCTAGTTAAAAGCTTTTGTTTTGTTTTAGATGGTTCAAAGCTGGGAAAACATATTGCTGGCTTTGTCCACTAGTATTCAGTTAGGAAACAAAAGCAGATGGGGCCGTTTCTGTGCACTTTTCCAATGCATCCACATGGAAGAAAAAAAAAGCTATTTACAGTTCCCCTGTCCCCATGCCCCCAGGCTCCTTTCTACCACATCCTCAAATCACTGCCCCACATAAGGAAAACCACACTTCTACAAGCTATTCTCCCCCACCAAACAACATGCCAGAAAATCAGTGGAGTGATACATGAAATAAATGAGCCTTTGCTTTCCCCAAGTGTGCTAGTCAAGAGTAGTTCTTGCTCATGCAAAGAGAAGATTATTTCCAATACAGGTTACAGGGATCTGCAAATCTTGAGCTGTTTATGTGCTGCATAGGTTTTTAAGTAGAGCTCCAGGCAACTTTTTGCAGCTCTTTGTGGGAATTGTAACAACTGTTTGTTCATTTTATTTTAGCCATGCTCTGAAGGGCATCACTTGGAAGAAATGCTTTTTTCTGATGCAGCACAGAGTCAGCAGCACCACAACTGTGCCTACAATAGACACACATTAGCATTTCCTCTCTGCTTTTGACAACCATAATGTTGCATAAAGAGATGAAGAGGTTAAGCATCTAAGGGCAGCAAAGAACCTAGGAGAGCCAGTGTTGGTTTCAGTTTTGTTCCCTTCTACTTTCGACCCTCTCATCTGCAAGGGCTTAATTCCCAACGCCTCCTCCATCCTCTGCCCAGCACTGCTGCACACACCTGGTCACAGCTGCGGATGCAGCACAAAGGAAATGCACAGAGCACAATTCAAAGGTACTCCTGTTTCAAGCTGCGTATCTTCTAAGGGCCAAAGGCCAAATTTTTTCCTGGAAATACAGCCTGAGATAAAAGTTGAGAGTGTCTTCGGCCCAGATGTTGTTACTGCAGAGCTGAGATAGAACATCCTCAGAGTCAATGTAACAATGAAGAGTTTTTTTTAAACAAAATGTTGTTCTTATATTTTAAATTAAAAGAGCAGCAAGAAGTGACATGAGAACCTAACCCAATGGTACAGTCCAAAATGAATTATAAATACCACCATCAGAAAAACATTTCTTCTCTCTCACCTGGGATGTCAAAGTGGGGACTTGTGCAGGAAGACATGCCCACTGTGATGTGCAGAGTTCACATCTACCACCAGTCTTCCAAGTAACAAATCTAACCCAAAGACATTTTTGCCATGGCAAGCAGTACTTTCATTTCTAACCCTTTTTTTGTGTCTCTGGGCTTAAACAGGCCACAACTCTAGAGTGACTAAGATGTAGCACCACAGAATTGGACAAAGATATGTCTGCAGTGAAAGCCAGGCAGATCTGTGCAGGATTCATGCCTAACTGTAGGAGAGGCAATTAACAATTACCAGGAGAGTCACTGAGAAAAGATACAGGAAAAGTATGCAACACAGAATAATTCAGCAGCTAGATTTTCTATGTTCCAGTAAACAAGGAGGTTTTGATACATGAAATTAAAAGCAGAAAACCACCAGCTAGGGTGGCTAATTTAAGAGATAAGTATACTGCACATATATACTTTCAAGTGAATTTATCTAACATTGTATTAGTTTCAGCTAGGATAGAGTTAACCCTCTTCACAGTAGCTCATGTGGGGCTACCTGTGGGATTGTGCTAGAAACATGTTGATGATACAGAGATGTTTCAGTGACTGCTAAGCAGCACTTACCCAAGCCAAGGCCTTTTCTGCCTCTCAGCCCATCCCACCAGCAAGGAGGCTGGGGGCACAAGAAACTGGGAGAGGCCACAGCTGGGACACCTGATCCCACCTGGCCCAAGGGATATGCCAGACCATATGGTGCCATGCTCAGCACGTAAAACTGGGTCAAAAAGAAAGAACTGGGGACAGGAAGAATCATGGCATTTTCTTTCACAAGTCGCCATTACATGTGAGGAAGCCCTACTTTCATGTGGATAGCTGAACACCTGCCTGCCCAGGGGAAGAGGTGTTTCCAAGGAATTTCTTGGATTACTTTGCTGTGTGCATGGCTTTTGCTTTACCTATTTCAGTGTCTTTATCTCAACCCATGAGTTTTCCCACTTCTACCCTTCTGATTTCTCACTCATTCCCTGCAGGGGAAGTGAATGAGCAGCCGTGTGGTGCTTAGCCCCAGCTGGGGTTAAGCCACAACAGTCCTTTCTGATGGCCAGTGTGGGGCTGGAAGGGTTTGAGGTAATGACAGGTTTGATTCCAATGTGCTAGATTGAATTTATAGCTGTTATTGTTGTTTAGCTATTCACTGACTGGCTCCTGGGCTTGCCACGGGGCTTGACTGCCTCACTGCACACTAAAGCCTGGTGCCTCTTCGTGGCTGCTCCTTGGTTCTGCTGCTTGCTGAGCTGCTGACCATCCTCTTCTGCTGGGCCTGGGAACATCCTGATGTCAGCACTGGCATGCTGGCAAATGCCCAGGCCATCACTGACATTTCTGTGATGCCACACTGGACATGCTGGAACGGCAGTGTGAACTGAAGCTGACAGGAATGTGACCTGGGGATCAGTCCACATGGGAGAACAGCCCTAAGCAGCTGTGGACACATCCATGCTGGAGCTGGTGCATCTCAAAGCATCTGTGCCCGTGGTTATGTCAATGTTGCAGCAGGTACACCCCTGAAGAGACTGTGGCACACAGATAAGGCTCCACTTTGAGCAGGTAAAATCCTAAGGGACTGAAGTCTGTGGCTAAGTCCAAAAGGGAACGGGGCAAGGAGAGGAGTTCGAAGCAACATTAAACCAAATGGTCTGGTCCAAAGGGCCCATGGATAGAGACTGTAATAAAAATACCATCTTGCTTACCTGGAAATGGCTGAACATCAGCCAGCCCATGGCAGTGGTAAATTATTCCTTTGATTTGCTTTGCTTGTGCATGCAGCTTTTTTCTATTTTAGTATCTTTATCTCAAGTCATGAGTTCTCAGTTTTACCCTTCTGATCTGCTCACTTGCCTGTGGGGGGTGAGAGACGGGCTGTGTGGTGCTTAGATGCTGGCTGGGGTTAAAACATGACACTATATAAAGTCCTAAATTTATAAAAGTGGTGGTGATTCTCCATTTGATGAAAAGGGAGAGTAACCCTCCACTTCCTCCAAACCACATGGAGATCCCTGCCAAATCAGCCCAGGGGATGGGTAAGCACAACCCAAAATAGTCCAGGAAAGACATAATGACTCTAAGTTTGGTTTTTCCTGGCTGAAGGTCAGAGGATCACTTGAACAACTGCTCACATCAACAAGCATGTATGAGTAGTGTTAACTTCCAGCAGGAAGTGGTGCAAAGCATTTCAGGACTGAAAATTGCTGAGACCAGTTTTATCACATGGAGATGCTATGAATGGCCACGAGGTACACAGTACAACTCTGTACATCATCTAAAGAGCATTAATGTCTATTTCTTTCATAAAACTGACATTCACAGTCACTGTGATGTTGCAGTAAAATCATTAGTGACTCAACTTGAAGGTATGCTGAAAAGCATGACTTGACTTTTTTCATACTTGCCAGGTCAGTCTTCCAGGACCCAGCTGTGATGCTCCCCAGAGTTATGCAGTTAAGCTCACTTCCACCACTATTTCAGGAGTTGTGCTTTTGGGAGTGAGTACAAAGTTCATTTGCTGAAAAACTAAGTGCAGTGATTCTAATGGTTGCTTTCATGCACGGAGAGCACTAAACACCATGAGGAGAAATTTTTGTCCAAGCACAAATACATCAATGACCTGAGCTAGAGTCTAATCTCAGCTGCAAGAAATGGCACATGGCCTAACATCTCAGGCTTCAGGATGTGCTGCAGTTCCAGTACTGCTCCCCAGATCAGAGCAAATCCTGTCATCACCACCTGCCATCAAACCTAAAGCAATCATCAGAGCATGAGAAAGGGCAGGTGCTAATGAGCTAAGGCTGCTTATCTCTGTATAATCCTCAAGGGAAAGTCAGCCAGATTTTATCAGAGCAGCCAGTATTTGGCAAAATCTCTGCTCTGTCATTTAATCTTCTCTCCTATCTGCATGTAGGACTACACCATTTCTTTCTTTTCAGCTGGATCTGCCTCCCCCCAGAGACTGCAGGCAAGCTGCCACCCTTCTGCTTTTACATCCCTCCACGAGATGGAGATGGCAGTAAGAGCCCTTGCACCTTCTGCCTGGTCCCAGCTTCCTAGTCACTACAGACTTCAGACAAGTACTTCAGCCAACAAAGAAATATAAACCAGAGGATGAAATGCAGAGCCTTTCAGTTAATGAGAAAGAACCCCCGCCACATTAAAGAGACAGCATCTAGATGAAAATTATTGGCATGAAAAAAAAATTAAGTACAACTGAAAAATTGTGTAATGTTATAATTCCTCTCTGCAGCACATATTTTTTGAGATATAAATCAACCCCATCTGCAGGATTAAAACAAAAATGCAACCATTAATTTGATGGTAAATGTTTTCTCTACATCTTTAATAGCCCTAAGAAGGAAAACACAAATGCATTTCAATGGCCTGATGTTAAATCATTTATAGAAGACCTATTTCTGAATCAGAAATTTCCAGCAGGCTACTGCTGGCGAGTAAAAATGCAGCTCCATCAATAGGAAGCACACAGTTCATACTGGCTGGCTGTCTATAGAAAGGCCAAAGATATCACACATCTAACTAAAGATATAAGAGTTAAAAAAGCATTCAGTAGAGCAGCCTTGGGTTAAATGGACAATTTTAAAACACATTCACCAGCTGTCTGCTACTCAGGCTTGTTTCTAATCTGAGAGATTCCAGGAGTGCAATTTGCTACCACAGCACAGCGAAAGGCTGCTGCCCCAAACCCAAATACTGACAGCAGGGATGAAAATTTCACAGCCTTTGTTTATTTGGTTTTGAGGGAGTGGGGGGGTTTGCAGTATGAGGTTTTGTTACTGCTCTTCACTAACTCATTCACTTTCTTTAGCATTCACTAAAGGCAGTATAGACATTTCAAGCCTTGATCCTAATTCACATATCCTTGCACCGCTGAAAAAGAAATTGGGCATTTAGCAAAATCCTAGGTATCTTAAGAGGGAAAGAAAGCTTAAAAACATTAAACAAAGGTGCTCCTAAGACTTACCTGAAACCTTCCCAGCAGGACTCCCTCACTCCAAGGGCTGTGAATCCGCCTCTACACTACATATTTCTGCCTCTGCCTTCCCACTACATATTTCACAGGCTCCATGGTACTAGAAGTCTCACCCTCTCCTATTTAATTTTTTCACCCCACTACACAGAGCTCTGCAGCATATGCATGTTAACTCATGTATCTGCTTGCACAAAGATGTAAAATTAGAAAAGGAGTTACGTATTTTATGGGGTTTTTTGGTTTGGTTTTTTTTTGTTTGTTTGTTTTGTGGAAAAAAGCAAGCCTGGCATGGATCTCTGAACCCAGGCTTTAAGTGTGTGAAAGCATCAGAGATACTCTATGTGCTTTGCCCCCAGAAAGGCAATTTTACCTCAAAATACTGCTGTCAAGGCCACCACGAACACATACTGGTGCAGAGGACAGTGTGGCATGGTGCTATGCAATCCCCATGCCAAGTGAAAAGGGGACACCTGACACCCTTCCAAAAGGGCAAACCAGCCTGGTGTTGGGCTCAGTACCATCCATCCTGCCTTTCGCAATGGTAATATTTGGGCAGACTCTTCGATTTCCTTTTATGCAGCTGATGTGAAGACCTGGCTGCCAATCAGTAGCCTCCAGTTTAGCTCCCTCACAGATATTCCCTCCTGCTACTCAACTTTATCTTGCAACCTGCTTCTTCCCTCCCATCACAAACTCCCAAAAACTTGTGGGTTTTTTTCTTTTTTTTTTTTAGCTGCCTGCTGGTTTCCACTTGCTGTCATATTACACAGTTAAAGCAAGCAAGCAGCAGGCTCTCCTCTGCACAGTTTCAGTGACTTCAGTGAGGTCATGTAAGGCTAAATCTCTAGTGAAAGCCAGGCAGAGCACCACACATCTTTTCTTCTGCACTGCAGAAAGTTTTCTGCAGGGCTGTGCTAGCTGTAAAATAAGGCTGACTTTGTCACTATCTTGCCTATTATAAAACAGCGCTTACAAGCAGGCCAGTCCCTGTTTCAAGGACTTCAAATCCTATCACCAAATATTGCCAGTGTTATCAACAGAAGCTCTGATATGTGCAAAAAAAAAAAAAAGGAACTCCGGAGCTGTATGATTAAGCAAGAGCCTCATTTTGCTGGAGCTGTTTCAGTCTTCATGAAATGGGTTTTGCTTGCTCAAAGAACAAGAACACAAAAGACAAAGCACCCAAAAAGTCATGTTAACTGTTAGCCTCCTCTACAGCAATGCTAATCTCAGGACTGGCAGGAACAAAAGAGCTTTGTACTGAACACTGGCATTGGCAAGAGGTTTATGTATGATCATGGCAGAGTCCACCAGCACCTGGATGGGGCACCTGAGGAGCCTGGTTCCCCCTCACAGCCAGGGACAATGATCCAAAGCACTCCCAAGCAGCAGAAAAATGCAGTAACCTGGAACAATGCTGCATGTTTGTTTGCAACCCTGCTCCTTCCAATGGGTGAGCATTGCAAGGAGCAGAGCAGAGGCATCAAAACAGCTTTGTCCAGCTTGTTCCATCAGTACCAGGTCACTGGACTCTGCTTAAAACACCACTCTCGGGCAATAATTTGTAAGCATTTGTGCCAGGGTATCCACACAGGTTTAAAACTCAAATTCTGCTTTGGGGAAGGGTGCCTGCTCATTGGGAGAGCTCAGCTGCTTCTCCTCTCCTGCCCTGCACCAACCAGTGGAAGGACACCAACCAGAGCAGTAAATTACAAATTTGAAATACAAATATTCATAAAAACAAAGCAATTCATGTACTTGGATCAAGTTAGGAAAGAAGAGGAGGCAACAAAAAAAAAAAAAAGGAAAAGAGAAACCAGTTATTTTGAGAGCCTCACAAACCATGTATATACCATCCTTTCCTCTTGAGTTTAAACAAAATAGAGGGCAGATTAAAAAAGTATGAAAAAACTGTTCTGGAGTAATACAAACTACATCTTTCAGCCTCAAACACACTGTTTTAAATTTCAGCTACCAAGTAACAAAAATTTATTACTTGTGCAAACTTTTCCAATACCAACATCCACTTTTATAATGCAGAAGGTGAAGCTATTTTTATACGTTCTCAGCCTGGGTTTAGGGGCTTTGGAGCTCATTTTCAAGGCAGGAGCCAGTGTCAAAAAGAAACTGCAGTGAGTTCAATGCAAACAACATTTGGCAGGAGTTTACTAAAACCTTTAAATACCAGAAGCAGTTGCAACTGCCTGGGATCTTACTATTTCCATATATCTGACAGTACCCCCACCCGAGGCTCAAGCCTCATTTGGATGGCAATTTTACAACTGAGACATTTATACATACAGATACATATTCCTACTGACAGCAGTTACTAGTCAAGCCCAAAACATAATGGATAACAGAGGACAGAAAGCATCTAATTAATCTCCCTACTCAGGAGGAAAGCTGGCCTAATCAAAGCTGAGTTTCTGAAGAAGGAACGTTTTCTGGTGGCTTGGCACATTCCCAATTTTTCCAACTAGGAAAATAAAACAAAAGTAAGAACACTGTAAGTTTTGGGCTACTCTTCTTGTTTTGCTACTGGATTGCAGTGTCCTGCTGTTTCTTACAATGCCACTCTGGTCACTAAACTGCATAGTCTGGTTAACACACCGCTTCAGAATATCCTGAGGCTAATTAGCTGAAGTAAATATGAGTTTCCTTGCTCATTACTGGAGATTTCCCAGCAAGAAGCTAAGGATCATTTTTCATACACTAAAGCTTAAGTGGGGAAGCAAATAGCAAGGAGATATGAACTGGAAGTTTAAAGCATGATTTTGAGATGATCGGACCAGTGAATATTTTTTTCTCCATCTCTATTTTAGCCAAACGTATTGGCTAAAATGTAATCTGTTATCCATGTGTGATACTTGCTTAGCAGAAAGCAAATTTAGAAAGTCACTTCCATTACCACCCCCTCCAACCACCTCCCACTAAAAGGGCAAATTCTCACCTCAGCAGAGTTACAAGAACTGCCAGACATGCTTCTGAATGACCCCTTGCAATGTGTGGGCAGCAGAAATGCTAAGAGGAGGAAAAAGGGCCTTGCTTCATGTTAAAGGCTACTCCCCACTGCATCGAGAGTTAACAAGTCTCAATTTCACTTGGTGCCAAGGTTTCACATTTGGCTTTGCACTCTGACAAAGGGCAGGAGAGGGAATAGCAAAGATGGGGAGATAATTGATGTTTCATCTCCACTATAAAAAAATTCCACTGAGAATGAGCTGGGTGAATGTTCACAGCACCATCACACTCCATTCTAACTCCACTGCTGCCAACTGCACATTTCAATACTCAGAACAGCCCATCAGCAGACACCAGCTTTAAAAAAATGCCATTTTTAGAACGAGAGCCTAAGCATCTGGGTGGATACCTTTGTACCTTACAGTGTTTAGGATATTTTTAATTCCACCCAGGTCAACCTTTCATCATCCTGTGTGCAATCAGGACTGCTAGACATCCTCCTCCCATTATGAAGTAATGCCAAGAAAGGTTCTCACACAGTCACACCATTCAGAGCTGAGGGAAAACACCAAACAGGAGAGCCCCACGCTGAGACTATGAGACAAAGCATGACTGCTCCTCTCAAGAAGAGCTACATATGAAGACATTATCAGTCACCTAAAGTTACATGGGGAACTTCATACTCATCAACTTCTGTTGTGTAAACATTTGAATTTGCTACTTGGACAATTTTTCAATATTCTTTTTTATTTGTAGAATGCATCTAAGGTTTGCTACCACACCTTCCATTTCTGCAGCAGGCTGTGCAGGAGACTTCTCAGTGAAACTCCCTATAAGGGAAAAGTGTTGACAATTCCTGGATTGCTCTGTACCACTAACTAGCTGAGAAACAATGCAGATTTCTGGAAAGCTGCGATAGCATCTCAAAACACAAGCAGCAATTTGCTACATAAAGCCCCACCCAAGCAAATGGGTAAGAAAGAACAATTAAAACCTTAAAATTTATTTTCAGTACATGCTTATGATGAAATGTGTTATCTGTTCAGAGACATGCACAGTTTAAGTTGTTGAAAAATGGAGAAACATCAGGACAAAGTCACCTAGACCTTTCAGTCTGCACACCAAGATACATAGGAAAAAAAATGAAAATGGGTCTGAAGTTTAGCTCAGACTTTGATAATTTGCATGATCAATGAAAGATGTCAGCACCAGAATCCGAATGGAATGAACACCCAGCTGGAGGCTAGTGGAACTGAAATGAAAAGGAGCACCAGCCCCTCTCCAGCATGCCTAATGAGGGACTGCGCCGACCCCCTTCCCAGAACAAAGCAATGTGCTATCTGGAAACACCACCCCCCTCCCCACAGGTTTATTGTTTTAAAGGATGGAAATTCTCTGTACATCTGAATTAAAATATCCATTTCAAATCACAGTCCAGCAATTGAGGGAAAGACAATGGAGACGAGCATGAAAGAAGCAATGAAGAAACACAATACCATTAAATCATTTTTCACTGCTTAATGTTACACTCATTGCAGAGCAATTTAACAAAGGCCAGAACAAACAGTATTGACACCACATGGTTTAACACTGGAAGGCTGACAGAGCCAGATTTTTAGAAGGACACAGAACAGGATATATATTTTAGGTCTATAACCAAATTCTTGGATTTTCAAAGCTTTTGAGATATTATTCACGTTACCCATCACCTCATGATAACAAGAGGTTCACAGGACAACTTTGAAAAGCATGAAGAAAGGAAGTTTTCCTTCTTACTTTAATATTGTGCTAATATTTAAACAAATCCAAATCTATGCAGGGATTCTAACTGTTTACTGCTCTTGAAATAACACAAAGCATTTGTTTTATTTTTAATGCACAGAACAGCAAGAATTTGCAAAACCTAAACTAAATTCTTAATCTTTATCATTGTAATTAGCTTTATATTATTTCTTGCAAGTGAGTACACATTTAAGAGTTTCCACTAAAAGCGGAAAGAATACTTGATCTAAAAGCGCATTCAATGAAAATAAAACAGATTAAGCTTCTTGGTTTTCCAGTATTTCAGGCAAAGTGATACAATTATCCACGTGCTGTGCTGGCAAAGCCTAACCTCTCAGGCGTATACCAAATTTGACTAGATTACAGACAACCCATACACTGTATCAGACCCTCCAGCAAATGCATTATTTTGCCACTGCTCCCTGGTCTCTAATCTACCCAAAGCTTTTCATAGAGATAATATTACATTCATGGCTTAGGCCTTGACAACTGCACCCATAAATCAATTTTAAACCTCACATTAATCATCTTTCTGTAATCAGTGGCTATTCAGCACAAATTTACATCTCATTTCTGTTGGCCAAACAGCCACATTAGAGCTTTGAAGCTTATTCAGGCTTAAATGATTATATTCCCCTAATAAACACTGAAGTCCTCTCAGTCCAGCTGCTGTGAGCTGCATTAATGACATGCCGTGGCAGCAGGGGCCATCTGAAGCCAGCCTTGTGTGATGCTACAAGCAGCAGCCCCATTGCCAAACAGATTTTCTGCATTTCCAATGCTTTCAGAAGAAATGAGGAGGCTGCTCTGCCTGTGCAGACCCTCCTACAGGAACTGGTGTGCACAGCAGACACACACAACACGAAATTTATTGCACCCCCTCTTAACAGCTCCATTTGCCACCTCTTGAATACAGGGGGCCAAGAGTAAAATATCCAAAGATAGATTTCCTGATTCCCCACATGCTGAGCACCTAGCTTACTTTGGGTTTGGTGACAGTTCTGTTGAATCTGAACCATCCACAAAACCCACTTTTCTCACTTATCAGACAGCTCTAACTTTGTTCACAGCACCACCAAACTGTACCTTAGCATGCTTTTCTTTGATCACCTCAGAATGGGACATTACATTTTTAATACCTGACTGGAACTTCCCCCCCCCCCCACCNATCACTCAGGATTACAGTAAGCAGCTAAAACATGATCAGTTCAGGGTGGATTTTGCCTGCAATCCCTATAGTGAAACAATCTATTCTGATTGAACAATGAATAATTATTTAATTAAAGAACCTCGACAGGCCTACATTATTAAACCTGCATAAAAAGCCTGACATTGATTGTA
The DNA here is from genome assembly GCA_013400435.1 of Pycnonotus jocosus. Lineage (NCBI taxonomy): Eukaryota > Metazoa > Chordata > Aves > Passeriformes > Pycnonotidae > Pycnonotus > Pycnonotus jocosus. Next base: position 173,450 of record VWYP01009330.1, read on the forward strand.
TATTCACTTTCAGTTAAGGTCTGAATCAGTATGCTAAGATCTCAAAATGAATGAACAGAATGGGTTTATTATAACTGTTGTTAAGCACTTACCCCACTACAGGTAATAAATTATACATGTGCATGCCTGGTATGCTTATTCCACAACATAATGAAACTTTTAGTTACTTTTTAGTCTATGGGATTTAATTCCCACGTGTCAAGTTTATGTTACTATTTAAATAAGGCACCAGAACTACACGGATATAAATCAGCTGGACAAAGATGCAACCCTGACCTCAATGTTTCTTTTAATCTGGAATTGAAGAAACACAGATGTGCTCAGTTGTTTGTGATGGATGTCCTACATCCTAACCATTTCACAAAGAATACAATTCATACCTGCCACCTCCACACTCTCCTGGTATCTGACAACCACTGAAGAACCACTTGAACATCAACATGCCATGGCTAGGAAAGCAAATACAATCATCTGCTAAATCCTCAGCTGAGATGTCTGCAATGCAAAAAATAAATCCTGTTCTGGCAATCAGCTGTGATAATGCAAAGCCTAAGAAAGCTGCTGAAGTTTTCAGAAGAAACTGAAAAAACTCAAATTGTTTTCTTAACCAAGAGGTAAACCGTGGCTTAACCTGATGGTAATGCTGCAGCACATACACAGAGAAAAAAAAAAAATCTGTTATAAGCTTGCTTTTGCCTAACCAACAAAAGATCCCAAAATTAAATTGAATGCTTTTGAAGAGAAGGGAAGATAACTTTATTATTGGGGGGCAGGGCATAACCAACCACAGTAAGAACTTGCCACAGGAGTCAATCCATCATTCAGAATTTTTAAGGGGGATCCAAGGAAGTTTCAACAGAAGTATCTGATCAGGTAGCCAAGCCCATGACGAGCCACATATATTCATCATGTAAGTAAGGTGGATTAAAGCTAGCACCAATATGCCTATGTCATGTGGGAGTAGAGAGAGGGTACATAAATAATTGAAGTTCATGTATGTTGCCCTCACCAGTAAGAGTCTCTTCCAGACCCAAGTCCCTGAGGCACAGAGGTGAAGAACACAGAAATGCTGAAGACATGCGGTTCCTCAAAGAACAAACTATCAAAAATAGTCTAAATAGAAAATGAATTAATTGGTCTATTGCTACATCTCTGGCTGCTCAGTTAAGCTACAAGCTCTTACTAATGCTATTTTCTGTCCAGGGTGCATTGGGATTAACAGTGGATTAGAAGTTGGAGAGGGCAGAGTAGAAAGAGGAAGTAAACATGCACACATGGGAAGGGGCTACATTTCCTTATGAGAAAAGGTATTTCCATCAACCAATCCTTCCTCCAGCACATTTGGGTTAAGGTGGGAGATTGCAGTTTTCTGGTGCTTGGTGGCAATGGACCTGCTGGATTTTGGCCACCTTGAACATTCTGATCTATCATCCTGCACAGCTCCAGGCTTTGGTGTTTCCTTTCAGTGCTTCTTCTCCCCTACCAGCCCAGCAGGCCAGACAGAAAGTCACAGGCAAAGACCTGTCCTGACTTGGACTTGCTTATCAAAGAGATGTTCCCACAGCAGGGCCATCCTTGAATGAAACCTCCTCTCAATTTTGTGCAGCCTATGGAAAAAACTCAGTTAAATTGCAGCAACAGCACTTTACTGCTAGGCAAGATAATTATTGTCTGGAGCCTGAATTTCTGGTAAAAAACCCGCTTTACATAATCTTCAGAGTCCCTGAAAGACACCACTTGGCACAGGAACTACAGATGATTATTTATCCAGCCCTATCCTAGGCCTTGCTTTCACTCTGCAAAATGGACTGATTGGCCATTTCACACTAACATCAAATTACAACCACAGTTTCATCATTATTTAGCAATTAGACCATTAAATCAATCCCCTTTCAATTTTTGTCTTGTCAGCTTCAGAGCCTTTCAGCAAACCTGGATGCATATTTCACGAAGTGTTGAAGTTTGAAAGGAAAGGGATGAGTGAATGCACTTTGAAAAATAAATTAAAAGTACAGTACTCAGAGGAAGAGCTAATTAGCATAGGAAACAGCACTTCTACAGGTTATGTGGTTAATTGACATCATTCTCCTTACCAAAACACATACTCACTGAAAAGAAGACTGCTGAAGAAATGGTACTCTGATGCTGAAACATTGCCCCATAGTGCAAAACACATAAAGCTTTCTAATAATGTTTGCTCTCATCCATAAATTATTGTGCACAAAGAAACTTAAAACAGTAAGCAGTGAAAGAAAATTTGAACCAAGCAAGGGGACTAGCCATTTAGGGGAAGGATACAAAAACCTGTTGTGGCTTCTCAACAGCTTCCTCTTGCCTTGTGAGCAAGGGGCATTGGACCAGGCCCAAAAGAATTCTACCACTCATACAAACAAAAAGGGAATTTTCATATTTTTACTGACTGAAGCAATCAGACATGCCATACAAGCATACAGGTGATTTTGGTTCTGTCTTCTCTGCTCAGGGATGCAGAGTCCTGAGATGCTGCAAAATATTTGGCTTTGCAGGCATACCACCTTTACTTGCACAGAAGCTGGTGCTGAGCCAGGACTGGATCCCACCTTTCCTAGGGCTTTAAGAGGCTCCAAGATTGTATCTTCCACTGTAACAGGAACCTGTCTTCCTACAAAAACCTGTGTACATGGTGCACTTATGTATTGGCACATCCACCTCCTATGGACTGCCCTTACCACATAACCATCCCACAGGTTCCCTGATGAGTCTCCAGCACAGCTCTAGCCCACGTTTTCATGTCATGGAACATCCTGCACTGTTCTGCAGCTCCTACATGCCACAGCAACCAGCTGAGCAGCCACTAAGATTCCTTCTTCACTTTCACCTAGTCTCCATCACAAGGATGATTTTCTTCACATTGTGATCCATTTGCCTCACAGAGCAAACAAGATAATGCAACAATTTACTAGTATCACTTTCAGAAAGCCATTTTCTTTTCAAATGCCATCACTTCAGCTAGGACAATTTGCAAAGATCCCACAAGAGAGTCTACAGCTACTCAAGAGGTCAAAACCCTATTTTATAGCACAAAAAACTATTAAAAATGAGAGAAGGCTGGTAGGTAGCTAACTTGCCTGTGGCCTCTGTTTGCCTGAAAAGGGTTGTTGGGAGGAGAAAAAAAGAGATGACTAGTACGTACCTGTAAAGTTAGCAAGAGAAGGCGTGGAAAGACACATTGACTGAGAACTGAAGTTTGACCCATTTGAGCTAGAAAGATTCATTTGTCTTACAATAAGGACAGATAGATGTTGGCACAAGCTACAAAGGGACGTGGACTTTGCTCAAGAGAATGACTCAATCAAAGAAATCTCTCTCCAGAAGATGCACTGTGGGCCAAATCAAGGATACAGACCTGCTGCCAGGACCCCTGAACAAGTTTCTACACAACATGTGCCACAAGAGATTCAACTACATAATGTTTACAGATCCAGTGGCCTCAAATCCTATGAAGGTACCACTACCATTGTCTTCAGCTCACACACTCACAGATCTGCTCTTTTTAAATAATAAGGACTAGCAAATACTAGACTCTTGTGCTTTTTCCCAACCAATTGTTTTACCCCACCAGCACTGAAACTGTAACTCACTAAAAACCAGAAATAGCATGTATAGAATGTCAATGATTTGCAATCAACATATTTGAACTGCAAGGTGTTGCCCAAGTTTTTTCCTTAATATAATTTTGATTCCTTATGTATTTACTGTAATACAGGAAAAAAACAGTTCTCAGTTTTAATACTCTGCAGAGCAAAGAAGGAAGGAAATTTGCCAAGTGATATCTTTGATCACAGCACTGTGCGTGAAAAAAATAGTTTGCACTATTTTGTATATTTGCTGCTTTATTTTTGAACAAATAAAACAAAGATTGAAAAAAAGCAAGGGGACAATCTGTTTTTTAAAGGCAGTAATCAAGACTTTGCTAACTTAGGTCATTCTCAGTTCAATAAAACACACAAAATGACACCTATGGCATTAGCCCCCATTCTGGATTTTAGTTGCTTTACCCTTGATCAGTGGGGACACTGTGGAGTCTTCCAGCAGGGGCAGAAGCACCAGGGAACTCATTTGGGAAAAGCTCCCCTCATACAAAAAAGCTCAACACAGATTCTGGCTTCTGAAAAGACCCTCTGCACCACCTGGAGAGATGCACAAGGACTTTGCATACCCAGCTTCAGGAAGGTCAGCCTCTGCAAACCACAATGCTGAGAAACACTCCAAGTTAACACTGGAGGAGACAGCCCTGCAAGCAAAAAACCCCTCAGTACTGCTCTGCTCAAAAGGGGCAGAGAACAGAGAAGTCCAAGAGGTTTACCTGGGCTATTGGCATCAAACAAAAGAGCTTTGCAAACACCGAGCAAGGGCTGCTTTAGATTCCCAGCTTTCTCTTCAACACCCTCACAGCAAAAGCCTTTTACAAATATTACACAGGCAGCATCATAACCAAATCCCCCAGGGGCTAAAGACATTTACCAGGTTGATACACTTATACAGCTCTGAGAAACAGGCTCTGCCAGACTTACTTACTGTGACTCCAAAGGACACAACAGCTCCTGCCTATCTGTGCTGTCTGTCCACATGGAGACCACCCCTCTGACTTAAATATACCAGACCCTGAAGAAGCAGTGTTTTGAAATTGAATACACAGGGCTCGGGAAGCTGAGCTTGCAGCCTGAGTAATCGGCATGGATATTCAATTATCATTAAAATTAATAAGTAGGCCAACAACCAAATCCCTGGATGGGTTTTGATTATCTCAGTCTGGGTATTTATCAGAATTACTCTGACACAGAGTCACTGGGCTCTGGCTGACAGGCACAAGTCCCTCCTCAGCCCACTGGAGTTTCCTTTGCACTGGGAGCATCAGGACATCCAATGGCAGGAAGAGACAAGTACCACATGAGAAATGAGATGGGTATCTGAAACTGTACAAGAAGTTCTGATTTGGTCTGAAATCCATTCCCAAGTGAACTATTCATTTTGTTCCTGTTCAGCAGCTGTCCTTTCCCTCACAATAATTCTGCAGACTGACAGCAGCCACTGCTTTTGCAGGAAAGCACCAGCCTCCTTCCAGTCACCTACTCAACAATGTACCAGAGATCACCACTCATTTACTTCCTGACCATGTGACAAGACAGCTCAAGTGATGGACATAACTAGCAATTCTTCTCTAAAACATCGTCATTTTAAAGCTGATTTTCCCATCACTAGAGTGAAAATCAAGGCTTTGCCCCATTACTATATTAATCAATATCAATAACTTTAAGAATGCAAAATTAACTCCAGAATTGGCAGAGATATCAAAAGTATGTGTGTTGCCACTTAAGTTAACTACACAGAAAAATTCAGTTATTTAATCTGTCATCAAAATAAAAAGTAAACAGTAAATCAGATGGAGATTGTGTAATGAAGTAACTTTATCTTACAGGATTATACTTGTGGTTATGACTTTAACTGTGTAGTCTAGAAGGATTTGTGACAAACTGAATAATCTCACATTATTGTGAGGATTTGTAATCACAACACTGGCTGTGATTTATGGGCTGACTTTACATTTGCACTGCAATCAACTGGGAAAGTCAGTACACGCCCTACAGCTCTAACCACTTAAAATTATGTCTTGCAAGGAGCTCCAACAGCCCCCCAGTTTGGAGGTTTGAAACCAAGGCAAAGCTCTCAAGTGTATCTTTCGGTTTCTGAAACAAATAAAACTAAAATAAAACAAACCTTAACACCCCCAAGGCTTCCGAACAGAAGACCAAAGCTCATATTTTTGCTATCCTTTGCTGTTGACTGAACCTGGAGCAAGCCACACTGAGCAGACATCGTATGAAGCACAAGTGATTTTGATGACCCTCAGCTTTAAGTGACAAACTTTAAGAGGGATCTTCAGGCTCCAGCAGGAAACCAGGAGAATCACATCAGTGCGGTACCTGGAAGCTGCAGGCTGAATATGCTAAAACGATCACCCTGCCCTTGTCCCACTCCCCACTCCCCTAAATTAAAATATGAGGTCCCAATGAAAGAGGCAGCTAACACAGACAGAAGGTGCTAGTTTTTTCTGAACAGCTGGAAGAAATAAACCCCAAAATTCTTAAATCCTCCTTTTCAAAACAGACAATTTTCCCCCCACCACACTTGGTATCTGCTGCATAAAATTAGGTCTTGGGGTTACCACCCCAAAAGGAGTGGCACCTGTGCATCAGAAAAACTTGAAACACCTCAAAAAATTTCAATTAATTCTACAGAGCACTTTCAATAAATAAATATTTTAAGAAGTCCTGTCATCACCTCCTCTCCCACCCTACCCTCACTCACCAGTTGCTGGTCTAGCTCACAGCCTAAGTGAGCCAGGGGAGAGGTTGATTTGCACTAGAGGAACACCAAGCAGCTCTTTCTCACAACTGAGACAGAACTGAAAATGGATTAACAATAAAGATATCTCAAATCATAGCAAGAAATACCCAGTGCCATCCTCTCCTGATAACTGACTCTTCTGTATCTTGTGTTGTCATTCAATATTGTCAATATCACGGGAAGAATCATTGGAATTATAGGAAGGTCTCTGAAGATAAGTATCAGGTTACCTGTCCCAAAATATTTTTGCTGAAGTCAAATGCGAATTTCTGCAGCATGAAAGTCTGCATTCAGTCCTCCCCCCACTTCAGAGCCAGAAGTTCTGATCTTTTCAAGAAAGCATCCCAAGGAGAGCAATTATCCACAGAAAAACACACCTCTTTACATGATTCTGGTTTATCTTATCGCAGCAACAGTAACAGCTCTACAGGACACTATATGCTTCAATATATAGTTAGTTCAAGAACATGGAAAACAGTAAGATCCAGGCTTTAGTAATGGATCTAACAATTTAAATACATCTACTTTTTGACATGTTTTTTTGAATTTGATTTTTTTTGACTCCTTATTTTGTAAAGTCACGAATTAAATATAATCAAAGGAGTTGCCTGGCACTTGCTTGAATAATGATGACAAAGAGAAATAAGAATACATAAGCTAAATGCTTATCAAAGCATTTTGGCAAGAACCAAGTATCTAATAATACTTTCCTTCTTGGAAAGCAGCAAAAGGAAGCAAATAAAGTACTGTGTGGAGGTTTCAGCCAGATCTGACAGATCCAAGCTTTAGAAAGCCACCAGGAATCTCTATTCCTTGTGTCATCACCCTTCTCTGAGCTGTCCCAGGGATGCCAAGCTCAGCAGGCAATTTCTTCTCCTCTTCCATCACACGGTGCTGATCCACAGCCCTCCCTCTTCTCAGGGGTGCTTGCATCCTTACCAACCCCAGGGCCCAGTCCTGCCTCCTCCCTGCAGCCAACTGGCAACTCATCCATGGATTATTCCTTACTAAGACCACCAAGATCATACAGGGGTAGGTGAGGATATCAAACTAACATGCAAGTTTAATTCACTCCTAAGTATAAATCACTACTACATCACAGAGGTGTCTTCAGTAAATCATCTTGAAACACAATTTAGAATCAGTGATGTCCCATTACGCATGGAAGAAATAATTGCTCTCTACTCTAAATACTCACAGCTCTCATCAGGATGGCATAGTCTTTATTTTTTTTTTGAGATGATTTTGGCGGGGTTTTTCCTCCCCCAGTTCCTCTGTCCTGGCAGAGGAAGCAGCAGCCAAACCATGTTCTGCAATTCTTTCCTACTCACTGTTCATCCCATGGGGTGCAGACAATCAATCACAGTGGCCTGACAGCGTACAATATCACAGTGGTATCGCAGAGATGACTGATAGCCAGGTGTCACCCACATTCTCCTCAACACTGCTTCATTACTCATGTTAAAGAGCCTAAAGGCTGGTGAAGGAGCTACCACTTTTCTTTGGAGCAGAGTTAACACAAAAGCCTCCAAAGCATGATTTGCATCCATGTGTACTGCTCATACCTAATCTCCAGTCTGTTTTGCTACAGTATTTTCAGCATTAAACCAACTGACCTCACGGTTACTGTTTTAGTAGCACACACTAAATCATATAGTTCAGTATGCTTTTTCCCACAAAATGAACATGTCTAAAGATAAATTAAGACTATCAACCTAAAATATATTGGGACAAGAAGAGCTTCAAAATTAAACTTTTCTTTCAATAGCCAAGAACCCAGTCCCACCTTTCACGTTCATATATGGATGTAGCCTTCAGCAACTGAAAAAATCCTGTTTTTCTCATCAGGACAAGCAAACAGAAAATCCAGAATGACTCCCATTAATAACATGAAAAGTGGATGAAAGTTTGTTCTAACAATCCTAGATGTTCAACTGCTGAACTGTTTCTTAACAGTAGCATAACCACATATCAGGACCTTGCAGTAAAACAGCAGTCAATCAGAAAGCTCTCCTTTCAGGTGTCAAGCTAGGTGAAGGGTCTCCAAGTAAGCCTTCTAATTTATGTTGTCTTCATTCACTGTGTATACACAAGGCAACAGTTTGTCATGAAGATAAAAGAGCAGCTTCCATCTTAACACTGTTTTCAGGAATTTTGTATTTTAAATGTTCTCTTTCTGGACACACCTACTGTGTGTTTACCTTTTTGAAGCTAGCATTCATTCTTTTGTAGTTTTTTTGGGCTGGCTTTTCTGAATGAGTAACATTAAAAAAGAAAAAAAATCAAACAGGACTGCATTCTTGAATTTAGTTAGAAAAAAAAAACCCCAAAAACATTAACCTGAGGAAAAATATATTCTGTCAAATGGGGCCAGTGCATTTGAAGTCTTATAAAAGGATTATGCAGCTAAGTGATAAGTAACCCACTGATACATATATTTGGCACATGAACCAGAAAGAAATATACTTCAAAAATTCATAAACATAAGCTACAAAATCCTAATGCATGTTTTAAAAAACCTGGGCTGTTGCATATGCATTCTTTAATGGTAATATTTTATTCTGTATAGTTTCAGATTTTCCATGACAGCACTACATTAATACATTTTAATTGTATGGTTACTAACTGTTGGATACCAACATTTCTGAAATTAGCACAAAAGTAACAAAGAAAACAATGGTTTTAGAAGATAAAGCTCTTCAAAGCTCTTTTATCCCCCAATGTAATTCCTAGACACTAGAGGAAAAAAAAAGACATTTTAGCATGAAAGGAGATTATTGTTTGCCCAATGAGCCTGTGTGGAGGAACCTAATGCTGACAACAGTATTTACAAAATGATATACTGAAGGATCAACCTTTATTTTTTCCTGTGTAGAATATATTATTCCAGAAATACAGTTCTAGCCAAGATAAAGATTTGCTTTATTCTTAATCTCACTAGTATTAATTTATTTTACAGTACCTTAGAGTACTCTAGGCATTTTAGATCTCTTTTAATAAGACCTACATCTCACCAGATGCTGCTCCCAAATAAATGCTGATTTATGTCAACAGCACACAAATCAAAGGGCAGCCAGCTGAGAGGACAGGACAAGAAGAACAATCTCAAACGGAGTACAAGAATTAAACTTCAGATACAAAAGGAGATTAAGAAAGGACATGAATAAAATGGTAAGGCTATACAATGAGAACTCTCATCTAGCATGGGGGCCTCTGCTTTAAAAGCAGATAAATACTGCAGCTAATATGCTGCAGGTATCAAGAGGGGATCTTAAATGCAGGTTGCTGAATGAGTACCAGTAACCTGATTTTAGTCAGGCCAAGATAAAAAAAAAAACAAAACAACCAAACAAGACAAAGCAAACAAAAAATAATCAAAAAAGAAGAAAAAAATGCACACCAAATTTCAGAGGGAAACAGAAACAGATCTCATCCTGGACAGAGTCAGGACAAGCTTTCAGAGAGAAGAGCTTCAGACTTAGGGCTGCAATAGGTCAGAACAGACCACCTGGTTACTTCCTCCAGAAGAGAAGAACCCTGCTTGACCAGAGTAGCAGAGATAGTCTGACCTGCTGTGAGGGTGACAGAAAGCCCACATCTGCCCCACAGACTATCCATTAGAAGGCACATTCCATCAAATTTAACCTGAACCAGTTTCAATGAAACAAGTTTTGTTTCTCTTGTCCTACCTACTGCAAACCTGGATGAAAGCTTCCTCCCTTCCTCTCTGGTGTCCGTGGGCCAGCCCAAGACTGTGAGCTACACCCAGCTCCATCAGCCTTCTCACATGAGATGCATTTCCCCATTGCAAAGCTGAACTCTTTAGTATTGGTATAATAAAGCTTTGTGAAACAAACACAGCTCCATGAGCACCACCAACTCACCAGGGAAATCCACCAGTTTGGACAGTAGTCTGTTGACCAAATACACCTTTATGGCAGTGCCCTATTCCCACTGAACTCTAGCATCTTCATTCTTCCTCTGGGGCTTTCAGAGCTGGAAACATGAAGCCAGCTCTGCTTTAAAACACAGTTCTGTTAAATACCACAAGGGTCTCATAAACTGCATTATTAACCTCTGGTGTCTTTTCCAACCCAAAGCTCAAGCTCTTTTGTTGGAGTTATGCTACACAAAACAAGCACGCATGACTCTGGCACACTAAGCAGGCAGCATACCCAAATGAAAACACATCATCATGGCCCCATGAGATGAGGAAAAAATGACCATGGACTTGAAGAACCAGAAAGAGTCACAGAGGACAGAAGTTTACATATATATAGATACTGCATATTACCTTAATAAATCCTAGTGGAGAAAAAACATCACATATGTTTCAACTCTTGAGCTCAACATCATCCCACACACGGTTCATGTAAAATTCCTTTATTCTGTTTATAACAGAAAACATTAAATACTACTGCTTGGGTTTGGATGATGCAGTTTACTTCAAACCCTTAGAAGATGTGCAGTATTGTTTCTTACTAAACCGTGCATGCACAAAAATGTGTATGTATAAACAAAGCAGCCAAACTGCAGGCTTTTAGGGTGCCATTAACATTTTTTCAGCTGCTTGGTATTACTTACACAATGTTTCCTGCTAATGTATAAATTACATTCTTCCTTGTTAGCGTATGTGTTGGTTTTGGTTGGGATAGAGTTAATTTTCTTCATGGTAGCTGGTGTGGGCTGTTTTGGATTTGTGCTGGAAACAGTGTTGATAATTCAGGGATGTTTTCCTTACCAGGATTACACAGAGTCAAGGCCTATTGTGGCACTCACCCCACCCCACCAGCAAGAAGGCTGAGGGTGCACAAGGAGTTCGGAGGGGACACAGCTGGGACAGAAGAGGGAGGGAGGGACATTGGGAGTGATGGCGTTTGAGTTCCCAAGTAACAGTTAAAGGTGATGGAGCCCTGCTTCCCTGGAGATGACTGAACACCTGCTGGCCCTTGGGAAGTGGAGAAGAAATTCTTTGTTTTGGTTTGTGTGTGTGGCTTTTGCTTTACTGATTAAACTGCCTTCATCTCAGCCCATGAGTTTTTCCCCTTTTACCCTTCCAATTCTCTCCCCCATCCCACTGGGGAGAGGGGCATGAGCAAGCAGCTGTGTGGGGCTTAGCTGCTGGCTGGGGTTAAACCACAGAGCAGATCCCTCTGAATTCCTTTTCTACACTGGTCACAGACGAGCAGCAGCATTTGCAGGAAAAAAACCCACAGGCTGCCAAAAGTACTGCCCTGAAAATGCCAATTATAATCATAACTACATGACACAGCTCAATGGTGCCAAGAATCCTCCTTCTCCTTTCACTACCCCCTATCCCTCCCCCTTTATTTTATTTCTATCCCTGAGGGCAAGCACTGTCTCCAATCCAGGATTCCTGTGTTAAATCTCTATCTGAACTAGGATTGATAGAGAGGAACAAGAATCTATTCCCAAATCATGCTGAGTAATCTAAAACTGCTGTTATTTTTAACTTTAAAGAGGCACCCTAGGGTACCTGGCCTCACAAAAAAAAAAAAAAAAAATAGCCAGAAATGCTGCTTGGGGGAAAAAACCCCAAACTGAATAAAACCAACCAACCAAAAAACCCCCAAAAACCCCCTAAACAACACAAAAACACTCCAAACCAACCAAAAAAAAAAAAATCAAGACCATCAATATCCCACATAAATGAGAAGCAACTTGTAGAATCAGTCCAGTTGAATTTACCCCCAGCTTTCAGTATTTGGCCTTACTAACCACCCAAAGGAGGGGCAATTGCTTTCCTTCTTGCTATTCACATGCAAGAAGTCATCTAGCTCCCTCACAATCCTTTATTCATTGCAGAAAATGAACACCTCCACAGGACCAGGTTCTTCAGTACATGTTTATTTACCAGTCTGAGCCTAAAGAAAAAAAAAAAAAAAAGCCATCACATAGAGCTGTGCAATGAGCCAGAGCACAGAACCAATACCCCAAGGACCACAGAGACTTCCCTCTTCTGTGCTACAGGAAGTTCAGAGGAATCAATGAGAGGTGGAGGAGATGGAAGAGAACCCTTTGTGCAAAAGCAAAGCAGGTGTGCAGCACACTGATTTGGACAGAAAAAGAGTACTTCTAATCTAAAGAAAAGCTTTAAAGCAACAGTGAAAGGAGGGAGGGTCTGAAACAAGCATATCCGCCCTATAAAGACCACTGGAACAAAAATCAGACATAAGAGCTGAATAAATCAAACCAGCTACAGAAAGATTTTAATCAGCAACTTTGTTTTCACTTGGCCAGCCAAGTAAAACTGCACAGCACGGGTTTGCAGGGTGCTCTGTAGCTTCTGCCCCTGCTATGGCATTGCAGCAAGTTGAAATGCAGGACACAGCCTCCTGCCAAATCAAGGGAGGAAGAGGATTGCAATACAGCCTACAAACACTGCCAGACCTCACCTATTTCTGTCACAGCACTTACTCTTGTTCCTACCTCTGCAAGCTTCCATATGATAAAAATGCATGTTTAGCACAGATCAGTACAGGCAGTTTCTGCAGGCCAGAGCTTCCCAGTGTCACAGCCATGTACAGTGCACACACAAACCTCTGAGGTGCCCACTTTGGGCAATCCTAAGCAGTGCCCCAGGAATCAGCCCAGAGGTAAAAGATTTTGCAGACCTGCTGTACAAGCCTTTAAGAGAAAACCTGACTGGTTTTGTTCATGTGCTTAGAGGGCTCCCTACTACACAGAAGGGACCTGACTTTCCTGATATAGCCTCTGGTAATTACAGTAACCTCCTTCAAGCTAAAACAAACTTACAAGAGCTGCAAAAAAAAGTCAAAATTGTCCCTTCGGCATGTAATAACAGGATCAATTCCTAACTTGAGCACAGAAAGGATGGCATTTTCCACGCTGACCACGCTCTTTTGTAAGGGAGAGAGTCCCTTTTCTGAGCTCCATGGCCATGAGGATCTCACAGGAATTGTGGTCATGCTTTAACAGATAAAATGCAGGTTTAAGAGCTGACTGCACAACTGCTGCAAGCTGCTGAACCCACACAGGGCAGCCAGGAAGCCACTTTACTTGTCCTTCAGGGAAAAGCAGCAGAAATAAGAAAATCCTTTCTCCTGCTCAACAGCTGGTTCTTCACACCAGGAGTTATTGTTCCAAAACCCAACTTGACCATAGCATACTTCAGTGACCTCATTCCTGTGCATCCCTCAGTACTCCATATGAAGGAAGAGGGGATTTTTCTTACCTTCTCTGAATGGGGAATATGAAGGCCAACTAGGCTGCAAGGATAAGGGCCACCACCCAAACTAGCACCAAACAAGTGCCTTGCCAGACAAAGCACTTCAGAGGACAGCCTTGACTGAAGTGCTCATCTCCCTTCCCATAAAACCCACACTACTCACAAGATGAGCCAGCACACACTGTTCAGCAGCGGAGCAAGGTCTGATCTCGTAGGGATGTGCTTCTTCACTTGAGATGACAAGCCCAAAACAGGTCTACCTTTAAGCCTGATCTGTTTCCAGGCTGGAGAGTCATTCTCCTTCCCATACAGTGCTGCTTTCATTTCCCATTTTAGAACACAATTTCCCATTGTGTTCAGCAAAAATGAGGTGAACAAGAGACTAAACAAGGGTAGCTGGATCTTTCTGGAGTATGGAATGTTTTAAAGATTCAGTGCACAAAAATTAACACGGCACACAGCTGTAATAGGAGTTTAGACTATGGTATCTACAAAGGATCTATCAAAAGCAAGTTCCTTTGACTTGCCTGGGTCTCTTATCCTGATGGTCTTGGTAGGGGCTTTTTGTGGGGCTTTGTTTGTTTGTTTTACATGTGGGAATCTGTTTCAAAACCTGGCAGTTTGAGCCTTTGTGATATGAAGATAATTTCTCCCAAGCACTCCCATACAATGCCAAACACTAAACACTTGCTTTCTTTAACAGCAACTGTGCCCTGGTACAGTCTCCTACTTCTAGCAGTTATGGTTCTAAGAAAAGCATTTAAGTTCCATTAATATTATGATAAAAAAACCAAGTGGAGAAGCAGCAACACTGGAAGAGTATCAATGTGTCTTCAGTTGGACCTGCACCACCCTTGAAAAGTGATTGCACTCCACAGGATACTGTTCACAGCAATAATAAAACACCATGCATCAAAAAGCTTACTTCAGAATATGGTTTGTATCCACACACTCTGGTGTTGCAAAGTGTGACACATCCTGACATTTTTGCTCCTTTCCTTCATGGGGGTCATGTGCAGACAGATACAGGGACCTTGAAAATTTTCCCTAGGAGAACATCCTGAGATAGCAAATTCATATGAGAATGCCTCAAAATTACAACGTCTGTCTCTGATGCCAATTAAAGCTCTCTCCTCTTCCAAATTCAAATCCTGGAGTGAGACTGACTTTAAATACTTATATTAGGTAGATCCTGTAAAAAAATTATGCTAAGACTGTGTAACTGCAGCATAGCTGATTGCAGAGCAGATACAGCAGTTAGAGAAGTAATCCTGGGAAGACCTTTTTTAGTGCTTATAAAATAGTGCAAATATATTAGTTAAAAAAAAAAAAAAAGACTGTTGGACTAACCTCCTAGATTTTTATTATGTCCCATGAAAACAAAGAAGATTAAGATGAGGTTTCTGGAAATTTGAAAACCAACTGCCTAATTCACTTTTAAATACAAAGCAGAAGTTAATTAAGGAAAAAAAAATCTTCCTATTGAGTCAGTAACCTTTAATTTGGCATTCCTGAGTGTACTTCTATGTTCTCTTCGGAAACCGAGCTTGTAAATATAGAAAGGTTTCCCCAAATAACGTAAAGATACAACAGTGGCTTATGTGTAGGATAGTTAGCTTTTGATTTTCTCATCTATACATACAGACTCAGAAGTGTTCTGAACTTCTCAGTTCTGTTTTTCTACTGATATCCTTTTAATGGCATTGGCATATACCAGAGCTGTGCTTTATACCACAGGAAAAAATACCAGAAGATGTTCAGAAAGA